>JAPDNY010000006.1:121177146-121644271 GCA_029375565.1 Gekko gecko | reverse complement strand
GTTTAGCCCATATGCCCTTCTTCCTTTCTCCCTGAGTTCAAGATTCATGCTAGATTAGGGCATGCATGTGTCCTTCTGTTTCCAGAACAGAAATAAGAGCTTTCCCTTCAAATTAATCCACGTTTTGTGCTGCTTGGTGCAAAGTAGCATATACAGCTCTAAGGCTGTGGGATTATGATTTCCTTAAATTATACTCTAATTCCAATACAAAGTGTGGATTTTGTTTGAATTATGCAAACAAGACCTGGCTTCACTTATGGCAGTCTGCTGCCTCTTGGCAAATTTTTGGCATTAAATAAATTTGGCAGCCTCCTTGGTTTTCCTAAACGGTTCTGACCATGATCTTTTTTGGGACTGTTGTCTGCTGCTGTTCCCATGTTCCTGGAGTAGTCATTCTTCAGGGTGAAGAACATGGTTTTTTCACAGCTCTGTATCTTAACCGACTTTGTCTTGTCTCTTTTCTGTGTCTTCTCTATGCCTTGTCTCTTCTCTTTTGCTAAAATGGGAATTTGAATTGAGACTTACTATGCCTCTTGTTGATTTTTTATTACACATTTTATTACAAAGGAGTTTTGGTGACAAGACATGTCCACCCACAATAGTCTCCCTGGAAGGAGAACTTGGCACTGAACATGCTGAAGAGGAGGAACAGGATGATAAAAGAGGCGAAGGCAAAGTGTCTGAAAACAGCCTCCCCATTGACCCATCCTTGTCATCAAACATTGGGAATGTGAGCCTAAATGAAACTATTGAGAGTGCTGACATGGGAGAAAATGAGGAACCTAGTGAGAATGCAGCTGTTGAGACTATTGAAGAAGGCAACTTGGATGTTCCCCAGGAACTGGAAGACAGCAGGAGTCCACAAGGTATCACTTTAGGGATGTGTTCAGGGGTTGTGTTCTGTTGGAATTTTAGTAATAATCCTTGTACTGAAGAGAACAGTTGTTTGTTTGTTTGACTAGAGGGGCAGGTACAGCTCACCAGCTTTGGGGCACTTCACATGTTGTGGGTTAATGTGAATATTGTGTACATCTATGGTCTGTCCATCACCTGGTGATGGGATATATGTATTTTTGGCCATGTGTACACTGGAGTTAAAATCCCTGCGCTGGGTTCCTGAGGCTTAATTGTGGCACATATAGAAGAAGAAGAGAAGAGATTGGATTTATACCCCGCCTTCACTACCCAAGGGAGTCTCAGAGTAGCTTACAAACTCCTTTCCCTTCCCCTCCCCACAACAGACACCCTTTGAGGTAGGTGGGGCTGAGAGAGCTCTGATAGCAACTGCTCTTTTTCAAGAACAGCTGTGCCAGAACTTGTGACTAACCCAAGGTCACATCAGCAGGTGCAAGTGGAGGAGTGGGGAATCAAACCCGGTTCTCCCAGATTAGAGTCCGCACACTTAACCACTACACCACTACACCAAATTGCTATAGAAATGTATTAGTCTTGCATTTAATGGATGCACAGAATACACCCGCTAACTTAATAACATGTGAAGGAGGGCTTTATTAAGGTCTCTGATTGCTATAGGTGTGCTAACTTGCTACAGTAGGAGCCTAGGATTGACAGAACAGTCCTGTCAATCTTGGTATGCTTACTTTTATTGATTTTTTTTAAGGGGGTTCTGTATACACTTCACAAAAGAAAGAGGTACAAAGCATAATGACACTTGTTAAAAGGAATGAATGTCAGAAAAAGAAAGTGGAAGCTCAGAGTTCAGTGTTGTGTGGTATAGCATTATAGCCTTTTTGCTGTTTAGCATTGACACAGCTCTGAGCTAGAGTGGAGGGGTTCTCATTGTAACAATAATATCTTGTCCAACATTGTGTTCTTTGTAGAGCCTCATGAGGGTAAACAGTTCCATCTTTTTTACAGAACAAATGGATGCCTTGCTTCATCAGAGCTTCTTGCATGCCTTAAAATGTAAAGTGAAGAAGTCAGAGCTCCCTCTGCTGACCAGTACCTTTCTACGTAATTACATGTTCTCATGCTGGTACGTGACCTCTCTTCTCTTAAGTGGGGTGGGGTGAGGATATTTCATTGAAAACGCTTTCTACTTGATAATCCTGATTTATCTGACAGTACAATGCTGCGTAAATAAGTCTTACATTTAAACCAAGCCTCTGACTATTGGAAAGTTTTTCTGTTATCTAGGCTATTTCGGATTTTAAAAGATACCCATTTAGTATGAAATTGCTATAGGCAAGAAAAATTTCCTTTCGCTACCAGTTATATGGCATTTATCAGTGTTTAGTTTCCCTTGGGTTCAGGATTATGACATATAAGGTACAATTGAAGCTGATTTATATGGAGCCCAGACCACTAGGCTAGTTGCCCTGTTCATTTTAGCCCATCTGGCAAGTAGCTCTCTGGAGTTTCTCTGCCCCGCTACCCAAGATTGTTTTAGTCAGCAATAACAGTGGTTGAACTTGGGACACTGCCTTAATGGCTTGTCTTTAGTATCTTTTGTCATTAAAAAACACACACAGTAGAAATGGGCTGGCATAAGTTTAGTGGCTTTAACCCAAAACTCTGTGAAGGCCCTCCCATTTTAGTAGGAGAGATCAGTGTGTTTGTGGGGGGAGGTCTTTTTAAAAAGTGGCCAAAAACCAAGCATTACTTAGGTTTGATTCCTGTGTTTCATTCATGCAATTTGTTTTTCTTATTTTAATCTACCAATAGTCCAAAAGGTCAACAAATAGACGTAAAGAAATCCAGCTACAAGAAGGTGAGGGTGTATGTTTGTTTTTTTCCAATAGTGTTTAAGAGTGAGGAAGGAAATTAATGATTAACAAAGAGAATCAATCTCTCTCTCTCTCTCTCTCAACACTTGTGAGTTAGATTTGAATAACTTCACATATGGAAAATGAGAATGTTGAATTTTCATCTTTAAAAAAAAGATTTTAATTTCTTTGCTTTCAGAGGGTAGCCATGTTGTTCTGCAGTACATCTAAATTCGAATCCAGTAGCACCTTATAGACCAAGAGTTTCTGGGATATTAGCTTTTAAGAATCAAAGCTTCCTTCGCGTCAGGTAATAGAGAGCTTTGACTCTGGAAAGCCTATATCCAGAAAATCTGGTTGGTCTCTAAGGTGCTATTGGACTCAGATCTATCATTTCTTTGGGGGTTATGGCATTTTGATAGAGTTTTACTGCAGTGCAAGTATTCTGACTCTGCAGCTCTGTGAGGTGCTGTGTGCACATATTTCCGTGGGTGGAGTTCAGCAGAGCTGGTGTTTGCAGTGTCAGTTAGTGTCTATGGGGTTTCAGTCCAAATGGCTTTGTTGGTTCACTGCCATTTGGAGGTGCTTCTGATTCCATGCCCTTTATAAAGACAGTGGATCACTTGTTGGGAGAGAGTATCAACTGTCCATATATGTCATCACATGTGTATTTCAGTATGAGTATACCAATGGGGGAAATGTTCAAATAATTTTTGTTGGTAGAAACGATGTGTTTTTATAGCTAGATTCATGAAATAGGTGTAATCTTAGCTTTTCTCTAATCCTACAGTGCAATCCTATGCAGAGTCATTTCAGTCTAAACCACTTGCTTTCACTGGATTTAGACTAGAGTAACTCAGCATCAGATTGCATTGCCAGTGTCTTTACAACATATATGTGGGCTGAGGACTACTTTTTAAGATTCTGTCTTTTAGTCCTTGGATTTACAAAGATAAATGTGTAGTATTATTTTATAATATTCAAGTTAATACATTCTTAAAATTTTAGAAATATTACACCATGATAGGCGTGTAAATAAAATTTTGTTTTAAAAATTACACTATTGGCAGCACTTCGTATTGAAATTTTAATGTGGTCATAATGATTCCTAGATGCAATAAATGGTCTCCATTAATCAAGCAACAAAGATTCTGTCCAATTGTTCCTTCCCATAGATATTGGTAAATTGGTATTTGTTAACATGCCAAGCCAAACTCTGCACAACAATTTCTCTATTGTGGGTAACATTCTTTTTCCATTGTTATAAATATGTGGTTATCAATTAATCAAAAGGGCATGATATATTTTAAGACATAGGGCCTCAAATAACCCAAGAGAATTGCTAAAAGGTTTAATGGTATATCGAACCCTATTATGTCTTTGATCTTTCTAACAAGGGAGCTTATAAGAACATAAGAGAACATAGCCAATGGCCCATCCAGTCCAACACTCTGTCACACAGTGGCCAAAAATACCAGGTACCATTAGGAGGTCCACCAGTGGGGCCAGGACACTAGAAGCCTTCCCACTGTTGCCCCCGCCCGGCACCAAGAATACAGAGCAACACTTGCCCCAGACTGAGAGTTCCTATCTATACCTTGTTGCTAATAGCCACTGATGGACCTCTGCTCCATATGTTTACCTAATTCCCTCTTGAATATATACATACATACATACATACATACACATATATATTCAATATAAATGCACTCTGAAACAAGTACACTGTACTACATCTCCAAATTATTATTTTCAGCAGACTTCAGCAGGCAATTGTGAGTTGCTCTCCAGTGCTTTGATGGCGCCAATCCACCAGTTAGCATTAACTCCAGTGTTCCCCATGCAGATGTCAACCATGAGTCTATGCATACTGCAGTGCTCCTGTGCCACCACTGAGCTTTGAACCAGAAGTTATAAGTGAGAGGACCTATGCCCATCTTAGCCTGCACAAGTCAATGATGTACAAATTGAAAGAAGAACTGTGTGGGTGTACTGCAACTGTACCTGTACGGCATGGATTAGGGCCTGTTCTGTCTCCTCCCCGCCCCCCTTAGACTTCTGGTTGGTGGTAGAGGCTGTAAGTAAACTAGCTCTCCTTTTGGACTGAGTTGAAGATAGCATCCAGTCATTTCAATGTGAGATCCAATATGAGATTCTAATTGACTTTCTCTTTTTAGTTCTCCAAGTTCCTACAGTCAATGCAGCAACAGAAAATCCTTCAGGTGAAGGAGCTGAGTAAGGGAGTGGAGAGCATTGTGGATGTGGACTGGCGACATGACAGGTAGGAGAATGAATCCCTTATGGGCATTGGGAGCTCAAGAGAGGCGTTCTATACAAGCAATTTTCGCAATGGAGAAGAGGTTAAAGTCTGTTTGTGTCTGTGCTAGGACTGCCAGCTGATTAATGAGCTAAGCTGTCATCAACAGCAAAGTAGCTACTTAACTGGTAACAAAGTAGCTTTTGTTGGTCTGCGTTTACACTCCCATAACAGCTTTAAAGGTATGGGAGACTCTGTTTTAAATCTCTGTTCAGCCACAATGCTAACTGGGTGATCTTGGGCCTGGCACTCAGTGGAAGCTACCTCACAAGGTTGTTACGAAAATGAAGAAAGAATCTTGTATGCCACCCTGAGCTGTCTGGAGGAAAGGCAAGATAAAAAATATGCTTGCTAGATAAATGTCGGCTTTCAACATATGGATGTGTAACTCTGCTTAATATCCTAGAATGGACTCCTATGTCTAAGGCTGTGTTAGAGAAGGCAGAAATCTAATTGGGTGAGAAAGGGTTAAGATTTGCATGTATACTGTCTATAACCATAAGCAAGAGAAATAAAAAAGATGAATGGCATCTCATCAAAGTGTGTGCTGTGGGGAGAAGGAAAGTAACCAGTATGGAAAATCATTAGTAGTATTACAAAACAGCATAGAAACAAGTTGTTGGGTTTTTTTGCTTTTCAGACAGTTTGTTAAATTTCAGTTTGTTAAATTTTCAATGCAGTAGGCTTAAAACAAGAGGATTAAGTACTTGTGCAGGTGGACCACGTGCAGTTGATTTGTGGAACTATCAATATATCTAATTCTTGACGAGCCATGTCTGTGGATACTTAAATACAGAGACTGAAGTCATGAACAGAAAAGACAGATAATCTACAAACCTGAAAAATCTAAAAACTAAAAACCCACCTCCCAAATAAGAGAAGCAGTGCCTGTAGTTTTAATAAAATAATGCCCTTTCAGGTGCCAGTGTGGGGATTGCTAGGCAACCAGAACAGTATTGCCAACATTCAAGCCTTGATTTCTGAAAATAAAAGGCAGAGGGTAAGGAGCAGGACCCTTTCCAGGGCTATTTTGGCCTTTGAGGAGGATGTATGGGGCCAGGTCTGGCAGCAACCACTGAGCAACTCATGATTATGCAATGTGCAAGACTCACCCAGGCCTGGCTGCTTGCTACTGTTCAACAGCAGCAAACGCACGAAAGCCAGTGATGTAATAGTTAGAGTTCCAGACCAGATTAGGATCTGGAAGACCCAAATTTGAATCCCCACAAAGCTCACTGGGTGACATTGGGCCCATTCTGAGCTTAACCTACTTCACAGGGTTATTTTGAGTGTGCAATAGAGAAGAGGAGAATGATGTAAATTGTTTTGGAACCCCATTGTGAAGAAGGATGGGGTGTAAATAAATAGAGCTGAAGATGGGGGAGCAGATAAAAGGTAGGTTGATTGGTGGGTGAAAAGGAGAGAAGGAAACAGAGATAGGTAAGGATATGGGGGTTGCCAGGAGGAGGCAAAGAGGAAATAATGTGGGGAGGGGAATAAGGGGGGAAATGAGGTGATCCCTGCAAATCCTTGCAAGTTCTGCATAACTGGGTCATCATTTTCCTGGGTAGAGACAGCCAAGGAGAGGAATCACAAGACCAGGGGAGCAAATAAGAACATGAGCCAATGTTGGATCAGGCCAATGGCCCATCCAGTTCAACACTCTGTCACACAGTGGCCAAAAATACCAGGTGCCATCAGGAGGTCCACCAGTGGGGCCAGGATATTAAAAGGCCTCCCCTGTTGACCCCCCAAACACCAAGAATACAGAGCATCACTTGCCCCAAAGTCCCTATCTATACCTTGTGGCTAATAGCCACTGATGGACCTCTGCTCCATATGCTTATCTAATTCCCTCTTGAAGCCGTCCATGCTTGTAGCTTGGGTGAAGAAGTACTTCCTTTTATCTGTTCTAACCTAACTGCTCAGCAATTTCATTGAGTGCCCATGAGTTCTTGTATTGTGAGTAAGGGAGAAAAGCTCTGTCCCGTATGATGACTCATCTGACCTCATTTTGTGCAGGCATGTGGAACAGGACTACATCAGTATGAAATTGTGAGCAGGTTTGTATGGGTTAAGGGAGTTCCTGAATAACATTTAAAACCACAAGTAGTCTTGAAGTATGCAGACAGCACTTTGCAACGAGCTTGAAAGTAAATTGGTACCAACCAGTGTTCCTTCTAAGCTGAGTTACTATGAGCTAGCTCACAGTTTGTTAGCCTCCGGCTCACACATTTTGACTTAGCTCAGGAAGGATGGCTCCAGAGCAAACTAATTTACGCAGTAGCAAAATTGCTCACTCACAACTTTAATGCCAGTAGCTCACAGAGTAGAATTTTTGTTCACAAGACTCCACAGCTCAGAGGGCGCATTGGTGCCAACATAATTGATGTGGCACTGAGGAGGAAGGATGATCTTGACAACAAGCCCAGTTAGAATTTAGGGTGCCACAACAAAAAAAAATTGTGGCATATGAAGTTTCCAGGTTGATTTCAAATGCAGCCCTATATTGAGTGTGTTACAGGAATCTAATCTGGATGTGACCAAGGCATATATAACTGTAGCCAGATCTGCTGTCTCCAGAAATGGCTGCCACCGGTATACCAGCCTAAGGTACAAAAAGGCACTCCTGAACGCTTCCCCTACCACCTCACTTGAGCTGCTGGTGGGGTTTGATAGGCAACCATGAGGCACTGGGGAGGCAGAGGTCAAAAGCCTTACTCTACCCCTCAAGGGCAATACCTTACTAATCACTGGTTTTAACAGCTGCATCAGAATTCTGAATTCCAACCATTCCAAATGGCTACAACAAACTAAGTGAAATATATGTCACTTCCAAAGCATCTCTCTGTTACCATGAATCTGTGTTATAAATATGAACTAAGCAGTAACTCTGGCTTGAATGTACTAGTAATATATTATGCTACTACATTTTGCTGTATTTTGTTTATTATCTGATTTAGGATCCAGCTTCACTGGGAAAAATACAGTCATCAATATTTTAAACAAATTTGCATAAGATCTAAAGTCTTTAGAGCCAGTATTATTTGGTAGATACAGGTAGGTTGGTTGCAGTTCATTGTTAGCTAGTTTGTTTGATTTATATGCAACAGAACTCCTGCGGTTGGCTCCTATGACATTGTTCCCCTTCTGTTTCTCTCCAGCCACTGCGGAGGCTTTCCTTTGCTGTGGTGTTCACTAGCACTTCTTGTGCACACGGAAGTACTATTGACAGAAAAAAACAGGGCCATAACAAAGGAAAGCCTCTGCAGCAGCCAGCGAGAAACACAGTGGAAATGATGCCATAGGATCCAAGCCCGGCACAATGACAGATTAGAATCAAGGGTTCAAAACCTCCACTCAGTCATAGATTGTGTTGGTAGCTAAGACCAGTGTGCAACCTCAGGCATTTAGGGGTGCTGAAGGTCAGTGCAGCAGTCCATGATTGTAAAGCCACAGTGTCACTGTCATCCAGTTCAGCTTGGGTCTGATTTAGCCCTGCTCTGGAAGTGCTCCCCCCATGGTTTTAAGGCATGCATGGTACTGTCAGGAAACATTGATATTAGTACAGTAGAACAGTAGCCTTAATCAAAATCAGCAGAGAAATGTTATGGTGATAAGAAGCAGTGCATAAAATGTAGATGCTTGGTGATGCTGATGAGGCTTACAAAGCTCTCTGCGCTGCATTCCTTACCATACACACCTACATACATAAAGCTCCCTGTCTCAACAAATAAGTCAGAACTGGGTGTGCTTACCGGTCATCTCTTGCTACTGCTGCCCATGCTCGCTTTGCAAGTCTTCCTACCACTTGGGCTAAAAGAGGTGAAGGATTAGTGTTGATGGGGATGCACTGTAGCCCCTCATCTCCTTTTTCCTCTTCAGGGATCATCTCTGGGACTGGTTCCTGGCAGCTGCGCTGCATATCTTCTGGGGAGTTCCCACTGGGGAGTTCTTCATTTCCCCCACCCCCACTCTTCTGTGATGTCACACATGCATAGTGTTGTGAGGTGAGAATTTGATAGAGGCTTCTGCAGGGTCTCATTTGTGCTTGTTTGTGTAGGTGTGTTTGATGTCAGGGAATCCTAGAGCCATCAGCCAGGACAGCCAGTGCCTTGCATTAGATTGGTCACAATGACTAATTGTGATGTCAAGGAGGCTATGGATAAGGAAGCTTCTTCTCCAGCATCTGGTCTTCACAGTACATTGCCTCTGAACATGGATGTTCTATCATGCTATCTTCCATGAATTTGCCTAATCCTTTTCTAAAAAGCCATCTGAGGATCAAGCTGGTGTGAGAAAGCAGCAATTAGACTCTCTTTCCTGTCTATTGCACTAATTTAGAATTATCCCCTATTTTGAAGCAGCAGTTGACTCTGAAGAGAACTGGAGAGGTAGTCCATTTTTTTCCCCATCCACTTTTATTTCACTTGTCCAGAGGATAGAGGTGAGTGCTGCCAAGTGAGCTCTCTTTTGGGGTGCTAAAGTGGCAGTGTAGTTTTTAGGAAAGTCACAGGGACAGAATTTTTGACAATTCATCTAGTAGGTGCGAATAACCTTACCTACCCTGACCTGGATAGCCCAGGCAAGCCCAGTGTCATCAGATCTCAGAAGCTCCTGGATGGGAGACCTCCTTGGAATACCAGCAGTCGGGGGAACAGGGGCAGGCTTTATTCAGCCACCTCTCTGAATATCCTCCAGGCCCCCAGTAGGGGTCAGTCATCAGAGGTCGCCATGACTTCCATGTGCACATGTGCACACACACACACACACATATGAAAAATACAGAAAAAATACCAAAAAAAGATAAAAGAAATACCCTTACCTGCTCTGCGTCTTTTTGCCCAGCTATACTTGGGATTTGTTCAAATAATGGCCATCCTGGTTTAGAGGGAAGTGCTGTGATGTTTTGAGGAAGTGAGCCACGTGCACTGCAAAGCTTGTGCTGGTCCTGATCAGCCAAGTGGACCGGCAGGGACCAAATGTGGGTTGAGCTATCCTGCAAAGCTTCCAGTTCCCAAAATGAAAGTCCTCTGAATAAGCTTGGAACCTGCTGGTCTATTTTTTGGCTCTTCTTGGTTACTACTAAAGTACATGTGGCAAACCTATAAGAAAACTTGTTTGGTGAAACCAGGCGGACTAATTGTGGAAGTTGGAAGATACGCTCACTTTTTTCTTATGTTGGTAGGATGGCCTATGAAATGTATTAGATATATTTTGGGGAAACAGAAACTATTTATTGTATTGAGCTGAGAGGCTGGAATAAGCTTGCACTTCTGTTGAACAGGTTTGTTACTGGGACAACTTATGCATGGTACTGTCAATTGTGAGGTCTAGGCAGTTAAGTGCCTGGGAGGTAAAAGACCTGAGACTTGCCCTTCCTGTTTCTCAGTAGTGTCAACCTTCACGATACTTCTCCAGTTGACAGTAAACAATATAAAACTGATTTTTCTCCTTTGTATTTCAGCATTAGATCTTTTGTAGTACCTGAAATAGCAGCATCTGAATCGCCTGCCCAAGATAGTAAAGGTGCTGATGGTGAGCAGATGTATCACCCTCCAGAAATAATACCACTCTATGGCATCTCATCCAAAATGGCACCCTTGTTCCAGGAGTCTGGATATAAGTAAGGAATTTACGAAAACCAACCCTTTGCCTTGCTTCCTACATCCCATTGTTCTTTGCCTGACATTGTGGGCCCAGAAAATCTAGAGAGGGGAAACAGTCAAGGGCTTAAGGGTGTGTGTATGTGTGTGTCCGTAGCCTTAGGGAAGAAGACAGTGCCACAGCTGGAGCCTGCCAATATAAGAGGATAAGAGTTTGGGGGAAATGACCTACCAGGAAATAACCCTCCCTAAAGCATTAATGTTTGGGGAGGGATGGTTTTGAAGGTCCGGTTTGACTGGGCAATTCCTCCATTTTTTATTTTTTTTAAGGGAAGTTGTTCTGAAATCTCTGATTTGCAAAGACTGTAGATTGTGCTTCCAAAGCACAGCAGATCAAGTAATGAAGTTTCCATTTACCCACAGGAAAGGCAGCACCCTCTCCAGTAGTGAAGTGAGAAGTGCTATTATCAGCTATGTGAAGATCAATGAGTTGGTTGATGAAACAAACAAAAAGTATGTAAGAACTGAGACTACATTGGGCAGAGAGAGGAGAATACCAATATTATGCCCTGTGCTGACAGCATGGACTGTCTAGAGGGATTGCTGGTGCACAGTCACTGCCTTTGCTCTTCGATCAGCTCTATAATGCTAAACCAAAAATGTGGGAAGTGTTGCTAGAAAGAGCAGGTACTTTTGCTGGCATAAAATTCCCAGCACATTGAATTATACATGTGCCCTGTTCTTGCCCTCTTCTATATCTAGGAAATGAAAATAAGCTGGGCAGTTGCTGCTATGTGTGTGGGATGGATACAGATATACTATAATACTGTGCCCCAGCTGAATCAATAGGTAGTTTTAAAGCAGTGTGTGACCTGCTTTCCTGCACATACAGCCCAATTACTTTCTTCTGTGGTATGTTAGATGTGAATAGACACTTGGTCTCGGGAAGTTATGGCTAATTTTTCCCCCTGGGTACAGTGAAAGAGTGCCAAATATAGGACATCCAGAAATGTTATGAGTAAACAGGGCCTTTGTCATTTAGTCTTTTCTTACTAGGCATGGGCTGTTGGCGTCTAGGACGAGATTGCAAGCGCAGCGGGGTTTTGGACATTTCGATTCAGCTTTTAATGACGTGCTGCAGAGGCGAACAGTAACTTTTAGAGTGCTGCACAGCCTGGACTGTGATGTATTCCCAGCTCAATGAACATATCGTGGGGAGAACAAGCTTCTTTTTAATGAGTATTATTTGATTGCAGCTTTGTAAAGGTGAATCCTATCTTGTGTGACTGCCTGTTGAACAAATCAGAGCAAGATGAAATCTCAAAGCTCAAGTGGGATGACCTTCTGAGCAGGTGAGGGATACAGATGCCTAGTGTGCTGAAAGCCACCTGTGCCCCGGTTTCCCATAGAATGCCAGCCATTACATTGCAGTGCATTGATGGGCAACCATCCGGAATGACTCCTTGCATATCCTCCTAATTTTAACAGGGTGTGGGATAGTATTGTTAATAGGGGTTTTGGTTGCTTTTAATAGGGTGTGGGAGAATTCTGTAATGTCAGGAAGGGTGAAATCAGCCACAGGTCAAAATTGGCATGCAGCCAAGCAAGGGCCTAGCACTGTGGTGCATTATTTTGGTGCATTATTTCCATTATTTGCCTGTGTGAACTATATGAAGCAATCTGTTCTGGCCCATGCAGTACACTTTGAGGGAGATACTGGGAATTAAGAAAGGCATGCAGATAGAATTCCTCTTAACTGTCAGATGGATTTAACTAATTCTTGACAAGCCTTAAATGTCTCCTGTATGCTGCAGACATGTTTTGTTTAAATAGCTCAGACAGAGATGCTCAGGTTGGGTTGAAAGCCTAGTCGTTAATGGGTTGCTGCTTCTTATGGGTTACAGGTTTATGTTGTGCTTACTTAGCACTATGGGACAGAGCTCCCATTACAAAACACATATAACAGTACCAAAGCAGAATTGTAACAGTCTTTTTAAGTCCAGAGAGGCACTCTGGAGTAGCACCATGACCTAGCCTACTACTCTATATCAGACCCGTCTAATTCCCCATTGGGGCCCTGTTGGCTGGTAGGATCTGGCCTTCATAAAAGGTCCAGTCAACACTGCTGACAATCCTGAACTACAGGTAGATAAAGATGAAATGCACAGGTTTATTCCCTTGAAAGAGGTAGCTGATACTTAACTACTGCAGAAATGGCAAAGTCATGATGCTGACAGTTGGCATCCCTTCAGGATTTAACTCTTGATGCTACCTCTTTGGCAGGTGTCTGAACCAGCTGCAGCCCTTCCATCAGGTGACCTTTGCAGGACAGGAACCCATTGTGAGGAAAGGAAATATCGACCCCATTGACATAACCATAGCACAGCGATCATCAAATAAAAAGGTAAGGGTGAGGAGTGTTCTGAGCAAAGGCCCAGACTTTGCTGCCTTAAACTTCTATAGCAAACGAAGCAAATTAAACTCGCTTTAAAGCCTGCTTGTTTGTCTCCTGCATTATTGAACTGTGTGTGCAAACTGGCTAATTTAGAAATGCCGTTTATACGCCAGACTAGATGGTGAAGGAAAGATGGGTGGAATGTTGTGCTAGTTCTTGGAGAAGGATGATGACTACTGGAACAGTACTTTTCACCAAAGGGAGATGCCCTTGAACAGCACTTGAGTTGTCTTACTTTTTCACAGACAAGCATTTTGGGGCTTAACAACTGTCCCTAATGCCTATGCCACTGCAGGAGGCTAGCTAGGATGTTAAGCTGATACATTACATTGTCAGTAGTGTATGTTCGTGATTTATTTTCATGAACTGGGGGTGAATTAGGGGTTGAAGCCTAGCCTGGTCAAAAGTCATACTGATGGGCTCAATTTAGATATGGGAAATTGTGTAAAAATGTGTAGCTCACAGTGTCCTAGCTTTTAAAGCATAATTTTACAGCTATGATATTCCTTCTACACCTCCCCTTTAGTTGTTCTTTCAACTAAGTTGAAGTTCCCAACTAAGAGAAGTTCCCATTCTCTTCAGCCTTTCTCCATAGGACAAGGCTTTCTTTTGGCTACACTCCTGCATCTAGTCCAACCCCCTGCACTCTGCAGGGTCCCTTCCAACTCTAACATTCTATGATTCTATGATATAAATGTTTTAATAAATAAATAAACCATTTATTTTCACAAACTAATGACCTGTAGACATGGGTTTTTGGCTTATGGGTGCTGCTTGCCTAGAAGAATAGGATATCCCAGTAGAATGGTATACTAATTAGACTATCCTTAGCTCATAATACAGTTCTCTGTCTCCTGCTCACAGGTAACAATAATTAAGAATCTGGAGCTTTATGGTCTAGATCCACAGGCTATTGCCAATGTTCTTCAGCAAAAGGTCCAGGCCAGTGCCACAGTCACCACACTCCCAGGAACCAAGGATAGAGCTCAGATCCAGATACAAGGCAATCAAATCAACCATCTTGCAAAACTGTTGCTAGGTAAGTATCTAGGAAACTGGTAACATTTTAGCTGCAGTGTTTATATTAATCAGTCCAAAATCTTGCAGTTAGGTAAAAACTACCTTACATTAGCCAGGCAGCAGATTTTTCAACAATAATTGCTAAGTACTACATGTATTTACAATCTGCATGGATGCCATGTACCCTCTTAGAAGAAGCATTCTTTCTTCTCTTTCACAATGCAGATTCCTTTAGAGATGGTGCCTGTTTATGAAACGTGTGTGTGTGTGTGTGTGTACACACACACACACACACACACACATCTCCTAAAAACAAAGAATGCCATTTTCAGATCTATTTAACTGACTGAAACTCATACAATTAAAGACTTTTGAAACAATCAGGCCTTATTATTATTTGTATGGCGCTTTAGAGTTTTTGTAGAAAGCTGCAGATCCTCTTGCGTGTGTTTCAGTTAACCAAATACAGATGGGGTTATTTTGTTCATACTTGACTCTGTTGCAGAGGACTACCAGATACATCGCAAATACATCCAGGGCCTTGAGAAGGCACCAAAGATTGGTCGAAAGAAGTAGCCAAGACAGAAGATTAGAGCACTATTATTTATAAATTATTTTATTCCACAGAGATAAGTAATCCAACTGCTTTAGCTATAAAAATAATGGTTTTCTTTAAAAAATAAATGGTTTTTCCAGATGTTTTGCTGAGTTTTCACACAGCTGGTTGGGGACATATGTGTTGTATAAAAATGTAATATAATTTGCACCTGTTTAAATTACTACATCTAATTACCAGATAACATTGTATTGACAGGATTCTGAAGATTAGGTAGTTGACAATGCAATCCTAAACAGAGTTATACCCCTTGTAAATTAGTGGAATTTGAAGAGTGTATCTCTGTTTAGCGTTTTTTAAGTTAAGTTTTTTTTATAGGCCTGTGAAAGCAGAGCATAACAATATACACCTGCTGTATTCCCCAGCCCCATAGCCTGTTTCATCCTTTTCTTGTATATCATTGGGGAAGCAGTAACTGAAAAAGCAGTCAGGAACAGAGAAGGTAAAGAGTAGTGATGAAGCACTATAATCCCATGTACCTTAGTGATTAAGCTATATATTGACTCTTAGGCTGCATCTACACATTGCTGGATATTGCACTAAGGCAAAATACACAACAGGATAGACGGTGTGGATGGTTTCCCCCTCCTCCGTTTTTAGCTTTGCAGCAGCCCTGTGAAATCAGTTACACAGAGAGAATGAGTGAGCTTCACGGAGGAGTTGGGTTTTGCACCTGGATTTCCCTGTTCCCAAATCCAAATCTCAAACCGCTATGCCACATCATAAGCTATACTGGCATAGGCTTGTCTCTAGGTTAAATAATGCCTTATTTTTTCCGCATTTCTTCCTAGCATCTACTTTTTAAACCTTTCTCAGTTCTCTGCTGAATCTTGTCTCAACAACATCTTCTGTGTGTAGAATGCAAATTGCAGTAGTTTATTGGACTAGGAGCCAGTTCAGTTCTCACCTCTCCCACGGAAGTTCATTGGGTGACTTCTGGCAAATCACTGAGGAGCTGAGGAGAACTATATTGTATGCTGTTCTGGTTCCCCACAGGGAGAGAAGCCAAGGATAGATAAATAAACTTTACAATTGCATCTTTGCTTATGGACTGAAATACCAGTGAATACCAGCAGAGGGCACAAGGTAACAAACCAACTATTTGAAACAGCTTTAACAGGGACTGTTTATTTTTAATAGCTTCTTACACAGTTTGTATCACATGAACAAATTGCTTAGGAGCTTTAAAAAAAAAAGCTGGAAGGTGACTTTTAATGTCATAGGATTAAACCAGTAGTAAAAATAAATTACAGCATTGCAAAAATGTATTTACCACATAAGCTTTCACTAATTCTGTTCTATACAGATTTTACATCTTTTACATTTGACCATTAAAGAGAAGGGGGGGATTACACATGTACATATGCAGGCAACACAATATACTAACAAAGGCACTGCCAGCAGTAGTCTGCGCTTCTTAAGGTGGGGGTCTATCCTAATGCATCCCTAAGGCGTCTGTTCTGCCACAGCTCCAGTGGCTCTGCTTTCTCTTGCAACTGGGGCATCACTAATTTTGTTTCCTCTTTGTGCCCCATAACTGTATCATCTTTTTAAAAGAAGAAAAAAACCCTCCTGTTTTGCAGGAGGCTTAGTCAGCAGCATTCACATAAATTGCATAAGAAGCCATGCCTTCTAGGAAAATATTCAAGACATGCTAAGGGGAACCGGAGCATGCCAGGCTCCAAAAAGCTGTATTTTTTTTTTAAAGGAATACTTACCATTCTGAGGGTAAATGTCAATGACTTACAAAACTGTCCTTTGTTATTGTTTCTATCTCTCGTTCTCACTGGTGCCACAGTTGGCAGAACTCCTGGAGTCCTTCCGCAGTAGACTACACCAACCGTTTCTACAGTGCTTATGAAAATTCTGCATACTTTATATTCAGGGCTCGGTATTTGCATGTGCTTCTTTGTGTCCCTTGCCTTCTTCATGCTGTGACAGCAGTTCTTCTCAGCCTTATTGGTGGCCTGGTACTTCAATCCTTTTGGGATCCAAACAAGCAAGGGTACATGTCAGGCCCCATACCACCTTCCCCAGACTTACAGGGGCTGCCATTCTCACACTAAACCTGATTTATGCAGTTTCCCATTTTGGACAAGCCTCACATTCACACTCAAGACTGTCCTTGGGACAGGAAAATACTAAATCCTTTGACTCTCAAAGCCAGCAACTACAGATGGAAAGGGGAAAGACTGCCCTACTATAGCAAGCTGTACCCACCATCCTGACAGTGTTGGAGACTCTTCCATAAGGTGATCCCATCGAGCTGTTCCATAAGGTGATCCCATCGAGCTGTTCCATAAGGTGATCCCATCGAGCTGTGCCAAAATGACTGAATTGTGCAGATCTGCCCCACTGAATCACACACACACACCCCGGGCCCAGTAACTCTATCACTTAGATGCAGAGCTCCACCCCCATGGGACTGCCTCATAGATGAGTGACTCCTGCAGTGCTCCAGCTGTGCCAGAATGGCACCTTAGTCTGTTCACAGATCCAAGATAAAGAGCTGTAAGCAGGAATCATTTGAAGTATCTTTATCTGCATTGTCTGACACGTAGCACCTTTCTCATAATAGCTCGTTTATTGTCTCATTTTTTTAAATTTCCCAATATTGCACAGAAGAGCCTCATAACACAGAAGAAGGCATGACACCTGAAGGGCACCATGTGCAAGTCGTTCAGGAGTGACTAAATTAATTACTTCTACAGGTCCCGTTAAATTGTGTGAGATCTTTACCTTTGCCATACTAGAACAGAACTAGTTGGATGAAACATGTACCACCTTAATCAGGTTGAGTCGCCTGCAACTGAAAACCCAGCTGCAGGGAATCAGGACCTGCTGAGCAGGCAGCCACCAGCCTCCCACTGCCTGTGTTCTGATAAATGGATCCCCTTCTCCTCAGGTTCCTGACATAGTTTTCCTACTAGAAGACTGGGGCTAAGCACTGAGTGCCAAAATCACCTCATTGTCAGATTCCTCACAGTGGTCCCAGTTCCTACAGGGTAAGAAGGAACTAAGTTGGCAGTACTGAGGTTAAGCTTAAAATATTAGGCTGAGGGCTTAACCAAGAAAACAGCCCTCCTGAGTTGCCTATAAAATAAAATAAAAGCAGCTGACTTTCCCCCTGAGAAATTATAAACTCTTGCTCAAGGCCAACAATACTCTAAAGCTCATCAAGACCAGTTCTATTTCTCTAGCCTGTATGATATCTCTTTAGCTAACTCTCTTCATACTGTGCAACCACTGTTTGGCATCCCCCACATGCACGCACACCAGAGCAATAAGAATCCATTGCTAATGCAGAGCTTCTGATACCACATTCTGCATGTGATGAAATGACCACAGAGAGCACATTCATTGCACTTCTGCCACATACACACAAATCCAGCAGCCAAGGTATTGGCGTTGAGAAGGAGAAGGAAACTAGCAAGTTCAGTCTGGCCTTTAGCATTTACAGTGCAAGCAACCCAATTCCTTGGACATTCAGCACTTGCTGCAAAGTTTCCTGGCTATGCCATTAAGTATGACTATGGTTGAAGGAGAAGCAGCATTCGTTTTTGGTTTTCCGAGGGCCGGTGAATTTGAAACATCAATTTCCATTCTATAGTTACCAGCTCTGATCATGTCTTAGCAACCAACTGAAAGTGTCCTGAGGAAAAGTCTTGATTTTTAACATTTTTAAATAATTATAACTTTTACTTTAAGTTCATTGCTAGCCACACCTCCAGGTTTTGTTACCCAGGCTTCTCATTGGCTTCTTTCAAGGCCTCCTGTAGTCTTTGTTTAAACTTGTTATACTTGTTCTGCACTTGCTGTATTTTGTCCTTTTCTTCCCTCTCAAGTATTACTAGGAAGTTTTGTAGCTCTGGAATAGAGAAGGCATCCCACTGTGGAAGAAAAAGCCACACAGAAACTTAAGATTGGCAGAAAGTTTAAAGAAAGTTTAACCTGGCAATAGACTTTGTGTTGAAAGACCCATAAAATAATCTGTCCTTCCCTGTCCCACATTTTACCTCTGAAGCTGCTGCTCTAGAACCTTCAGGATTAGAAAGTGGGGAAGAAATTTCCATCTCAACATTAATGGACAAAAAGAACCCCTGTGGGGTTGGGTAGGGGGCATGGCTCAGTGGCAGAGCATCTGCTTTGTGTGCAGTAGGTCCCATGTTCAATCCTTGGCATCTCCACTTAAAAGAACCACATAGTAAGTGATGTGAAACACCTCTTGCTCAGACTCTGGAGAGCCACTGTGTTGAGTTGACAATACTGACCTTGGTAGATCATCAGTGGTCTGACTTGGGATAAGACAGGTTAACATGACCTGACAGAATGGCTTCCTAGAATACTGACCACTTATTTTATCCATCTCTCTTCAGTTTTATGGTTGCAAATATGTGGGCACAATCAGCTGCACATCTGAATCCTTTGTATTGTTTTCTGTTCTCAGATGCTCTCACAGAATGTTGCAAATGCTTTTAAATCTATCTCAACTTCAAGGTTTCAGGTACCTAGGCCTAAAGGTAGAGGACTGTGTGTGATTACCTAAGATTCCTGAGAGATCAGAGCACTATAAGACCAAGACAAATCCCATTCTATGAGTGAACATAAATATTTTCTATTGCCATGGTTTTCTGCCACAGCTCCACAGAATATGTCATAAGAGGAATGAAGAAAAAAGTTAACTGTTTATGGCATTGAAGACCAGGGTTTCCAATCTCTCCAGGTCCCTACTGAGCCCCTTTGTAGATTGCTGAGAATTTATATGTTTTTAACAGATGAAATAGATGGGACATTTTTTTAAAACTGCCTTATTGCAGAGGTACAGAACTGCTTACTCTTTATTTTCTAAAAGACAGACAGAAAAGGTGAGACCATAGTTCCATCCTTAGCATTGTTTTAAGCACAGTGGAGCCTTATTTTCTGGTTATCTTCATGCATGGGGAGGGTGGAAACCAATTACATTATACTCCACCTATTTTTTTATTTGAAAGGAAAGCAATCTCCCTCAGCAGATTAGCTAGCTATAAATGCTAATCTATAATGCAACCACCCAGCTTATCTACCTGCAGATTAAAAATTGATGTGTTGTGAATTTTTTTAAAAAAATCAAGCAAGCAAGGATTATGATTGAAGGCTCTGCAGAAGAGAGAGAATTACTTTTATAAGTAAAATTTAACTTTTAAACAAAGAAAGGGGAAATGGGTCATTTAGCATATTATGGGCTCAGAAAAACTTGCTATTTGCTCAACATTCCTCCTGTCTTGGAATAGTGGTATCTTTAGTTCCCGAAGTACAGGAAGTTTGCTGTTCCAACCCACTCAGATTCTGCCGTTTTGGATACAACTCTCAGCTTGTTTCAGGTGTGTGACTTCAGAAAGTTCAGCATGTTTGTGCAGGTTCAAAAGGTAAAGCTGCTTCCAGACATACCTCAACTTCCCCGGTTTCATTTTCTTTCAACACAAAGCTGAGAACGTCTGTGTCGGGACCAGCTACAAGTCGGAGGTATAAAGGATACTCTGTTACCGAGAGTTTCTGGGAAAGAACTGCAAAAGGGACAAACAGAGGATTATTGCAGACCTGTAGTAATTACAGGTCAAATGTAAAAGCAGCACATTTTTACTTTCAGTGGGGCATGTAACAATACTCAGAAGTAACTGAAAATCAGAAAAGCCTTCCCTTACCTGTTGTGGTTATTGGAGGACTGTTAAGACTACCCTACACACACAGCCCCAATTCTCAAGGACCAGACAGGGAAAACACTGCACCTCCCCACTGAAGCACAACCCTTCTTTCTCTCAAATTAAGACTGTGTAACATTCATTTCAAATTCCCTGGAACTGAAAGTTGCCCTGAGCCTGCTTCAGCAGGGAGGGCGGGATATAAGTCAAAGAAATAAATAGATATGAATAAAGTTTCCAGTTGCTCTTATCTCAAGGAAAGGCATTAAAGAGGACCTAGATCAATTATCTCAGCACTGAGAGATGAGAGAGAAGCCCTCTTGTCACAAGCATCTTTCTGTGGTTATCACTCAAGATGGATTGGATCATAATGGACTCAAGGCACCTGTGTGTGTGCATGCCTTACCTTATCCCTTGTTATGGGGATCGCAGCTTCCAGCCAGCACATGATTGGCCTAATTTGTCACTTGACAAGAGCGGGCTTGATCAGTAATTGTGTACTGATGCAGAAGCCTATCCAAGGTCACTCAGCAAAGGCAATGTCTCACCTTTCTGCTTCCTATTCCAAACTGCCTCTTTACTGGCAACCAGTAGTTAAGACCTGCAATTCCCACAAGTTATCCGTTTTCAGGATGCAGTCACATGAGGAAGAATTTGCATGCAGACAAGGCCCATGCAGAGCATCATGACTTTGCCAGATGTATGTTAAGTAACGGCTCAAGCATCTTTCACATTACAGAGAGACATCCTGTGTTTGACAAACTACTTCCCATTAGCTGAGTACAGAAAAGGATAAGACCCTTGAGCAGACAAGATTTTCAAGGGGGGGGGAAGCAAAAGGCTAAGTTGTTTGGCACATCACAAAGAATATATTTTGAAAAACATGGTCACATCCAAAATTTGATTGAGGGAATGCATTTCTATGCTGGCCTGCAATCATTTTTCCACCCCCAATCCTTTTATTTGGCTTAGATATTTAACTTATGATACATCTGTCTAATTCTAAGTTGCTTTCAGGTAAAATTCAACTGTGGGTGCTTCAGATGCCAGTTCTGAAAAGTAAAAAATTATTAACAGACATCCATTTAAAAGTTTCATTGTACTAACTTGGGCCATTCTAACTGGGGAGGGGGGCACAAACAGTTATTATGGACTTTACCATTTACATACACAACATCTTCACTGGGTTTGAAATTGAAACCAGTCTGAGATTGTAGGCAGCTCTTATTGGAAACCTCTGAGGGCCTGTTTGTCTCACCTTGGCCGTCTTTCTGCATCTGCTTGAAAAGTGCAAATTTCTGCGGGTTGTCCACCACCATGAATTTCTTCAGAAGTCCCTGGATCACCTCACTGACAGTGGTAGTGCTGCTGATGTGCAGCTGCTTGATGGCATCCAGTGGCAAGTAGAAGGATGTTCTCTTTTCTGTCATGTTGGCTACATTGACCTCTTTGAGGGCATCATAGATGGACTGCGGCCTGATGCCTGCTGGGACTGTCACAGGCCGGCGCAGTTTGAGGTGCACTTTGATGAAGCCTGTGTAAGTGCCATCATCATTCTGTGGAGAAAAAGTCCAAGATAGTGATGATTTATCAGGATTAAAGAAAGTGGGGTGGCATTTGCTTTATCTTCCAGTTACTTGGAACATGGGATTAATTTTCATGAATTTAACTGCAGAAGCAACAAACTCACCATTCTTCCATACCCATATTATTCTTTCCTGGCTATATAAATGTACTCCAAGTTAACCCAACCTGTAACCGCCCTGAGCTAATGCTTTGGGAAGTAAAAACATATCATGGAAGACCCAACAACCATGTACTTTTGAGTATACAAGCTGGCAAGAGCCTTCAGGCTCATTTAGCTCCAACACAGCCCTTAGCACTGTACAAAGCATTCAGATCTTCATTAAACCATTCCACATTCATAACAATCTGAAGTTATACTCCAGTAATTTCTTTTATAATCATGGCTTTGTGGGAGCCCCTCTCTTTGACTTCCAGGTAGATTATGTTTAATAGATACTTTATTAAAATAAACTTCTTGGCCCATGTCTTTCTGCTCTATTTTCTACAATATTTTTCCACTGCCGTGGAAGAATGTTGTTACAAAGAAGCTATAACTCCACAACAAAACCCCGATACATTTCAATTTCAGCTATGACTGGACCAAAAGCTGACAATGGTGACTGATGATGAAGTGCTGTGGCCCAAAAGCCATGGCTTCATCTTGACAAGACAAAGTAGAAAGATGCAATGAATTGAGTGAATAATGATCCCTTTCCAATGAAGTTTAAACAAGCTTTCCCTTGGTGCCTCTATAGAAAATGCTGTTTTTCTGGGGAAAATATATTGTCAAGAACCCCAAACTAGGCAAATTCTCAATGGTTCTACACCCTGACTGGAAAAAATGAACACATCTGCTTCCACAGGAGCACAGGTTGTGAGGCAGTGGCTGAACCACAGCAGGGGTAGGATGTATTCATCTTGACTCATCTGAGCAAGAACAATACAGCCACAACTATTTCTGGAAAATCATTTGTTGGTATTCATGGGGCACTGCAGTAGCTGTGGAGCATTTCAACTGAACACTCAAATTAGCTATAGAGCAGTCATCCCAACTGCTATATGGCTCACGCCAGTTACACAGCAGTTTCATGGAATAAGCTCTGAAGGAGGACTGATGGCGAGAGAGCTCAAAATCTTCTTGTACGTGAAGGGAGTCTGTCCTTGTGAGGAAAGTTGCCCTCCTTACCAGAGCTGAGGTGATGGATTCTGTCCATATTCCTTGATTGTACTTCACTAAGGGACTGACATCATATGGAACACAAACCTTTTGGGGCTCTGCATGAAGTACAATTAGTTTTCAAATATATAAAGCCGCTGAGCTGACTTTTCTAAAAATTCTATCAGATTTGTATCCTGCCCCTCCTTCAAGAAGCCCAGAGCAGCACACACAAGAGCATCTCATTTTACCCTCACAGTAACTCTCTGAGGTAAAAGGTGAGTGTGTGAGTGAGAAGCTACTGATCAATGCTTATTTAGGAAAAAATGTTTCAGTTAAAGTAGTTGTATTGCTCACATTCCCAAGTACTCTGTACCATTTCAGATTCAAAGTGGAACTAAGAAATCACCTCAATATTAAATTATTGCAGAGGTTCCCAAACTTATTTGGCCTACCACCCCCTTATCAGAAAAAAATTACTCAGCGTCTCCCTGGAAATCTACCTTCAAGAAGTGGACAAAAATATGCAGTTTGTGGATCTGCACCTGGATCATTCCAGCGCCCCCGAGGGGGTGGTATTGTTCACTTTGGGAACCAGTGGTATTGTATTCTACAGCTATAAGTAGGTCTGTCTTTGTACCAGGGGTCTTGGGGGGGAGGAGCCTACTGGAGCACAGCTCCGGCAGCTTCGGAGGGCAGAAAGGCTCCCCCATGTCAGTTTCGGCCATACAAGCCAGTTGGGGAGTCTTTTGGCCAGCCGAATGTCAATTTCAGCCCCATTATATCCTATGGGCCATTGAAGTCAATAGTGAAAACATAGAGTATATTCTGGGGGCTTGAGGGGAGGGGGTTTGAGGAAGAGGCTCCAAACTCACAGGGTAGCTGTTGGAGCCTCTCCAAGCTGTATGGACTTCAATAAAGAAATTGCTGAAGTCAACACCATACCAGCCAGATGACTAAACCAAGCTCTCCACCAGATTTGTTGAGATGAAAATCAGGCAAACCAAAGGACTGAAGGGAATGGTGGCACAGCTGTCCTGGCCAAATGTCATGTATCCATTTTTATGAAAGGTTATGTCATGCTGAATGAACGACTGTCAGGCAAATTTGATCAGTTCTGGTAAGCAAAGCAGCAGCCATGGAATAGCTTGCACAATTGCATTTGGCCTCTACATTGAGCAACTTTGTGCAAGAGGAATCAACACAGAATGGTGCATTCTATCATTTAAAAGCAGAATTAATGAATCCACATTTCCCATGAAGCACCAACTAATTCCTTGTATCTATTATGAAGTAATATACAAGTAGTTATAATATGATTACCTACCCTAAGCCTCTCAGGGCAATGGAAATTAAAATAATACTGTACAATAGGACCACCACAATGGTGCCCACAAGTGCCATGGCACCCCCCACACACACACACACACTTCTTTCCTGGCAGCTGCTAACCGTTTCTAGAAAGTGGATTGGGCCAGGTGGGGCTCCT
The DNA here is from genome assembly GCA_029375565.1 of Gekko gecko. Taxonomy (NCBI): domain Eukaryota; kingdom Metazoa; phylum Chordata; class Lepidosauria; order Squamata; family Gekkonidae; genus Gekko; species Gekko gecko. The sequence continues at coordinate 121,619,642 of JAPDNY010000006.1, read as the reverse complement.
GCCCAGCAGGGCTTTTGACTGGCTGTTGGAGATCTGATTGGCTGTGCAAATTAAAATAATGTTGTTTACCAGACTGTTGGTTTTATTTCCACTCACTCCTCTTTCCCAGTCTATTCCTTTAAATTACCCCTCTTGTCCCTGCACTTGGGATTCTGTGTGTACAGCTCTGCCTCCTGCAGTGACCATTTTGTAGTTGTGCCCACTGCTTTGTATCAGAATTCCAAAGGTGCCCACAGGCTCCAAAAGGTCAGGGACCCCTGCTGTACAATTTACAAAATATCTACAACTAGTGGTCACTCCATAAATCATGAGCTGTTCTGCCAGGCACATTTCCATTAGGCTGGCCTCTCCTTTCATCATAGCTCAGTTGCTAAACATGGCTTTTGCAGGGAAGAAGAGACTATGAGTGATTTTTAAATGCTAAATTATTTGTCTTGCTGTCCCCTCTGTCCATCCAGAAGCAGATTTTAGTTAGTAACTTCACTCCTGACTCCACCCAAATCTGATGCAAACCGTGCAGGTTAGGGAAAGTGCAATGGCTAGCCAGTCCCCCAGTGTAATACTGCACTGGTGCTCTGTACAGGAGCTACTGCAATGGCAGCAGGCTACGGAAAGGTTAGTGGGATCTCAAGGAAATCAGTCTCTCAACTGCTCTCCACAAGGAGATAGATGGACAGCCCCTCCTCCAGAATCGGGGCGACATCTGTTCTTAGAGATACAGAGTGGGAGAAAAGAAAGGCGCCTTTTCTCTGAAATGGAGCAAAAATTAGTTCACTTTTATGTTTAGGCCATATTACTGTACTGAGCTGTACTGAAAGACAAATGTAATCCAGAAAATGCAATACAAACCATCTTCATCAGCAAACAGTTGTTGACTCTTGAATTGTAATTGTCAATCTTCTGTTTCAGCTCTTGTATGGTTGGAGCTCTGAGCTTTTCTTCTTCCACTGTTTTTGCTGCATTCTGGAACACAAAATGGGAAGCAACACTTGACACACACACTTCCAGTATCTAGGTGGCTTATGCTACCTTTGGAATAATGTTTGCCTTCCATACAGTTCACCCTGCAGGTGGAAAATTCATTCCATTTTTTGCCCAGGGCACATTTTATATGCATACACACAAAAATATGCTTCCTCTTCTCAGAAGTGTAGGCACATGGTTTTCTTTTTCCTGAATACAGCTACAGAATTGCACAAATAGCATCAAACTTACGCTTATCAAATTTATCGGTCCTCCTATACCTGTGTCAGCTATACCATCTGGCACTTGTTCACTTGCTCATATTGCAGTGTAATATAGGCCATCATGTGTCAATAGTGTCCTCCTGCTCTCTACATATGACAAAGAAGTCAGTCTCTATGCAAAAATAAAGGACACAAATATGTTTTTAAAAATCATAATATTCAGTAATTAGAGGGAGAACTTTCCAATCTACCAGGATAGTGCTTCTAACCTCTAAGTCACCAACCTTCAACAAAAGAACTTCAAAGGGGGACTATAGTATGAAACAACTGAATTGGGATTTATTGAAATGTTTCACACTACTTCCTCTCCTCCTTTGGCTGAACTGAGACTTGGGAATTTTATCTCACTAAAACTGTTACTGTCCTAACAAAAACCCATGACCCTCCACCAATGTTCCCTCTAAGGCGTGTGCAGTCTCGTGAGCACAAATTTTACCCTGTGAGCCAAAAGTGGTGCTAGCTTTAAAACTGTGAGCAGGCCAACATTTTTTAAAAAAAAATTATTTCAGTGTACAAACATACAAAACATACAGACATAACACTATTATCATTTGTATTACAAGCCATATATTTATATTAAACTTATTTATATTTATATGTAACATACTATATGACTCTTTCAAACTATATTTTAGAAATGATTTATACATCATAGCCATGAGCAGTATCATCAAGTTAGCTAAGTCATCCTAGCCTCATGCCTTAGCCTTATCTCCCCCCCACTTCTAATAATAAAGCATACACACCCTCTGCCTGCCAAATCCAGGGTGATCAGCCATGGTATTTTATTTTAATTAAGAGCCAACACTGAGAATGCTATTTGAAAATCATTAGTCAACTCTGTTCAAATTGGGAAAATGCCCTCTTCACAGTGAGATCGCTGCGTTATCGAGAAAGAACATGAAAATGCATTCTGTGGCAAGGTACCAACAAGGCTTGCAGCTAAATACCAGTGGCAAAAGGAATAGCATACAAGGAAAGCATATAGGTCTGGGGAAGGAGATTTGAACTGAGAATCCTGGAATTTACAGAGCTATTCTGAACTGAAATTGTGCAGGAGAATTTATAGCAGACTGAAAAAAACCACAGGAAAAATATAAGGTGCATTACTGCTTTTTCCTAAAGCTTGAGATGGAGGAGGGAGAAACTTGCCTATGGCCTGCGATCCTGCACGGATCCCAGCCTGGGTGTTCCAGCCAGGGCCGGGGCCAGGGTTTTTTGTGCACTAGGCGAGGCTACCTTCTGGCACCCCCCCCCCATGCGCTCACCAATTTTTAAACTAGGAAGAATGAAAAACACAAAATTTGAAATTGCTATTTTTTTTTAATTGTGAGAACGAGTAATACAATCTCTGATTTTCGCCCACCTCACTGGTGTGTGTTTCTAAACCCTGTCCTTCTAAGCCAGTTTGGTGTAGTGGTAAAGAGTGGTGGACTCTAATCTGAGAACTGGGTTTAATTCCCCACTCCTCCATATCCATCCAGCTGGGTGGCCTTGGGCCAGTCACATCTCTGTCACAGCAGTTCTCTCCATCAGAGAGGCTGTTGAACTGGGCTTGTTCCTGGGCCATTTAGACTTTCCAGTCAGCCTGCTTCTCTTATACACAGAGAAGTCACCCACAGGTATACACAGAAGGGGTTTCTTTTTGTGAGAAACAGCCAGAACTGTCAGGAGGCCCTCTTCTGAAAGTCTTCTGACAAGTCGGTCTCTGAATGGGTTATTGCATTGTTTTCCTGGTGGTCTGTCACTTTAAATATAGAAATGAACCCAGATCTGCACTCCAGTTTAAAATAAAGCTAGGCCACCCGCCCAGGCTCCAGCATGGCCAAGGAACAAAGCGGGTAGCCACCAGGACCCCGGCTTCTTCTCTGCGCTCCACCGCCAGCACCAGGAACCACCGAGGGGCTTCTTGCTGCTGTGGCAGCAAGGGCACCCAGACAGAGCCAGCCCCACACTAAAGGGATGCAGGAGGGCGGGGAGAGGAGAGGAGGCGAGCCAGGTGGTGGAGGGATGGGAGCTGCCCATGGGTGATTCGTAGCAGTGGCACTTCACCGAGGAAGGACGATGAGAGCGGTGCGAGGGGGCTGTGGCTGTCTGTGTGGCGGTGCATATCTTCCTGCCCAGGCAAGAGGGGGAGAGGGAGGGATGGGCACGCAGGCACCCCGTGCTCTCCCCTGCTTCTCCTCATCGCCTTTTACTCACCCACCCACAGCACTGCGAAGATGCACTTTGGCCCAGGCTTGCATGGCCATTGGGAAGGGAACCCCCTGCGCTGTGAAAAAAATTGCTGCGCTGATCAGGGAAAATTGGTGTGCCAGCGCAGCCTGGCGCAGCTAAACGGGAACCTAGCCCTCCACCCATTGCAGATGTTAACTAGCTTATTTATTCAAAACATCTTTTAACATCCCACCCAACTTAGGTCCGCTAGGCAGCAAACAATAAAAACAATGAAAACAGACACATGAACAGAGAGGACAGTCAATGAGAATCAGTGAGGGAACACCAGACGAATCAGAAAAGTCTTCATCCGCAGGGGTAAGACTGTGAGGGAAGGGGAGAGATGAAGCTCCCTAGCAAGAGAATTCCATAGTGCTGGTGCTATGAATGAAAAGGCCCTTTCTCAGACTGCTCTCCATTTAACATCAGATGGGGACGGGATCTGAAGATAACCGTAATGGTCAAATAGGTCCATAGGGGAGCAGGCACTCCTTTAAGTATGCTGGCCTCAAGCTGTATAGGGCTTTAAAGATCAATACCAGCACTTTTAATTGGGCCCAGAAGCAAACTGAAGCACAAAATAGGTGGAACAAAGCTGGAATTATATGGTCTCTACAAGCCACTTCAGACAGAATTCTGGTCACAGCATTCTGCACCAGTTGTAACTTCTGGATGCTCTTGGCCACCACCAGCAGCTACTTTTCCAGCAGTAGCCCCAGGTCCAGCTGTACCCCCAAGCTACAAACCTGCTGCTTTAGGGGAACAGCATTCCCACCCAGAATAGGAGACACTGCTGTTCCTAGGTCAATCCATAATCCCACCAGTAGCACGTCTTGTTTTGTCAGAATTATCTCATCTTGGTAGCCCTCATCCATCTATAAACATCCTCCAGGCACAGGTTCACAGTTCCCACAGCCTCCCTGGGGTCCACTGGAACCATGAGATAGAGTGGAGTATCATCTGCATATTGGTGACAACCCAGCAGAAATCTCCAGATGACCTCTCCCAGTAGCTTCATGAAGATATTAAAAAGCATAAGGAACAAGATGGAACCTTGCAGAACCCCACATGCCAGAGAGCCAAGCAACATTCTCATAGCACCACCCTCTGAACCCTACCAGGCAGGTCTGAACCTGCTGCAGAATGGTGCCTCCCAATCCTAACCCCAAAAGGTGGTTCAGAAAGATACCACGGTCAATGTTATCAGAAGCCTCCAAGGTCCAGGGGAATTAACAGTGTCGCACCGCATCCATCCTCCAGCACAGGTCATTCACCAGAATGGCCAGGGCTGTTGCAGTCCCATAACTAGGCCTAAAACCAGACTTATCTTAACTATTATGAATGGCCCTGATTAGACTTGACTTGTAACAGTAACACTGTATGGTACTGCTTGCATTTCATTGCCCCTTGGCCTTGCCATTTGCCTGTTTCTTAAGAACATAAGAGAAGCCAATGTTGGATCAGGCCAATGGCCCATCCAGTCCAACACTCTGTCACACAGTGGCCAAAAATACCAGGAGCCACCAGGAGGTCCATCAGTGGGGCCAGGACACTAGAAGCCCTCCCACTGCTGCCCCCCCAAGCACCAGGAATACAAAGCATCCCTTGCCCCAGACTGAGAGTTCCTATCTATACATTGTGGCTAATAACCACCAATGGACCTTTGCTCCATATGTTTATCTAATTCCCTCTTGAAGCTGTCCATGCTGGTAGCTGCCACCACCTCCTGCGGCAGTGAATTCCATGTGTTAATCACTCTTTCGGTGAAGAAGTACTTCCTTTTATCTGTTCTAACCCGACTGCTCAGCAATTTCATTGAATGCCTACAAGTTCTTGTATTGTTGCCTTTCAAACCACCTACATAAAATCACAGTGTAATGAGGATAAACTCATAGCACCTGAAGAAGAGGCTCTAGTCCACAAAAACTAATATTGGGATAAAATTCGGTTAGTCTTTAAAGTGAGACAAGACTATTGTATATCTACTAACTCCAAGAGCTCTCCTCTACACTGGCACAGCTGCCACAGTGTATTTTTCATTTCAGTACAGTGGTCTAAAGATGCCTTCTTTCCTTCCTGCCTCTAATGGCCACTATAGAAGACAACAGAGCATAGTCAAGCCAGCATAGTGTAGTGGAAGAGAGGTGCAGTCTTAAGTTAAATCCACTCTCTGCAATCAAGCTCAGTCTGTGAGCCTGGGCCAACTGATCTCTCTCCACCTAACCTATTCTACAGAGTTGTGAGGATAATGTAGGGGCATAGACACCCTCATGAGCTTCTTGGAGTAAGGGCAAGACAGAAATCTAATACATATATAAATTACAGTTTTCCAAAGCAGACAGAAAAGAACTGTTGTGTAAGCGGACCGCCACTAGGGTCCGCCACCTAAGTCCTAGAGCTTGGTACAAAAAGACAATAGGACCTAGGATCCTAGTCCACCTGGAATCCACCAATTAGGCATTAGTGGGAAGTTCAAACCCACCAATGGGACTATGGGGGTACCGGGTGGGATTGTATATAGTTGGCCCTTGCAGGGCCGTTTGCAATGTGTGTGTTATGTGAAGTACAATAAACACGTCTGATCGCATGTTGTAGTCTGAGTCTCCATGTGGCGAACCCAGTACTTTACAGTGGCAACAAAGGTGGGATCCCATGAGCCGGCCTGACTCTCCAACCAGCACAGCAATGAGCACTGACTTCATGGAAGCCACCGCGCCCCGCACTGCTCCCAAGCAGCACCACATCGTGCCCAGCTCTCCCCATCTCTGCTCCCCACTCCACACTAGGACCATGGCCACCACTCAGGGAAACCTTGAAGTCTTTGACCCCACACATCCCGAGTTCTGGGATTCATGGACAGATCAGCTAACCTGTTACCTCACCTACCATGAGGTGACCGATGCAGCCAAGAGAAGGAACCTCCTCCTAAATTCCTGTGGCATGGCCACCATCCGGCTAGCCAAGAGCCTCCTGGCCCCTAAGGCCATCCTCGAATGTTCTTACGAGGAAATAATCGATGCCTTGACTTGGTACCTGATGCCCAAGCCCTCCTAATCTCGAAGTGCTGTCCCATTTCGACAATTTCGACAAGTCCCTGCCTGTGGTCCTCGCTTGCGATGCTTCCCCTTATGGCATGGGTGCAGTCTTGGGGCACATTCTCCCTGACGGCCAAGAGGTCTGGACTCCCCTCACCCCATCCAAGCTCCACGGGCCAAGGTGACCATGGCCACTGAATTCTGCTCCCTTATTCCACTCCTTTTGACAGCCCTGATACTAGCTCTGATTGTCTCTGCATTGCCTTTTTAATACATGCACCAAGAAACTTCTTAGAAGAAACACAAACAATACTGCTGAGTTTTAAAGAGAATTGCCCCCTCCAAACATTTTTAAAAAGCATGCAAAACAGAATTAATCTGCATGCTGAATTCCCAACCAACCCTTTCCCCCCCAGTCCCAAAAGGAATTTGATCTATTCGTTGCATAATTGGAAACTACTCTGTGTAAGAAACACAGAGGGACACTGGCTATTCACTTTATTTTAATGTCCTTTTAAAATAAGACAAATCAGAGCATAGGTTAGATTCCCATGAAGGTTTTTATGCAAATCTATTAATTAATGTTCAGATGCAACTGAACACACTAGCAATCAAGACCAATCACGGACCAGGACTTCTCCAGGACACCAAACATAATCAGAGGTTCAGAGAATTCAGCTGAGAAGAAATAAACCACTTTGGATACACCTGTCATAGCCACAGGGATGCTGAGGAAGCTCATTAAATGAACAATGGGCTGATTGTCAAAATGTGTCCCGTACCCAGTGCTCCAATTGATTAGATGGAATGGCAGGTGCTAAATAATCAAACTATTAAAGCATTTGATTTTTTCATCAATCTTGGGAATAATGTCAGCCCTAAGAATAAGAGAGCAGTTCCTCCTCCAGTACTTGAGCCCACTAAAATCAATACAGTCACACTGAGTAATGTAGTCTAAGCAAAGAGGAGGAGATTGGTGTTTTTTCTTTTATCTTCAGAGACCTCAAATGATAAAGTATGCCCCATAAAGCCTCAGGCAGCTGCCAGGGAATGGTGAGATATTCTCTGACCTCTCTTCCAGTGTAAAGGCTGAAATAGGCAAGACCCAGAATGTCAGCTGATACCTTCCTAACCTAAATATTCAGAGCAACCTCCCAGTCGCATACCATGTACCAAACCCACCTATACTGCCTGAATTTGGCACCTACACCTTGTCAGAGGCAGCGAAGGAGGCAGAGCCAGGTATTTAAAGGGGGACAAGACAGGGCACATTTTAGCCATGAAAGAAGTTAATCTAGGTATGGGACAAATGGGCTTTGGCTTTCTGATTCCTACAGTAGTGATCCAGAAGGTCAGACTAATGAAAAAAGATGGACAACACTTCACTAAAGGTGGGGAAAGCATTTTGGAAAACCAGCCTTCTAAGTAACATAAAGCTTAAAAAAACTTTAGAAACTAAAACCATAGATATCTGTTGGTACAATATAGGTGATAACATGGAGATGGGGGTTGAGTGTGGTGATCGATAGAATGGACACAAACAAGATTAGGCACTGGGTAAGGCTAAAAAGACCGGAGCTGCGGTGGCTCAAGTGGTTAAGACGCTGAACTGCAGGCTGTGGAAGGTCAGTAGTTCAGCAGTTCAAGACCTGTGAGTGCCGCATGACGGAGTGAGCTCCCGTCTCTAGTTCCAGCTCCTGCCAACCTAGCAGTTTGAAAGCAAGAAATTGCAAGTAGATAAATAGGTACCACTTCAGTGGGAAGGTAACAGCATTCCGTGCGCCTTGGTGTTTAGTCATGCCGGCCACATGACCACGGAAATGTCTTCGGACAGCGCTGGCTCTTCGGCTTTGAAACGGAGATGAGCACCGCAACCCTAGAGTCGGATTCGACTGGCTTTCGAGCAAGGGAACCTTTACCTTTACCTTTAAGGCTAAAAAGAAAACAACTTTCAGGCCTTCAAACTAAAGGAAGATTGTTGGATTATAAATGTGGGGAAATTGGAGGGTCCTAGGGAAGCTTGCTAGATGAGTGTTAATGCTTCAAGTCTCTGGTGGGCTCTCCCTTCCAGAGAAGGCCCAGAGGAGCCACAGCTTTTTTGACAGGGAGCTTGCTTGCAGAAGATCCAAAATTCCAGTCCCTGTCACCCCAATTAATAAAATCTCATAAAGCAGGTTTGGGAGATAATTTTCACTGAATGGTCACCAAAATACACATACTGATTTAGATATATCAATGGTCTACACAAGGCAATTTGAATTGTTCATATGACTGAGACCTGGACTGTAGTAGCAACCACCAACTACTTCACCTAGATATTCTGTACTATCTAAGCCCTTATTAGAATCCACTCAGGTATTTTCAAGATAACAACATCCGAAATAGGGTGGCCAGGTCCCCCTGGCTACTGGCGGGGGATGGGGGGCAGGGTTAACAGATTCAGGTTAGGAAGCTCCAGGAGATTTGGAGACAGAGCCTGGGAAGGACAGGGACCTCAGTGGAGTACAATACCATAGAGTCTACCCTCTAAAGCATCCAGTTTCTCCAGGAGAACTGATCTCTGTAGTCTGAACATGAGATGTAAATCCAGGGGATCCTCAGGTCCCACCTGGAGGCTCACATCCCTACTCTAAAAGGATAAAGTTCAGATTTTCAAGATTCTACATTAGAACTAATATTCTATGCACAGTCAAAGCATCTAAGGTGAAAATAATTGTTAACCTAAGCAGATATGGGCCAATGTTACCCCATGCCTAAGTTACCCTATGCTTACTCATCTGTACTGAGCCCATCGCAAGAGCTATCCCTCTGTACAAAGTAACTTCAGTCTTGTTTCTTGTCCATCAGTTCCCACCTCTCCCATATCCCCTGTTCAGCTGTCAGTTCCCTCTGGCATTTCAGTGCATTTTGCCATACACCCCCCTACTTGTCACTTGGAAGCCATGTGCTGAATTTTTGTGGGTTATAATTGTTTTCAAAGTAGCTCACAAAGCAAATATATAGTTAAAATCACAATTAATATGGCTTAAACATTAAAATTGCATAAGCAAATATACAACTGATAGTAATGTTCCAACTAATCATAGGGAAAGCATCTGGTTTCTATGGAAATCAAGAGCACATCTGGCTTGCAGTATATTCTCTCCTTCCTCTGTTTTAAATGCAGGAGTCAAAGAATCTATAGCCCTTGATTAACAGATCTTAACTCCAGTGAGTTTGAGAAGATCCCATTCAGCTAGAAGCTGCTCTGTTCTTGAATCAAGGCTTCTCCTGAGCTATCTGCAATACGCCAAATGGATCAGAGAAAGGAAACAATCCAGTGAAAACATATTTGGGGACAGTTCCCAGTGCTATAAATGTTCAAACTCTCCACTAGCCTGTTTAGAGTCAGGTCTGCTGGAGGCAAATAGCACTTATGCATTGTCTAGGCCACCTTCCAAGCAAGGCCATCAGATTCACAATCTATTTCTGCCTTCTTATATTTGAGTATAACACAGTACTCAGTATTGATTACCTGCTCATTCAGAAGGTGACACTGAATCAGGAGGGTAATGAAGCTATTCAAAGTAAGCCAATTAATAGCAAGTGCACACACAATGTAGCTTCTGCTGGATGTTTATGTCCAATGGCCATAATGGTAATAATATACCAAATGAAAAGAACATACTAGACCCAGATTAGGAGGCAGCAGATTACTATGGCCTACTAAATTAGATTAGTATGGGAGGGGAGCAGGAATCCACCCTCCACAAAGACACTCTCAGTTCTTCTGAAGAAGGCTACCTTCCCTGAAATCAATTTGAGCACTTCTCTTTCCTTGGGGAAAAACTATTTCCATAACAACAAGCCAAGCCACAAGAGATTTTGATCAGAGACATCTTTTCCAGTGGAGGATCTGCCTCTTCCTAAGAGAATTTCTAATTCTCATACCTCTATACATAGGTGGATCTTACAAGGTGGCTTTTTCAGATGCAGGTGCAGCCACGTGGGAGCTGTTTTTTCCTGTGAGTTGTTCCTAAACAGCTGGGGGCTGCATGTGCGTGGCAAGTGTTTAGGGAATCAGCACCCAAATAAGCCAGTCAGAAAAGTAACTGAGGACCTTAGTCAGTGTCCAGTTATGAGGTCCCATGTTCCCTCTCTATACTTAGGGTTGAGTTGCATAAGCATCGTTTCCATTCAGCTCATGATTTCCCGACCTGCAGCTGCATGTGTGCACCTACTTTATTTATTTTACTTCACTTACATTCTACCTTTCTCCCCAATGGGGACCCAAAGCTATTTACATCATTTTCCTCTCGTCTATTTTACCGTGAATTTCTACTGAAAAGTACAGGTGATATAGGAATGTCTATTAGATTTACGTTGTACTTTTTTTGCATCACAGAATTCAAGGTGATGAATACCTGAGGTCTCCCACCCAATCATTGAACAGACACAGATCTGTTTAAACTGAGGAAGATTACATCATGATGTGCCTTCCAGCTGAAATCTGGGACCAAGGGAGGTTCAGGTCCTCAGCTTTTTTCTCAGGGAACAGACAGAGAACAAATTAAATTATTATCTAACAAGATCAGAATGCTAAGAAATTGTAACAAAAGTTCCAGCTTTGCAAAGTTCAATGTGGGTGTCCTTAATCAGGTGAGAGATTCAGAAACATACCTTCTTGTTTGGGCAACTCAATCCTGGCTCCGAGGAGCCAAGCTGCTGCCATCATCAGCCTCCAAAGCCATGACACCAATGAGGCTTTCCAGGCTAATCTGGTAAATAACCAATGACTCTCAAGGAAGCTGCCTCACTGTGATCAATATTGTCTCAAGCACAGGTCTATTTATATCACCTCCTAACTCATCCTTTTAACTGGAGATGCCTGGGAATGAACGTGGCATATTCTCATGCAAAACAGATGCTCTAGCACTGAGACACTGTGCTGCTCCCCCTAGCAGAGACACAACAAAGTCCTCTAACAATGGCAGGCATGTACTGCAGAAATCTGTCCTCCATTAAAAAAGAGCCATAAGGGAGTGCAGACGGAGAGGTAAAATGTTTCATCTGGAGACTGCTTAGAAAGGAGGCAGGATACTTCAGAGGCAGACAAATTGGTAGCTGAAAAGAATGGAGAACAGTTCATCCAATGCTCAACTATGAGACTTCCATGTGGGACCACTCCCTGAAACTCTCACAGGATTCAAGTAAGGACCCATGGCACCATTGGTATGAATGTATTTCTTGCATAGTTCCCAGGTAAAAAGCTTTGGGTTTGCCCAGATGGGAGACAAGGAATGAGAGGGGTGAGGTATGGTAAGAGGAGAGTTTGGGAAGTGTTTTGCAGTGAGGAATCCCTTGCCAAGCCTGGCCACCAGATAATATCTAATCTTAAGGTAGTATGTGTTCAAATCATGGATAAATGATGCAACGAAAGAGCCAGCACTTGTACCCAGAAAAGGTGCATTTAAAAAGATACCACTGAAACTTGCATGTGCTGTCTTTAAAGAGGAGGAAATGCATGTTATTATTTCAAAAGGAAGTGAAGACTGACCATAAGTGAATATGAATGGTCTTGAACCATCAGTCCTCTGGCTCTTCTGATGCAAGCTCCATTCCTTTTTAGCACTCCCGAGGTGCCCATGTATTAAGGCAGCAGCTCTCAGAAGAAGCTGCATTTTTTGCAAGGTGAAGAGATGTCTCATAATTTGGGTACATATTCTGAAATATCTGCTAAATGTCCAGACAGCACTGAACACCCCTTTTGGCCGTTCAATAAGACAGGCACTTCTCAGTGATAGCTACTTACTGGAGCCCATAGCATGCCTTGCACTCCAAATCATAACCACATTTTTTTGTAACAATCTAAATTATGGAGTTGCATATTGAAGCCTTGTTCACACATGTCTCCCACTGAGAAAGCAGCAGAGGCAAACCATCTTCAGCCATACTATCGGGGTGGGGGGTTGTGGACATCTGCAGTGGGTTCCCCCTACTGCTTCCCTTTGCTGGCAACCCAACACTTTCCTTAAGCAAATCCCAGAATAGCTTTTACAGCAGAGAGCTCATCTCCTACAAAACAAATTGCTAAGCATCTTGTATCTTCTCAGTTATATTCACACTGCAGCACTCTGCAGCATTTACAGTTAAGCCCAACCTTCTCTAGAGTCAAAGCCTTGAATATATTTCTGGGAGATACTGACTTACTTGGTAAACTATTTTAACTAAAACTAAAAGCAAAATGCACCCCCCCCCCCAATCCTAACATTGAGTCTGGTGGTCTTTATATCAGCTGCAGTCCACCCAAATATGACAACTCATTGGGACAAAGGGAATTCTATTCCACCTTGTTTGGGGATGTGGATGCAAGGTCAATGTCATTGGATCAAAGAGCTCTGATTTAGAACTCCAGCAGGTAAACCATTTAGCTGCTCAACCAACCTGAGAGACAATAAAGCCAAATAAATAGATGCAGTGGGAATTCTCATGGTGTAATTAGTTTAATCAGAAATAGATGTCATTTACATAAGGCTTCTCCACTCCCCTCCTGGCTTGGAGAAAATATATTTTTCCCTTTGCAAGAATTAATTATTTTCAAATTCCGCTCTCACCACCTTCAACTCCTTACTATACAAAGCAGAGATCCTTTGGAGGATGGCAGAAATCATGGTCCATTATTACCTGATTTAAATAATCATAAATAATACAAAGAAATACCATCCCTAAATTAAAAATACATAGCAAGATACAGTATACCTTATTAAATCAACTGTTGCCCTTCCCATTCTTATACAGACCTCGCTGCATCAATTTAGGAATTAATATAGCTGGACAATTTTTTAAAAAAGAATATAGCATGTGAATTCCAAGAGGCTGTGGATCTCTCTTTTTTTATTTGATGAATCACCGGGCTAGAAACATCTTCCTTCCATGAGTCAATGCAGTGGGATTACCAGCTTTGTCGAAAATATCTTAGTAACAACTCTGTCCTTCTAAACTCCATGTACCTGGGACTGGATATAGCTAAAGAGTAAGGGATGTCCAAAACAGACAGCTGGTAATACCAGTTCTCCCTAAATTGTGTAGAAAATTCTGCCGAAAAGAAAGGATCCCATAGGACAAAGACCAGTCATTCCAGTGCAAATACAGGGCAGAATCTATCATATCCACAATAAATATATGCAGCATCCAATATGTGTGCACCCCCAGTGTTTGAACATGAAATTACAACATGTTGATCTTTGAAGTAGCTTTCAAATTAAATATCCCTTTTGTCATAGATGGAAGATATGAACCTTACTGCAACATTACTGTTCAATCCTGCTCATAAAAGCAACAAAACCAAGAAATTGAAAGAGGAATGCTTTATTGCCAGAGAGAACACTGACCTATTATTAAAAGACCATTCCCATCCTGGAGCCCATAACACAAAGAGTCAGCAAGCTGTAGATAATATAGCAATGCCTCTGGACAAAGATGATATTTCTTTCAAATGGGAACCATGGAAAGGGCCAGTTTTACAGCAATGATTACATATGTCAATTTGCTTTTCATGGGTGAAAGACTAAGAAAGCTTCAATTTCTAGAAGAGATCATGATGGTTCAAAGACATTAGAAAGTAGAGTAATCCATGTATGGACAATTATTATTGTGTTGTTCTTGAGAATAAATAAAACTGAGCAAGGAACTATGTTCTACTGCAGTGGTTCTAAACCTTTCATATCTTAGACCCCATCAATCCCTCTACCAAAGAATCTGGGTCCCACCATGATAGGAAAAAATGCCCACTTTTTTTTTTTTTGAGAGGGACACTTATATGTTTACAGGCTGTAAACACTTACATGTTTACAGGCTATAAAATAACATATATATTTATGTTATGTTATTATATTTATTACATTATATTATGTTATTATATTTATCATTTACTTTAAGTTTTAAGGGCATTAAAATTGCAGCTCTATTGATGTGAATAGATTTTATTGCTATGACTTTAACACAAAAACAAAAGTAATTTAGTAGCTGAAAACTGTAACACTACTACTGAGTATAAATTTTACTGCTACAGTATCTCTAAAACAGTGCAAAACACTGGTAAAGCAATGCAGATGACTTGGTCTTCCAACACAAGGGAAAAAAGGATGGTGCCTCTAACCTGTCACAGGTGAAAGTCACGTATACCCACATTTTGGAAAATGTAGGTCTGTTTTATTGTCTAAGAATATATTTTGGGATTCTACGTATGATGTTCTTTAGTCGCTGTGATGATTAGGAAACTGCTATGACTCCAAACGGTGGCCAGGGTGAATGGAGGAAGTGCAGGAGCACAATGGATAATCCCTGGCACTGGCAGGAAGGAGTGGCACACATCAAAGACACTAGCTTATGGGCAGGGATAACAGCTGACTAGGAGAAATAGCAAGTGTCCAAGGTTACTACGAGCATACCTAAAAGTCACAAACAGATAATCTATGGCATGTAAAATTGGCAGGAGATGAGAAGTCATATTTGCAGTGGACATGGGTATTGAGGGAGAGCAAATACTTAACAATTGTTATGAAAGCTCTGCGTCCCACCTAGACTACCTATATTTGTCCCACCAGTGGAACAAATACCACTGGAGAACCACTGGTCTTCTGGATTAAGATTTGTTTGTGTACAAGTGCAGCTTTTGGAATTACACAGAACTCTTTACAATATATGTCAGGTAAGAACTATCACCAAGGCTATTTATACAGCAAACTAAAAATAAAACCAAAATTCTGCACTACAAAAAGCCCAACTTGGCAAGCAGATCTCTATAAAGCCATTTATTTTGCATAATTTATTCTGTTTCCATTAGTGGTAGGAAAGGAGAAATTATTTATCTTGGCACTGAGGCTCAGGCCACTAGGAAGTCTGCTCAGCCCCTGTTCCCAGAAATGGCCACAAGCTTTTCAAGCTTATCTTCAGAGCCTTAAGGGCTAACATGCAAATCACCCTGCTGGTCCAGAGGTCTTTCTACAACAGCATCCTGTTTCACTCAGTAGACAATACTCAGTCAAACAAAAAGGGAACAACTACAACAAAAATCAAAGCCAAAAAGCAGAGAATTGCAGAGAAATTGTATTTATATATGGGATTGTCATTCAGTGGACAACCAGTCATCCTGGAGGGCGCTGAAGTCAAGACCATCCCCTGATGTAGTCTCCTAGCGCTAGATTCAGGGGTATTCTGCATCTGGATGGGGAGGTACCCTTTAGTCACTATGGCTTGGCTATCTACTAAGCTTGGAATAGTGTTTTAAAACAAAAACAAACAGTCCTGAACTTCAAATTCTTCAGAATGCTGAATTGTAGCCCTAAATTTCACACTTGCACAGTACAAATAATAGAACACTCACAGTCCTGAAAACTGCATTATTTGTTTTCAATTTTTCATTTTCTGGGATCAGTATTCTAATATTCTGTCACCTTGAAAAAAATAGCACTTATCAGACTAATATTCTAATGGGCAGTAAGCCCATATAGCGGGTCTCTCCTTGACAGAGAAATAAATTCACCAACTGGTAAAATATCCCGAAGTGTACTGTTCCAGGATAATGGTATCACCATGTTTCCATTGATCAGACTAAAGAGTCTCTACAGTGCAGCATGCAACTGAAGAACACCCATCCAGAGTGTTAATTAGCAGCCACAAGGCAGGTGCTAATTACTGTTTATTTCATAGGCCCTAGAGTCAACAGCTCATAGATAGCAAGTTGAAAGGTCTCAAACTTAATCTTTATTAATGTTAAATGTCAGTCAATTCCTTGTAAACATTGGGGCAGAAAGGAGCTTAAGATTCATATCATAGTCTTCACATTTAATCAGATAAGTTTTCCCCTAACAGAACCATTTAAGATCATTTCAACAGATGAGCCTGCTATGTTGGGCCATTTCAGGACAGAAGAACACACTGTAAAAAAACAAACTTTCCCGTTCACTTGCCTACCCTGTATTGCAACATCATTGCAACGTACACTTCCCCACCCAGTTCTATACCATTGGCAGGCACTGAAAAACAGTGTAATGACAACATATCATGAAATGAGTCATAGTCTATGATACCGGAAAGAGGGGGAGGACTTACCATGCAGATGGCATTTTTAGTTGCAGCCTCACAACAAGCGTTACCTGAGGTTCTACTACCACAATGAACCTTCTTGAATTTACATGCTTCAACTGCATATTACTCTTTGTACAATAGTCCCCGAAACTATCATTCTGCTCTGGTAACACAACATTCTATTCCAATGTAAGCCAAAATTCACACCACAGTGAAGAAAAACACTGGAGACAGGTCTCATTTCTCCCTGCCCCTTCTTGGATACATAGCCAATACACTTCTGACCTTCACAACAGTTCTCAAATTCCATCCTCTTCTTAATGCCGCTTTTTACAGCCCACCTAAACACTAACATGTGATGGAATTTGTACCACTCCCAGAGTTGGTACCTGAGATGCACATTTCCAGCCCATTTCACTGTCTCTAAATGTCACAGCTGATTTTTACATCAAACCAAGGCTTTTTTGCAGAAAAAGCCCAGCAGGAACTTATGAGCATAACAGGCCATACCCAACAGCAGAAACCCCCCTGACAGCACAGCTCATTGGCATATTAGGCCACACCCCATGCCTTCCCTTGGGCTTGCCCAGGCACCCTGCGCCTGCTGGGCGCCCAGGCAAGCTGGCCCTTGGACAGGCCCGCCTACCTCAGAGTCACTGGGGGGGGCGCTCTCCAGGCCTTCCCTCTAGCCATACATGCAGAGGCTTTGGCTGCAGTGGGCATGGCCAACTCTGAAGCCAGCCAGAACTCCGGTCCTGTGTGTTCCAGCCCAAAAATACCCCTGCATCAAACCATGGTATCTCCTCTGTTTGCTCTACTCTTGAACCCCAAACCACAGTCATACAACTGGCTAGCCATAGCCCACCTGACCCTAAGGAGCCTCATAGAAGGCTTAATGACAACAAGCTGGGGTACAACATAGCCTTTTCCCATTCATGAAAAGGCTATACCCTGTCCCCAGTGTATAGTCTGAAGGCACATGGTGCAGCAGCTGCTGAAAGCTAAGGAGGCATGGGTCTGGTTAGTGCCTGAGAGTCCTGTTGGGTGCCCCATGTATAGGGCCTTGAGTTTCTGAAAAGCAAGATATAAATGCAACTTATGAAATAATAAACAAATGTGTTGAATTCATAATTGAGACAATCACCTGCTTGATTGCCTCAAAATCCAAACTCTTTGTTTACCAACACATTCTGAAACATTACGCAATTGTTCCCACTGAGTTTATATCACTGCAATATTAGAATATCCTACAAACCTTATCTGCTCTCAGGAATGTTATACCTGGGGGCATTATTCCTGCTTTAGAGAGGCCAAATGGTCCCACAACAAGTATAATATTTGCTGCTGCAAGCTTTATAAATGATGCTACACAAGACTGCAAGTGTGCAAAAGGGGTTTTGTGTCCTCGTTTAGTGCTGGGAAACAATGATGTAAAATGGCTGCTCCATCCTTCAGTTTGGCTGGTACCCCCAAGAGCTCCTTCCTTCCCTGCAACCACAGAAGAAAGAAACACCTAAGTCCCACCACCAGTCACCATCACAACACACAGAATCTATTATAAGCTCCAAATAAAGGCCTTGTCATTCAGTTTTTTATTTTCTCAAGTCATATTTTTTCAACTGCTTTGTTAATCTCAACACTGAACATAAGTAGACACACATGCTTTTCTGTCTTTTCATATTTAATCTTCATGACACAACAATTACAACAGGACACATACAAAAGCTAAGCTTTCTTTTGGCCCAAAATGTTGTTTTTTTAATTTGAAAAACATTTTTACATGCTGGGAAAACAAAAAGGGGAAAAACATATTACAAACTGTTAGAAGAATAAACAGATGCAAAAGCAGAGAAAGACTATATGTGTCTAACAGATTTTTGAGGAAAAAAAAGATTGCCAAGTCTTGTCCGATTGAGATGTGTCATTACCTTCTTTTAAAGCAGTCCATCTAATAGCCTTAAAGGTTTCCCTGCATTTTGTGATTCATTCGGTCATGGTAGGAGTCATGTCGTCCCCTCCCCTCTCTGATTATCACGCATATAGTATTCTAGCTGCTGTTACAGGGACAAAAGTTACATGTCTAAAAACAAAAAGCTTTTGCAGATTTTTCTCAACAAATTGCAATATGTACAAACCAACAACATTTTGCTTAGCACTCTAAACAACAATACACCTATACAAAAGGGGGGGCAGTAATTGAAGCCATCATAAAGAGACATGTGCATCCACATTTTAAGCCAAGGACATCCCTGGTGCCAAGTGTTCTGCCTCCAAAAACAAGGCAATAATTGACCAGGCAACAGTCTCCTCTATTCCCTTTCTCAGCGGATTTGAATACGTTGTCACATTTTTCAACAAAAATAGTACGAGTTTTAGTGGCACTTTTCTCCAGGGGGTCATTTAACAAGTCATTTTGCATGTGGTGTGGAATTAATTTGTTCCTAGTACACCTTCGTGCTTAGTGACAGATGGTTCAACTGTTCCACTGCTAGCAAACAATTTAAGGTAAACAGAAAAAGAACTGACCTGTTTTAGAAAATGATCCATCACCCAACAATAACATGGCGGTAACTATAAATAGTTATTATAAATCAGTTTATTCAAGAGCTGACCAATGCCTCATGCATGCCATCAAGAAAGATTGTTATATGCCCAGGTGTTTCTTTTTTGTTCAAAGCTCCATGACTGAAAAGTAATACATGCTAGGATACATCAAAATTCACTTTTCTCCGATTGCAATCAGAGGCAGCATAGACCATGGAAGATACCATTTCCATAATGCAAGCATTTAAATGAGCTTGAAATGCAGGGCATATCCAAAGCAGTGCAGTGGAAGCTAGGGCACATTTTACAAAGGCATCTTGGAAGCAGAATTTGTGGTGTGAAATGCCCTAAAAGATCGAGCTGAATGCCTTACATTCCCTGATCTCTTAGATCTACCAAAACTCTCCACAGACTCAGCGAATGCACAAAAAACACTCCTTTGCTTTGTAAACTATAGGGAAGTATTATTTTTCACATTTTTAGGCTGTTCAGGTGCCACAAAACTTGTTGATTTTGCTCACTAAAATAAAACAAAAGTCCCATGGCACCTTAAAGACTAACAATGTTTCAATATGAGCCTTCATGAGTCACAGTTAACTTCTTCAGACAGACATGTGAAGGAAAATCACTACCTCTGCCTTTATTTTGTTATGTCAACGGCCAAGAAGAGTGCCTATTATACTACATCAAATGTTGAAGTTGGTTAGGTGGCTTTATTTTATCCACTTCCTTTTGTGTGGGTCAATGTGGCATAAATGCAGATGGATTAGAGTTGCCAGTTCCATGTTGGGAAATACCTAGAGATTTTGGGGGTGGAGGCCAAGGAAGGTGGGATTTGGTGAGGGGAAGAGCTTCAGCGGGTTCTAATGCGATAGAGTCCCCCTTCCAAAGTGGCCATTTTCTCAAGGTGAACCTCTGTCACCTGGAGATCAGTTGTAATAGCAGGAGATCTCCAGCCATCACCTGGAGGTTGGCAACCCTAAACTGGATGGTTCCAACTGAAGGTCTCCTTCTGTTCATATTTCATTTCAAACAAACTCAACCCTGGGTAATCCTTTTTACAGGCAAAGGCAGTTTCTA
This sequence comes from Gekko gecko, assembly GCA_029375565.1. Taxonomy (NCBI): domain Eukaryota; kingdom Metazoa; phylum Chordata; class Lepidosauria; order Squamata; family Gekkonidae; genus Gekko; species Gekko gecko. Next base: position 121,599,451 of record JAPDNY010000006.1, on the reverse strand, counting down.
GTCCTAGATGGTGTTTGTTAACAGTATGTTTCATCCTGTCTCTCAGAAAACAGGAAGTGTGGCAATCTTTTAAGGTTAACAGCTTTTGTTTTTAGTATAAGCAAAACCTGCAGCAGAAGATTCTTCTCTATGAACACAAAGAATGAAAAACTAAGGCTGATTTTACTGCTTTTTTCCAAACAACAATCCTTGCTTATGATTGACTGTGAATGTACTGCATACAGTCAAACAAGACTATCTCCACAGGATACATTATAGCTCAGTTTTTACAAGGAAGCTTGATTGTTACCCAAATGTCTTTAGCTCCCATCCTGAATTCTGTTGTTGGCTATTATCACCCACCCATTTACCATTGATAAAGTGGCTTAATCAACCTCTACCATTTAATTGGATTTTTGCAAGATTAATACTTGATAGTTTGAAATTCTTGAATACAAAAAGGCAGACTAAGTGTGAAGGTGCAATATCAGAGCGTTCTTTTAAACAGGAACTTCTATCGATCTCACAAAAAGGGAGGACAAACCATACTTTTTAGCAAACCCCTAAAATATCCCAGATGAAAAAGGCATCTCAAACTGCCAATGATATCAGTGTCTGGTGAAATTAGGGTTGCTTTGCCCGCCAGCACCCTTGCAGCCACTAGGCGAAGAAAAAAAAATTAAGGTAACTCATAAAGCAGATATATTTATGCTGACTTTGTTTACCATACTGTCACTTTAAAAAAAATTAAACAGGTGATTGACTAGTATAAAACCAAGACTTGTGCTGTATTTATGGCCAATGGCTAAATGGGACCCGTATAGCGGGAGAACAGCTGCTACCCAATGCAACTCAAATTGCTTCAGGTACCATCTCCTTGTCTTCTTTTGAACATCCACCTTCATTTTGCTTCCAAAAATGAACTAAACTGAAAAGCTACGAAATCAAATTGGGCAGCTGTTACTTGCATAATATTTGAGAAGATAGTTCACTGGTAGAAAAAGTCTCACAGGGAATTTCCCAAAGCAGAGACAAGTGCATCAATAGAGTAATATGGAGAAATTATATGTAAAGGAATTTCAATGGCTTAGTGCTGTTTATGATTGCTCAGTTATTCTCCAGCTTTTGTCCAGTCATCGCGTGAACTATGTGGTCACTGTTGGGAAAAATACTGTTGGGTTATTCTTCTGCCACTGACTTTTTGTAAGATATTTTGTGAACACCCACTGTGGCTTACCAGAAGCAGAAACTCCATCTTTACCTGGAAATGGTTGGCAATTTTTGTAGGCGACCAGTTAATCCATTTTAAAAGAGAGAGAAAAAATCAGTTTTATTTTAAATATTTAAAATATTTCTGTTGGGATATACCATTACATGCTGAGCATAAATAACAAAGATGAATATATTTCTGTAAGCATGTTCAGGTATTACCCCACCATAGTCTTCAACCACCACAGTCTTTGTTCAAAACTAAACAAGATTCTTCACATACTTCTTTGGACCCAACTGCAGTATATCCCCACTTGACCTGCCCAGGGCAAAGATGTAGCATAACATGAATAAAAGAGCAGTAACAGATAGTATGGATTCCTTTTGGTTTTGACATATGTAGGTCAAGACCCAGCTGGCCACAGGAACCTCTTAATCAAAAAAAGAACTTATTAAGTTTATTATATGGGTTACTGGAGAAATTGCAGGGGAAATTATGGGTTAAAGCATTCTCTGAGGGACAGAACAAAATGAATAGCCAGGGAGTCACATTTTCCACTCATCATTCTCTTCCAATTTTTTTTTTAGTTTCCTGGTAGATAGTGTGGTTTCAGGGCCTTTAACAGTTTCCAAGTTCATCATGATTATAAGCCTCTGGATAGAGAATCTCATAATTCTAACAGAGTTAAACCATTCAAAATCCATTTAAGGCAATGGTAACAGCAATACTTGATTAATGAATAGGGTTCTGATGTTGCACAGTACATTGCAAAGGCACGTATGTTGGATGCCTATTAACATTCAGTGCTAGCTCTAAGATTCTGGAAGCTATAGGGCACATACCTTCATTAGGACCTCTCAACCTGGAAGTTGCACATAATGCAAACTGAGAATTCTCTCTCATTGCCTCTGATGGTGGCATGGTTGGTTCAGAGTGTCCCCTGTTGGCCTAGAGGCGCTAGCTATACATCTTACCTCACCACTCTCTGGAGCAGCTCTGACCAAACCTTCTATCTCCATTTCAATAATCCCACATCTGCAGAAAAATCATTTTACCCTTCAAATTGGACATGCAATCAGTAACAGTTCCTAACTGTACAAATATGGCCACTGTATCTAAGGAAGTGTGCGTGCACAGGAAAGCTAACAGCTTGAATAAAACTTTGTGGGTGTTAAAGGAGACACGGTACTCAAAATATGGACACTGTTATTTTGCTACATGAAAAGGTAGCAAATACCACATTCTGGCTGGCATCTACTAGAGCTCTTGGAACTGCATTGGGGGGGGGACATTTTGAGCTGCAGAGGGATGCAAGCAAATCATCCTTTACAGGTAGAAATTGTTCCATGCATGGATATGTTCTGGTGGATCCAAGTCTCTGTGTGGAATTTTAGAAGAAATCCGGAAGTCTAATAACCATGTACATGCAACAACCAGTGCCTCCACTTCTAAAACTTTCTTAGCATAATGCTTAACAAAGCCAGACTGCTTATTTGTGGTCATTCTGGAGAAATATATTTCTCCATTGAAGATGTATTTTCACAGGATCTCCTGTTTTCAGAATGGTATTAAACCAGAGCTTTAGGGAAAATTCCCTGAAAAGAAGGTAGATGGTGCTTGAAACATCCATACATCTTTGATTGTTCAGGTAGGACAGCCCACATTGACCCCAGTATATCATTTCATGTGCCATGTGTTTATACACATATATCCAGTCCCTAAAGAAAGCTTCATGAAGACCTATCTTGACACTTTAAAAACCAAGAAGGGTTGACTTTGCATGGTTACCAGTGAAGTCACCAAAAATTTGAGTTGACTGGTTTCACTTCCTCCAACATAGTCACTGACAAGCATAAAACCTTCACTACATGGCCCAGGTGCAGAAGTGTAGCGAGCATCTTAGTCTATATTTGGGAAAGTATCATGTAGGATATTCAGCTCCCAGATAATTCCATCTGGTAGATGGATTTTTAAAAAAAAAATAAAAAAGAAGTTTACACTATCTTCTTTTTCATACTTTAATAAGCTTAAGGAGTGGAAAAGAAGCATAATAATTACTACTGGAGAAAATGGCTCCATCTTTCAAATACAGCCAGGAGAACTATCTGGTCTTTTAACTGTTCTGCTGTTGTTTATGAAGAACAAGTTTTATGACATAGCTCATATATATATATATTTACTTTGCATCTAAAGGACACTAAAGCTAAATTTTCTTGAATATAAAATTACTATTCTTTTCTATATTAGAAGCGTGAGGGGTAAAGAGCCACAGGTCATTAAATCAAGGTCACCCAGGGGATTGGAAACTGATTTTCCTTACAACAGCTGTGTACTGAATATATAAAAAGATCCAATGCACTGCCCTCCCATTCCTATTCTCCCAAAAGCATGTGGGGGAAGAAATTCTGAAACATAGTAATTTAGATAAATTAAAGATACAAAAATAGTTGTTCCTCTAGGGGCTGACTCTTCTGGAAAGCAATAAAACTTTTCAAGAAGTTTTGCACAGGAAGCCAGCTAAAAGGATCAAGTTAAGTAAGGCCTGCGTTAGGCATGATGCTGGCTGAAGAAAAAGCACTGGAACTTTGCATTCGCACAGTGTTTTGTTAAACTGGTATGTTACCCATGCAAAATAGCTACCCTTTGCTATACAAGAGACCAACGCATTCTGATTTACACTAGAGATAAAAATATCTGCTGGCATTTATATTTACAAAAGGGAGAACAGCCATTGTTCCTTTGTCCCAGTATTTGGTGCTGCATGAGTTCTCCTAAGCATCTATAGCAGACCAAACTAGTTAAGTCTCTGTAACATGTCCTCCATTACATTTTATGATTCTTACAAACTGCAGGCTGGGCCTTTTACATCATACCTAGCAACATCTCTTTCCCTCCCTTCCCACCTCCTTTTTTGCTTAATATCCAATCTGAAGAAGAGTTCTGTTGAGCTCAAAAACTAAGACCTTACGAACATAAGAGAAGCCAATGTTGGATCAGGCCAATGGCCCATCCAGTCCAACACTCTGTCACACAGTGGCCAAAAATACCAGATGCCATCAGGAAGTCCAGCAGTGGGGCCAGGATACTAGAAGCCCTCCCACTGCTGCCCCCCCAAGCACCAAGAATACAGAGCATCACTTGCCCCAAAGTTCCTAGCTATACCTTGTGGCTAATAACCACTGATGGACTTCTGCTCCATATGCTTATCTAATTCCCTCTTGAAGCTGTCCATGTTTGTAGCCACCACCACCTCCTGTGGCAGTGAATTCCATGTGTTAATCACTCTTTGGGTGAAGAAGTACTTCCTTTTATCTGTTCTAACCCAACTGCTCAGAAATTTCATTGAGTGCCCACGAGTTCTTGTATTGTGAATAAGGGAGAAAAGTACTCCTGCTCTATCCTACGCATAATCTTATACACCTCGATCATGTCACCCCTCAGCCGTCATTTCTCCAACCTAAAGAGCCCCAAGCGTTTTAACCTTTCTTCATAGGGAAAGTGTTCCAACCCTTTTATCACTCTAGCTGCCCTTCTCTGCACTTTTTCCAATGCTATAATATCCTTTTTGAGGTGTGGTGACCAGAAATGTACACAGTACTCCAAATGAGGTCGCACCATTGATTTATACTGGGGCGTAATGATACTGGCTGATTTGTTTTCAGTTCCCTTCCTAATAATCCCCAGCATAGCATTGGCCTTTTTATTGCAGTTGCACACTGTCTAGACATTTTCACTGAGTTATCTACTGTGACTCTAAGATCTCTCTCTTGGTCATTCTCTGCCAGTTCAGACCCCATCAATGTGTATTTATAGTTAGGATTTTTTGGCTCCAATGTGCATCACTTTGCACCTGGCCACATTGAACCCCATTTGCCACGTTGACGCCCACTCGCCCATCCTCCACAGATCCCTTTGGAGTGCCTCACAATCCTCCCTGGTTCTCACTACCCTGAACAACTTCGTGTCATCTGCAAATTTAGCCACTTCACTGTTTACACCCAACTCCAAATCATTAATAAACAAGTTAAAAAGCATCGGACCGAGTACTGATCCCTGTGGTACCCCACTGCTTACCATCCTCCACTGAGAAAACTGCCCATTTATACTCACTCTCTGTTTCCTATTAATTAGCCAGTTATTGATCCACAAGAGGACTTGTCCTTTTATCCCGTGACTATTGAGCTTACTCAGGAGCCTTTGATGAGGAACTTTATCAAAAGCTTTCTGGAAGTCAAGGTAAACAACATCTATTGGGTCCCCCCTGTCCACATGTTTGTTTACTCCCTCAAAAAACACTAACAGGTTAGTGAGACAAGATCTTCCCTCACAGAACCCATGCTGAGTCTGCCTCAATAGTTCCTCACTTCATTATGTTTTACTCCACTTCTGCTCTTGGGGGAGTGATGGAGCTTTCTGAAAGATCATGCTCAAGCTCTCACAACTATTAAACCTACAAGAACAGGAAGACGCCAAGATGCATAGTAGTATGTGATATGATAGGGGAAATGAACAGATAGGAAATGGAAGGGTCAATTTTAGTCCACTATTGATTTACCTGTGCCCTTGAATTCAGAACATTAGGCAGCCTGGTCTTTGTCCTACATACTACTTTTTGATCCCTATAGTGCTCTTTAGAAAATAATCTCCATTGCCATTTTGGACATAAGGACCTTGTCATCATCAGAAAAACAACCTGATGAGAAGCAGAAATCTACCAGCAGAGAAAGATCAAAGAAGATATGGAGTCCAGATGCCATTATTATGATGATCAAAGAAACAGTGATCAGGTTGGTAGGAGTCCCCATCATATATTTTTTCTGGCAACATTTGGTAACAGAATTCAGCTGTCACTGGGAGACTGACTTTTGCGGTAAAGCTAGGTTAGTAGCTCATATACATTTCAGTTCAAGGTTCCTCTCATGGATTTTACAGCCCAGTCAAGGAAACATGACTTGCGTAAAATCTAGATACTGCAAAAATCCTGTTTATTAGGGGGCAGCAGTCTATACATTACACGTTATCCCTTTCTCTGGCTTTGTAGAAAAGAGTTCTACTTGATACAAATCTCTTGACCCTTAATAAAAAGGTCTGTTTGTGTATTACAAAAATACCTGGCTCTGGGATGAATCACAATAATTCTTTTTGCAGCTAATCAACATGCAGGACATTGGTTGACTAAAATGCCTTGATGAGATTCCAAATATCTTTGGAATCCAAACAGAGAACATACAACTAGACATTTAGGTAACCCTTGCTCACAGCATTCTAGTGTTATCTTTTTCTAAGTAATATTGAATAATATTGGTAGGTATTTAAAGCTTGCTTAAGTCCAAGAGAATCTGTTGTTGTTGTTGTTCAGTCGCACAGTCGAGTCCAACTCTTTGCGACCCCATGGACCACATCACGCCAGGTCCTCCTGTCTTCTGCCTTACTCCAGAGTTTGCTTGATTTCATGTTAGTTACATTGATAACACTGTCTAACTATCTCATCCTTTGCCGTCCCCTTCTTCTTTGGCCTTCAATCTTTCCCAGCATCCCAAAGAGTGCTCCCTTCTCATTTGGTGGCCAAAGTATTTGAACTTCAGCATCTGGTCTTCCAGGGAACAGTCAGGGTTGATTTCTTTTAGGACTGATTGATTTGATCTCCTTGCAGTCCAAGGGACTCTCAAGAGTCTTCTCCAGCACCATAATTCCAAAGAATCTATTTTTCGACGCTCAACCTTCCTTATGGTCCAACTCTCACAGCCATATGTTACTGGGAATACCATCGCTTTGACCATATGGACTTTTGTTGGCAGGATGATGTCTCTACTTTTTATTATGCTAACTAGGTTTACCATCGCTCTCCTCTCAAGGAGCAGGCATCTTTTAATTTCATGGCTTCAGTCACCGTCTGCAGTGATCTTGGATCCCAGGAATGTGAAATCTGTCACTGCTTCCATGACTTCCCCTTCTGTTTGCCAAGGAGTAATGGGGCAGGATGCCATGATCTTAGTTTTTTTGATGTTGAGTTTCAAGCCAACTTTTGTGCTCTCCTCTTTCATCCTTAGGAAGAAGCTCTTGAGGTCCTCTTCACTTTCTGCCATTAGAGTGGTATCATCTGCACATCTGAGGTTGTTGATGTTTTTCCCAACAATCTTAATTCCGGTTTGTGAATCATTCAGGCCGGCATTTCGTATGATGTACTCTGCATCAAAAGAATCTACCTCAGCCCATATTACTTTAGGAAGGAAGTGTTAGAGGTCAAAACGGCATTAAAAAAATAAGATCACTAAGTTAATCAGGAGCTAGACTCTCTGTGTTGATGAGATATTTACCCTTTTGCAGGGAATAGACTTGCTAACTTTGCTTTGTGAATCATGTTTTCTCTATTTGAAAAAGAATCTTCAGACATAAGTTTTGTCTGCATGTAGAGGGAGACAAGTAACACATGCTCATGAAATGAATTTAGTCAGGTCATAGAAAGAAGGGAAAAGATTGCATAAAGCTTCTAGAGGAAAATGGTTTGTGTTAACATTAACAAAACCTGTTCTACTTCCAACAGACCACAGATTTAGCAGTGCAGGGCACATCAGAGGTGAAGATAGTGGTTATTGTTAATATAGCTCTTTGGATTTGTGAGGAACAACACATACCAACCTGAATATTACACAGAACTCATTCACTCACTCTGCTGATCAGCCATGCCCAAATGTTCTCCAAGTGCACTACAGCATCCCGTTACATATCAATGGTTCTAGATTTTGCAAGCTGCTGTACCAACTTCATATGCCAGTCTATCGAAATGCTGCTTCAAACTCCCTGGGTAATGGAAGTGTGATCAAAATACAGCATGCTTCTGAAGATTTCTAAACTCTTTGATAGGCCTTAATGTAACATGCCTTTATATGTAGCCATGCATTTCAGGGCAAATCATCTCTGCACCATACACAAAAGAGATATATCACATAACTGACTGCTGTTCAGACAGTTTGCTGGTTCATGAACACTAGTAGCCCTTTCTTTTGCATTTCTGCCTGTTATAATAAGTTTTATCAGGTACTATCTATTTTAACAAAAGAGGGGGGAAAGGAAATTTTTGAAAAATACGGTCATAACAAGAATCTCATTGGCCAGTCAGCCATCCCACTTGAACCATTCCAATTGCCTGCACTTTAATCGGAATTTCCTGGCATTTGAGGAACTTGTCAGAGCTTGCAAATTAGATGGGGAATACGCTGGGAGGAGACTCATTATGCATTCTAGAAAACTATATTATAAAAGTTCTCCAGTTGGGTCACAGTAAGCCTCCCCAAATGTAACTGGATCAGCATTCCTGCCACATTTCATCTTCTTCCATCCACTCAGATTCAGAATTAGCCCTCTGTCAGTCATGCCAGTACAGCAGGCTCAGAGACTGTTTCCCTAATAAACAGCAAAACTGTGCAATTGCACTGTGCATGTTGATAGATTTGACATGATTTGTTTTTAAAAAAGGGGTGGTAATGGATGAACACAGAACACAGACTTGGGATAATAAAGATATTTTGTTCAGTTTGAATCCCAAAAATCTTAGACCAAAACTAGACATAACACTTAGATGCATCTCTATCTCTCTGTCTCTTAAAAACACAGGAGATGGCTGCTTACATGAAGTATACAATAGCTATAATGGATGGAATCCAGTGTAGTCTTTATTCCAGCAATGATTCATTCTGAAGAGAAGTTTTAAAGGAAGCCGGAGCCAGCCACTATTGTGAAATGAAGTGTGGTAGACCATGGCCATACCTATCAAAAACAAACATATCCCGGCCACAACCACATCATACTCACCCCCCACCCAGGTCTGGCAATCAAAGGATTCTTTGCCACTTATCAGGAGGATGGGCTCAGCCCTGGGCCTCCAGCTACCAATCCATTGCCAATACCTATCACAGCACAACAAAAGGACCACGGTGTATTTAGTTTAATACCTAGCACAGGACAACCAGAGCTGCATGCAGCCTGAAGTTAATTCCCAGCCTTTGATAATCACAGAAGTTTGGTGCCATATCCCCATTTTGTCTACCCTTCATGCTTTCATTCTTTAAATGTTTCAGAACTGTCATTTACAAACTGAGCTCACAAAATCTACGGAGAATCCCTCAAGGACCACTGTGCTGTAATTTAAAATATATTTCCAAAGACTGGTGGATTGTTACTGCTACTATCCACTATAAAAAAGAAATTGCTATAACTATCTGCTCACAATTCAGCTTGAGGTTCGGAACTTTGGTACACTGCATTGAAAATAATTTAAATAATTCAGCAGCATGCCTGCAGGGACGTATGCAAGAAGCATGAAAAAAATAGAGAACACTGCCTGCTAATGGATATTACACTGGGCGTTAGAAACTCTGGACTTCCAGCTCCAGGCTGTTTTTCCTTTAAGTGCTTTTAGAAGTCATGCACAGAATGTGTAATCTTAAAATCCCCTCCTAGCCAGGAAAACCGAGTAGATCATGGGGGGACTTTCCAAACTATCAGTATAGACAAAACTAAAGAAAACAACAGAAAGCTAATTGTTAATCACAACCACTTGTGGACCATCATATGAACCATCATCAGTCATACAGCTAACATATGGACCATCATTAGTCATTCAGCTAAGCATAGAACTATGTCTTTCTATGCTTGGCACAGAACTATGTATTTTGCATTTCTCTGCCCATACCAGCATCAGCCAATGATGTGGAGCAAAGGTAAAGAAACACACAACATGGTATCTTGTTGTATAGTACATGATATTAGCATGGATTCTATTAATTTCATCCATGGAATGTGAGTTTTCCTGCATTTCTTTCTGTTTCTGCAGCCCCTTTCAACCACCAAAAAGATAATTTGCAAAGTTGCAGGACTCACATGGAATCCCAGGCATACAGGTTGGGAAGGACTGGAGAGTGGAAAGACAAGAGGGTGAAATCACTCCTCCATCTTCTTCCACAAGCACAACTGCACTGTGGTTCTCCTTTCATCCTCTTGGTCCTCGTCAGTCCAGCCCAACAACCTGCAGTGTATGGTTGTAATTTAACCTAAAGTTAATCCTAGTTTCTGGCACCATTAGTACCATGATATCTGTTTGAGGTTGCATCCTGAGGGTTATAAAAGAACCCTCAGTTTAGAAAAGGTGACAACCACAGGCTTATTACTGTTTTAGGAAAAGCCAGCTAACTTCTCTGTGTCTCACTTCCCACCAATCCTGGGAGGGAGCTGTGCTGTCAGGGGTGTGGCCTAATATGCTAATGAGTCTCTGCTGTTGGGTGTGGCCTATTATGCTAATGAGTTCCTGCTGGGCTTTTTCTACAAAAAAAGCCCTGATCTTGTGAATTCGTACATTCAAGTTTAATTGGGACTATGACACATTGGCAGCTTAACACAAACCCATTCACAAAACCTAGTTCTGCATGGATTTCCCCATAGAGTACATGTACATTTAAACTGATAGGGTGATTTGACAAAACGATTCCACCATTTATTATTCTATCTTTTGATTAACTTGAAATTCCATTACAATATAGTCACAAACTACTATACAAAAATGGCATCCATTAGCATCTACCAAGAGTTTTGATTGTGGTGGAAGATTTTATGTACACATGAACAGGGGTCTTTTCGTAGAAAAAGAGCTGCAGGAGCTCATTAGCATATGGTATGCTAATGAGCTATTAGGCTATTAGCATATGCCACGCCTCCTGACATCACCGGAAGTGATGTCAGAAGGGGAAGCAAAAGGGGGGGAGGCATCTTCAAAAGCCTCCCCTTCCCTTCTCCAGCTGGTCTGGGTGGGGGAAGCTAAGAGAGAAGGCGTTTAAAGTTTAAACTCCTTCTCATGAGATGGGCCACAGAAGGATGAAAGAGAGAGAGTAGAGAGAAGGAAAGAAAGAAGGAAAGAGGAAAAGAAAGAGAAGGAAAGGGGAGGGAAAGAAAGAGAGGGAAGAAGGAGGGAAACAGGGAAAGAAGGAAAAAGAGAAGAGAAGAAGGTGGGAAAGGAAGAAAGAGAGAAGAGAAGAAGGAGGGAAAGAGGAAAAAGAGAAGGAAAGGACGGCAATTCGGCCCCATTATATCCTATGGGCCATTGAAGTCAATGGTGAAAACATAGGGTATATTCTGGGGGCTGGAGGGGAGGGGGTTTGAGGGAGGGGCTCCAAACTCACAGGATAGCTGTTGGAGCCTCTCCACAAGATACCCACCAAGTTTCAAGAACATTGGGCCAGGGGGTCCAATTCTACGGGCCCCCAAACAGGTTGCTCCTATTCCCTCCATTGTTCTCTATGATGGGAAAACAAGTTATTTTTTTCCCACCATAGAGAACAATGGAGGGAATAGGGGCAACCTGTTTAGGGGCCCATAGAATTGGACCCCCTGATACAATGTTCTTGAAACTTGGTGGGTATCTTGGGGAGAGGCTCCATCAGCTACCCTGTGAGTTTGGAGCCTCTCCCTGAAACCCCCTCCCCTCCAGCCCCCAGAATATACCCAGTGTTTTCACCATTGACTTCAATGGCCCATAGGATATAATGGAGTTGAAATTGACATTCGGCTGCCTGAAAGACTCCCCGGGACGGCGGCTGGGGGCGGGGCTTGGCTCCTGAGCTCCCGGAGCTGCGCTCCGGTGAGCTCCTCCCCCCAAAAGACCCCTGCACATGAAGCTGCCTAATAATGAGTCAGTCCACTGACCAATTTTATCACCTGCCAGGCTAACAGCAGCACTTCAGAGTCTCAAGCAGATAAAGGCCTTTTCTGACACCACAGACTTTTTAACAGGGAATTTCTAGGACAGAAACATGGATCTTTCTCATACAAAAGTCATTTTCTACTACAATGGAATAGTCCCTTCCCAAAATCTTTGTCCCATGCCATTTATAGAAAGTCATACTCTTGTGAGAAATCTCTCTTAATTGAACTTTAAATTTGAATTGGGCAGTTATTGATCTGCAGATTTAAGAAAGCCTCTTCGAAGCTCCACATCAGGCATTTATGTTACATGCTTTGAATCCAAGAGCAAGCCAGCAACTCCATCAGTACACAGCACAATATGGTAACATGGCAACACAGCTATGAATACAATCATAACTAATTTTTTAAAAAGTTTCAAACATGGCGACGTTTGAAAGATATTGCCTTATTAATAGTCTCCTCATTATAAAGGACTGGATTCCAGTTTTTCCAGCTGAGAATTTCATTTCCTCTCCTCCTCCACAAATTTGATTAATCTGCCTGTCCTGACAAGCTCTGATATAAAATTTTTCCATAGAACAACATGCAAATTGACTCATCTTCCAAGACAATGCTGCCTATTAACTGAAGGACGCCTCCTTTTTCCATATCTGATTTCACACTGGTGCCAAAGTCAGACAGACAGAGGCTATGGTACATCAAGCTCCATGCCATGCAGAGTAAGTACATTGCCAAGTGCAATCCTGCTGAAGGTTCTTCACAGGAGTCAAGCTTTACATGGTTGCTTAAAGGATTCCTATTTTACTTTGGGGAAGGTTTCCCCAAGGCAGACAAAGTCTAGAGCTTAAACATTCAGTGTGGCCAAGTACAAATGGGGTTCAATGTGGCCAAGTGCAAAGTGATGCACACTGGAGCCAAAAATCCTAACTATAAATACATGCTGTTATGTATTGGCATACATAATGCCTGAGCTTGAGATTCACCTCTATTTAAGCCTGGTATTGTACTTCATGCAAGCTGATAGGTTACTCTGCGCCGCAGCCCAATCAGGATACAAGAAAAGTCCTGGAAGGAGACGACTTGATTGGTTGTTATGTTCATATTCTGATTGGTTCTTATCTTAACAAGGGGTATGGTTTACCAAGCCCGAATGGTGTAAAAGAGAGCCTGTTGCTCTCTTGTTTTTGTGTTCGTTCCTATGTTGTAAATAAAGCTGAATCACTTGTTATGAGCTGCTGCCTTAAATCTCATACTTAACACTGGAGATGAGGATGGGATCATAATGGGTAGACGGCCCCGTTGAATCACCACCACCACCATGGCAGATGAGGCTGACCGATCCGGGGCTCCAGAAGAAGGACGACACCCTGCCATCCCACCAGCAGAACCGGCAAGAGTGATGGCAGCTAGTGCGAAGTTCGAGGCATTTGAACCTGAGCTGGAGGACTGGGACTCTTACATCACCCGGTTCGAGTTTCACTTATATGCCCATCAAATCGAGGAGGACGCCACGAAGACAGCAATGCTGCTCAGTTCCTGTGGTCGAACCATGTTCGATGTGGCCAGGTCTTTGGTTGCTTCGGCCAATATCCTAACCATCTCCTTAGCTGATATCAAGAGCAAGCTGAAAAATCACTTTGCACCCAAGCCCTCACAGATCGCCTGCAGACATGCGTTCTATAAGCGAGATCAGGGGGTGAGCGAGTCGATTGCTGAATACGTCACGGCTCTACGGAAGGCAGCCAGGACCTGCAACTTCCCCCACCTAGAGGCGGAACAAAAAGCTCCAGCAGGGGCTTTTCACTAAATCAGAGCTGAATTACGCTACGGCCTATGCTGAAGCCATCGCTGCAGAAGCCATGGAGAGGTCCACCAAGGAGGTTAGACAGGCTGGCAGTCCGCCCCGTCAGCGCACGGAGAAGTCGGTACATCACCAGTCAGTGAGTCTGAGGGTGAGGACAATGACGTCAACAAAACTCGTGTGACATGGCCCCAGTGGACCCCAGTGAAAGCTGCACCAAGGCAAGCCTGTGCAGGTTGTGGTGCAGCACAAGACTGGGACCGGTGTTGGGCACGTGACATCAGATGCTGAACGTGTGACAAGTGGGGCCACTTGGCCAGAGTGTGCTGAGCCAAGGGAAAGAAGAAGTCACCACCCTCTTCACCGTGGCAAAACCGCAAGGCACAGGACATCAGAACAGTGAGGCCAGCTGACTGCAACGAGACCACCTGCTGCTCCTGCCCCATGACTGTCATGAGCACTGGACCAAGGGCCAGGAAGAAGATCCATGTAACCATGATGCTGGACGGGTCTATTCAGATTTGCGCCAACTATAAATGTACTATTAATAGGGCGTTACAACAATATTCGTACCCCATGCTATCATAAGCCATGTGTTAGTGTCTCTGGCAGGAGGGTGGATCTTTGCAAAATTAGATCTCGCCCAGGACTACCAGCAATTGCCTGTCGACCAAAGTGCAGCTGAGGCACAAACAATTGTCACTCACAGGGGGGCATTCAAGGTTAACCGGTTGCAATTTGGTGTGAATGTGGCCCCAGGAATCTTCCAGGGATTAATAGAAGGGTTGCTGTGGGATCTGCCAGGAGTGGTGCCTTATTTCAATGATGTGCTAATTGCTGGGGCTAATGAGACAGAGTTGGCAGATCACATCAGGGCAGTGTTGGGTCAATTCCAAGTGGCCGGCCTTATGTGAGGGTGCTGTGAAATTGAGACACCTTGAAAATGTGGCAAGACTGAAGCTAGTGCCGCCGCCTGTCTTCTAAGTGTAGTTGCTTTGAGACCACTAGCCTTGCCATCCTGTAGAAATTCTAGCAACGAGTTAATCCTTGGGTGTAGTGGATTGATCTTCTTCCGACGGGCCCAACAAACGAATGCTTTCCAAGTAATGTTGTAGATTTTTGTAGTAGACGATTTCCCCCCCCCTAACTTTCCAGAAGAGAGGAAACTGTTGCTCTCTCCCTGGAGCACCATTGCCTATCAAAGGGAGTGAAGTGAAAGTAGAACTCTCCTAAAAGAGGACAGATAGGGAGGGTTTTTTAAAAAATAGATTAGAAGGAATAAGTATAAGGAATAAAAAGTATAGTAACAGAACAGTGAAACCAAGAAGTTGAGCAAAATAGAGAAAAAAGGTTTAGGCAAAGCCTACTCCTAGCTGCTCTCTCTACAGAGGCAGGAAAGAAACTGAGTTGAGGGTGACTCCCACCACAGGAAACAGGAAACAGTTAGAATTGATCCTGCCTCCCTGAGTGATGGATGGGAAGCACCCACAAGATGGCCTCCACCTCAGAGGGAGAAGCAAGGTTGCCACAATTCAGAATGCGCCTCGACCACAGAACAAAAAAGAGCTGCAGTCATTCCTAGGCATATTAAATTTTTATCATGCCTTTTTGCCCCATAAGGCATCAATAGCAGAGCCTCTGCATAAATTGTTGGTGAAGGGGGTGAAAGGGGAATGGGGGTCATGGAATGACTGAGCGTTTGGGGCTATTAAGGATTTGTTGGTATCAAATAATGTTCTGACACATTTTGATGAGAACAAACCATTGGTCCTTGCTGCAGATGCCTCCCCCTTTGGCGCTGTTCTTAGCCATGTAATGGCAGACAGGCAGGAAGCACCAGTGGCATGTTATTCCTGGGCACTGACTGCTGCTGAGAAGAACTACACCCAAATTGATAAAGAGCGACTTGCCTTAGTTTCAGGCATGAAAAAATTTCATGACTTTTTATACAGACACAGGTTCCTCATGGTCATGGACCATAAACCAAACTGCCAAACCCCACAGGTCTTATCACCTCATATGCTGCGCTGGACTGTATTTCTGGCAGCATATGACTTCAACCTTATCCACTGGCTGGGAAAGGCTATAGGGCACGTGGATGCGTTAAGCCCGTGTCCTATTCTGGGGCCAGCTTTTGCATACGAAGTCATGGCCATCAAAGAACTCCCTCACCTGCCCGTGCATGCCTCCAACATCACGGCTGGATTGGCCAAGGACCCCACAATCATCTTTGTACTTAACTGGGTGTGGAGGGGGTGGTCGGAGGGTCAGTTCTCCATTGAATTCCAACTATATCACTCACAGCAACAAGAACTGTCAGTGCACAAGGGTTGTTTGTTATGGGGGAATAGGGTGGTGGTGCCTCCCAACCTAGTGAAATGGGTTCTGGAGGCTCTGCACGAAGGTCACCCGGGCATAGTCAGAATGAAGGCTCTAGTCCGGAGTTATGTTTGGTGGCCCTGCATTGACCATGAAATAGAGGAATGGGTAAAAGTGTGTCAACCATGCCAGGAATCTTGGCCAGACCCCCCTCAGGCTCCCATACCTCACTGGGAAACACCACACAGACCATGATCAAGATTACATATTGAGTTTGTGGGGCCATTTCAGGGGCAAGTGTTCTTAATAATAGTCAATGCGTACTCTAAATGGTTAGAGGTAGTACAAATGTCAAAAATTATTTCAGCCGCAGTCATAAAAGCACTGTGTTGTATTTTTGCAATCCACGGATTGCCTGGCATGGTAGATAATGGGACACAATTTACCTCAGCTGAATTCCTGGAGTTTTTGGGTAACAACTTGATTAAACACATCACATCCGCACCATTCCACCCAGCCACAAATGGGCAGGCTGAACTAATGGTGCAGACCACAAAGGAAGCCCTGCGGAGAATGATCCATGGGAACTGGGCTCAGAAACTGGCGTCCTTTATGCTGTATCAACATATAACACCACACACCGCAACTGGGAGGAGCCCAGCAGAGTTGTTGATGGGACGCCGCCTGATGTTGCTACTGGATCAACTCCGCCCTGACTTCACCACCGACAAACCGCCGCAGAGGGAAGTCCTGGAAACTCCTTGTTCCTTTAAATTTGGGGACACCTTTTTTGCCCAGAACTATGGGGAGGGGTGCCTTTGGCTCCCAGCATCCATCATTGAGGTAACTGGCACTCTTTCATATATGGTGCAAACTGCAGACTGCAGGCAGTTAAGGCGCCACATAGACCAACTTAGGCAAAGATGGGCTAACTCAAGCATCAAGGACTGTGTTGAGTCTAACGAGGTTCCAACCCCCGTGACTGAACAAGTGGAACCTTTGAATTCTGAGGCTGGAGTTGCAAATCAGGCGTTGAGCCAGTTACCAGGTCAGAATCAGGGCAGAACCCAATCCCTGAAACTAGCCCTTTAAGAAGTAGTTCCCCTGGAGAACAAGGTAGTACAGGAGACAAAGACACAGAGACATTACCTCAAACTGAACCAGTAAGACAGCCACAATGAATGCAGCGACCTCCCTCTTATTTGAAAGATTTTGTATGTTCTAGGATTTATTCATCTTAGTGGGGAGGGATGTTACGTATTGGCATACATGATGCCTGAGTTTGAGATTCACCTCTATTTAAGCCTGGTATTGTAATTCATGCAAGCTGATTGGTTACTCTGTGCCACAGCCCAATCAGAATACAAGAAAGGTTCCAGAGACAGATGACTTGATTGGTTGTTATGTTCATATTCTGACTGGTTCTTATCTTAACAAGGGTCATGGTTTATCAAGCCCGGATGGTTTAAAAGAGAGCCTGTTGCTCTCCTGTTTTTGTGTTCATTCCCATCTTGTACATAAAGCTGAATCACTTGTTATGAGCTGCTGCCTTAAGTCTCATACTTAGCACATACTGATGGGGTCCGAACTGGCAGAGACTGACCAAGAGAGAGATCCTGAAGTCATAGTAGATAACTCACTGAAAATGTCAAGACAGTGTGCGACTGCAATAAAAAAGGCCAACACTATGCTGGGGATTACTAAAAAGGGAATTGAAAACAAATCAGCCAGTATCATAATGCCCCTGTATAAATCAATGTTGTGACCTCATTTGGAGTCCTGTATACAGTTCTGGTCACCACACCTCAGAAAGGATATTATAGCACTGGAAAAAGTACAGAAAAGGGCAACTAGAATGATAAAAGGGTAGGAACACTTTCCCTATGAAGAAAGGTTAAAGAGCTTGGGGCTCTTTAGCTTGGAGAAAAGATGGCTGAGGGGTGATGTAATCAAGGTTTATAAGATTATGCATGGGATAGAGCAGGCAGAGAAAGAAATACTTTTCTCCCTTTCTCACAATACTCATGGGCACTCAATGAAATTGCTGAGCAGTCAGGTTAGAACATATAAAAGGAAGTACTTCTTCCCCCAAAGAGTGATTAACACATGGAATTCACTGCTACAGGAGGTGGTGGTGGCTACAAGCATGGATGGCTAAGAGGGAATTAGATAAACACACGGAGCAGACATCCATTAGTGGCTATTAGTCATAAGGTATGGATAGGAACTTTGGGGCAAGTGATGCTCTGTATTCTTGGTGCTTGGGGGAAGGGTCAACAGTGAGAGAGCTTCTAGTATCCTGGCCCCACTGTTGGACCTCCTGATGGCACCTGGTATTTTTGGCCACTGTGCGACAAAGTGTTGGACTGGATAGGCCATTGGCCTGATCCAATATTGGCTTCTCTTATGCTCTCTTATGTTTCAATTAAAACTCAAAAGCAAGTTGGAAGGAGGTGGGGAAAGAGAGCCAAAAAATACATCTCTGTGCTACAGTTCTAATGAAGGGAATTTGCAGGAACAGATTCCCTGTATTTTGCATACATGGGCCTGTGTGGAGGACTTTTCTTTTATTCTTCCAGTGTGACAAAGAGGTGCATAATGGCATCTTTACCCACCCACCCCCTACATTTCTTCAATACTGGAGCTGGACCAAAAGGCAGAGTTGGCCAAAAGCATATTCTCAATCATCCTTGTTAATCTTTGAACATATGCACCCTAAGGGTTAGTGATGAATGGCAACTTCCACTCAATTGTATTTTTGCTTACCAAAATGTAACTGTGTGCTAAAGAAAATATTAAAGTAGATATGGCAACTAGCTCTCTGTAACTGTTGTTTAGGGATTTTTAATCAACATTTTAGAGTTCAGCTACCCACAGAAATGCTCTGTTTGCTGCAAGATATATCAGATATCTTCCACATATACCACATATACCCTTTCCACATATACCATGGGGGATTTTGTCTCAAATGCTATTATACTTCATACATTATTGGACCAAGAAGCAGGGCTGCACCCCTTGGGCCTGTTCTGCTCCAACATGATGACTAGGGAAACTGATGGAACCTTGAAATCTTGGAAGTAAAAGTAACTATAAGGTAATAAAACAGTAAACCATACCAAGTACACATATCAATGTAATAGCGCAACTGAAAACTGCAAGTGCAGCATGAATTCAAAGATCAATGTAACAAACATAACAGAATGCCCAGTACACAGGGCTTCATGGAAGCTTAGGAAGGTAATACAATACAGCGAAGAAAAAATACTGTTCTACATAGAATGACTTCACAAGCTTTAAGATTCCTTATCTATACTCAGTTTACCCAAAGAGTTAATTAAATTTTGACTCCAGCACCTATTTTCGCTACATTAGAAGCATTTTCCAAGCAATGGAATTTCATACAACAAAAATCATGTGCATGTGTTTTATAAGATGGAAAGGACAAACGGAGGGAAACTTTCTTTATTTTATTTTCATACCCAGAGCTATTTCAGATGGCTAAATATGTAATTTGATTAAGAAGCATATTTAGTGCACCCAGAGTTTTTAGAAAGTTTCAATTCAGTACACATCCACCCCTGAATTACAATTTCTTTGCTAGTCTCCATTTCATTAAGATAAAGCTACAGAACTATCCTCAACGAGAAACACTGGTATCAAGTTGCAGATAGAATTCCACTCTTATGCACACTCCCTGCTACTGATGTACAACTGCAGGCACAAACAGGTCACAGACTAGGAATGCTAGCATCCTGCATGGGTTTTGTTCTAGCGTGTGTGCAACAGACCATCAAAATTACAAACCCAGCATATATATGCCTTTTTAGAAGGTCTTTCACATGGAGAATACACACTCACTCAGACTTAACAGGCCTGTTGATCCTAGTACACTGTATGCCTGCCCAAAAGTAGTCTGAAGGCCAAATTCAAATGTTGCACCTGTTCTCCCTTTTAACAATAATCCTGGAAGATTCTAGGAAATGGAGGGGGAAGTAATCCACTCACTTTAACTGGCCCATCCTTACTAAACAGCCTGCATTTTAAAATCTAGATCCAGAATTCATTTAAATGAGGGGGGGATTCCTATTTGCTACATATATATAGATTGTATACAATTATTTCCTCTTCTCCTCCCATAAGCCTACAAATCTTGTTCCAGCACACATTTTTCTCAGTCAGCAGGAGGCTCCTGAGGTAATCAAGTGCCTGAGGATAACCATTATCCCTTTGTAAATCATCTGTTCATTTCCCATATTAGGATTTGATTTGCTCCTACATCCTTTTGACCATAATTTGGCATTTTCTTTCTTCAGAATGCCCGGTGCCTGTTACAGCTGCAGGGGGTGAGTGACTCTCCATTCTCAGCACACACATACTGTTCTATTAATCGAACCTTCCAACAACCAATGCAAAAAGTAATCATGCCATTTTAATAGTCCCTTTAATGGGGACATAATTTCTTAAAAGTCTTAAATTATATCCCTCTAGCCACCAAAAACCCAGCTACTTGCAATTTCCATTAAATGCAATGTGATGCTACATAGATATATCAAAGAACAATTTGTCAAGAAAGCTAAGGCCAACATGATAAACCTGGGGGGAGGAGAGAGAGCTTTCTATATTTCTGCCTGATATGAAACACAAAGGTTAGAAAACTAGAAATGAATACCCAATTGCAACAGAAGCGTAACACATTTTTAGTATATATCATAAACAAAATTATGGGAAAAGATCAAGACTGCCCACGCTTGATGGAAGCCATTTATTACAGGAGCCTGGGGAGGGACCTCCATAAGGGAGTATACAGGTATCTTGACTGGGAAACAAGAATGGTGATTCCTTGAGGAAAACTAGTTTAAGGGAGGTAATCTATAAATGCTGGGTAGGAATATAGTGTGCTAAATGGTTTCAGTTAAAGAAAATTTTCTGTTAACTTGGTTTCTCTAATGGCCAGACATCCTCCATTACTAAGTGTTCTGGATGTACATAGTTCAGTGTAGACAGCTGTGTTTTTTTAAATCATTTTTTTTTTAAAAAATCAAAGCGGATTTTTAAATATTAAGCTTTATCCATTTTAAGTTCTGCTTTCACGGGTAACCTGGTTTAAAAAGAAATTTGAACTTAATGCAACAGTATAATCCCTTAAAACTGAATATATGACCCTCCTACAAAGGGCTGCTTTCCTGTGTAAAGATAAAACAGTGTGTAGTAAACATCAGTCATCATACAACACAATAGTTAATGCATTTATACTAGGGTTTGATTTGGGAGGCCATAGACTGCCAAGTCACGCCAGTTGCCATTTACTGATTCATCCAAGTGACCTTTTACTCCTATTTTATGTTCTAGGAGCAACCTGAGTTCTGCAGTTGGTTCAGTAGCCCAACTGTAACATTTATGACTCTACTTACTAGTCAAGGAGTACTATATTTACTTTTTTATGGGTTTGGGCGCCTGTATAAGAGAACTGAAAGCCACTGGAAAGAAAAAAGCACCTTCCAATGCTGATTCCAGTTGAACCCCTTCCTAAAGGCAGTAAAAGAAATCTTAAAAATAAGCAATATATTACATATAATTTTTAAGAATAGAATGCATTTTAAGTTAAATGACTAAAAGTGAAATCCTTAACAGAGTTACACCCTTCTAAGTTTGATGAACTCACAAGGATATATCTCTGCTCAGGACAGCCATGTAAGAAACTTAAAAGTGCACTGCCTGAGGTTATTATAAAGGCTACTTAGTTTTAAATCAATATGTTTTATGGTTATAGCAACCCATTAGCATGCACTTTTATTTAAGAAGCATCAAAATAATAAATTGAAAATTCTGATTAAGTCAAAATAGTTACATCAAAGTAGATTGATATAAATTAGCAATCATGATGTAAATCAGGTCCACCACTCCAATGCAACTACTGTTTGCAGTTATTCCCAGACAGTACCAAATCTTCAGCTAGGACACATCTGAGTCGCTTCACTACAGTGTGGGAAAGAAAGCCTAACAGCCACATTTCAGTTTAGTATGCAAACACCCAGAATCCTGTTGTCCTTCCTTCCTACATCACCTTGCACCCTGAACCTGGACCCCAACCAAATTTTCCTGTAAGGCAAAGTTGTTCTACAAAGCGTCTTCAGTCTGGAATAAGCAAACATCACACTTCCTCCTGTCCACAGAGGCAGTGGGGGACTTGGATTTTCAACTGCTCCTTGTTTTGGAGTTCTAGTTCAACTCTGCCTATGACATCTAGAAAGCATCTCAGCCCATACTACTTCAGAACTTCATGGTTGGTGGTAGAAACAGCAATTTATAGTATGTTTTAGAGTGGATTTAATAAAACTATATCCCCATAATTTCACCAGTACTTCCCTTGGCTGCAAAGGCAATGAAAAGACTAAAAAAATCTCCAAATACCCCAGAGATGTCACAAATTGGACCCCATGGATCCACCAGTGTTTCCCTCTTTTGCAAGGATCCTTACGCTGAAGCAAAAGGCTTAGGTGTTAGAAAAAGGCTTCATCCTTGTTCGGGGAAATGCACAATAGATTGGTGTGATCCAGCTCCAACTTTTGACATTTCCCCCATATTTATTAAACTAAAAAATAAGATTGGCAACTCATTAATGATACTACCCTGATGGCACCTGGTATTTTTGGCCAGTGTGTGACAGAATGTTCGACTGGATGGGCCATTGGCCTGATCCAGTATTGGCTTCTCTTATGTTCTTATGCACCCTGAAAGTATTATAACCAGAGCTTTTTTTGTATAAAAAGCCCAGAGGGAACTCATTAGCATAACAGGCCACACCCGACAGCAGAAACTCATTAGCATATTAGGCCACATCCTGACAGTGCAGCTTATTAGCATATTAGGCCACACACCCCATGCCTTCCCTTGACTTGCCCAGGCGCCCTACAGCTGTGGGGAGCCCAGGCAATCTCCCCCTTGAAGGGAAGGGAAGGCAGTTTAAACTCCTTTCCCTTGGCTTACCCGGGTGCCTTGCAGCTGTGGGGCACCCAGACAAGCCAGCCCTTGGACAGGCCTAGGAAGGCACAGGAAGGCATTTAAATGCCTCCCCGATCCTTCCAGGCCACCCCCCAGCCCGCCCGCCTCAGAGTTGCCAGGGAGGGTCACTCTCCAGGCCTTCCCTCTGTAGCCACGCACGCAGAGGTTTTGGCTGTAGTGGGCGTGGCCAACTCTGAAGCCAACCGGAACTCCATTCCTGTGCATTCCTGCCCCAAAACAACCCTGATTATGACCATTCTCAGAAACAGTTTCACAGCATTACAATCCATTAAATTATAGCTGGCAACTGAAATAGGGACTTTCATTAAACTGTGTTTCCTGCATGGTTTGTTCAACAAACAAAGAGAATGATCACTAGCTGCTGAGAAAGAACGCAGAGATAGTTTCCTTCACCAGCACAACACTGCAACTCTTAATCCTGCACTGACAGCAGAACTCAGGCTTGGAGACAGCAATGGCAGAGCAGCAGCAAGGAGCCTTGACTCCAGTCTCAGGATGTTCAGGAAATGTCCATCTTCCCCAATCCCCCTTCCCCTCATAAAAACACAAACTGTGCTGGAAACCAGACTACATCCTCCTCACCAAATCAGTGCAGCTGTAACAATCACTTATAGTTGTTTGGTGTGGGAGGACAGTGCTGGGACTCAACAGAACAGTCCCCATATACCTTGTAAGCTCCTGTTCTCTTCCTTTGAACTCTAATTCCACCCAGCAAACAAGAGGAAACATCACCATTGTAGCACTCATTCTTATATGACATAGTGGGCTCAAAGAACTGTTCTTCATTTGCGGGATTGTTTCATTAAGCGGACACCAAGCAGAGAAAACAATAAAGCACATGGCTGGTGTATCCATACTGGATATTATAAGAAGAGGTGAGACAAAGCTATGGAGACAATGTTCTTGTATAACTGAGTTTGCCCTGAACTCAAGCTCTCACAGAAAATGAAAACACAGAACTTAAGTAGTTAAGTGCTATCAGTGAAAAAGGGGAAGAAGCCTCTCCTGTTCCAGGCTCAAATCCAAATCTCTAATGATTTCAGAATTTCTTAAATGGAGACAAATTATCCCGCATAATTGAATGTGTGTGTTTTGCACACTCCTCTGCAGCATCTGGTGCTGGCCTTCATTTGAAAAAGAGGGTACTTGGCAAGATGGACCAATTTTCTGATCTCGTCTAACTGTTTCTAGCATTTCTAGCTCTTCATGCAAAAAGAAGATTTTCAAAGGAACAAAATGTGCACTGGGATAGAAACATATAGAAGATTTTGATCTTTTACATCGCCCACAGACATGACTCAGTAAAGCCTTTTTTAAACAAATGGCAGCAGATGAGACTGGTTATTAAACGAAGCTCCCTCTTCTGTCCTACAGTAATTCCAGAGGGAATACTAGAAAAATGGAAGAAAGCATCAAAGGAAAAGACTACTGCGTGCTGTATGGAAAGGCACCAAATCACTTGAGATGTGTGTAGTTCAATGGTACACCACACTTTAGAAAGATGAGCCCCACACTACCTGTTTGGATTTAACAGTTATAGCTTCTGTCATAGAAGTCCAAGGGCACACGTCTCAATTTTATATACATTTCTCCACAGACACAAGAGGCAGCCCACTGAGAAGTGACATCACTTCCTTTTCTCAAGCTAAAAGCAGACGTTAAGTTCAAACTTCTGTCCAAGGGCTTTACCATGTGTTCATTTATACCAATAAAACCTTTGAAGGTCTGAGGTTTCTTTCTTCCTGTGTAAAAACTAGACTTCCCCTAAATGTCTTTTTCCCTTCTCTTTTTACAAAACTATCTGACTGGTGAATCAAGGCTGTGCAGAGACCATTATTTCTGGGCAGCAGTTGAGGTAACTCTCTCCTTACTGTGTCAATAATAGTAGCCCTGATCCAGCTTCAGTACAGATGTACAAAATTAATAGATGGGTGGCAGGTTTATGTTAGAAGAGGAAGAGATACTGCAAAAGGGGAAAAATTTGTTCACTCCATTTTTAATACTGCAAGCAAACCAACCAATGAAATTGTCCAAAGAAAAACTGATTTAGAAAGACAGCCTTCGGGGAGGGGGGGGAGCTGTATGGAAGCATGAAGACTTGCACACATTTTTCTCTTCTTTTTAAAGGACTAGATGAGAGCTTATAGGGATAAGCACACATCCTTCCACGTACTTAGAAAACATTAAACTTAATATAAACATGTTAAACTTATATTTCTATCTTAAACCTAAATCCATGACCCTCTATCAAAGATACTGAATCAAAGACAGATTTTTATGTTAAGTATGAACAACCTTCCAAAAAGGGGCCTGCTGGACTAGACCAATGGTCCACTAGTCCAGCATCCCAGTTCCCACAGTGGTCAATCATGTGCCTCTGAAAAGCCTGTCAGCAAGACATAGAGACCAAAGCCTTCCCACACTGTTCTCCTCTAGCATTTCTGACTCTGTTTCAAGGAATTCAAGGCAAAGGTTCTGGCTTACTAGTTAGAGCACCTGTTTTGCATGTAAAAGGTTCCCCATTCAGTCCCTGGTATCTCCAGTGCAAAGGATCAGGTGGTAGGTGATGTGAAAGATCTCTACTTCAGACCCTGGGAAGCTGCTACCAGTCAGAGTAGATAATACTGACCTTGACACTCCAATGGTCTGACTCAGGGCCAAACCACATGTTACCTGTGGCATGAGTTGGGAAACTAATGTTCCCAAATGCTCCAGGACCAGCTTCAGCTCAAGAAGTGTGACACAAGAGGAGCAGGGGCTTCAGCTTTCCCTCCCAGGCCCTTTCCAAAGCTACAATGGAGATGCGGGACATATTTGGAGGGGCAAATATCAGGTTGCAGAACCTCAACCTTACTCATGTCACAGCTGGCATGTAGTTTGGCCCACCATATAAAGCAGCTTCACGAGCTCATTCTGTTACTTTATCCATCAATGGATTTATCCTTTATTAATTCATCTTAACCCACTTTTAAAGCCATCAGGCCACTGAGTTCAACCGTTACAAATGTAACATATGTACTTCTTCCCAGACAAGAGACTGGCACATCACAAGCACTAGGCTCCAAGAAGCAGTCTCATGTTTCACTAGGATCATCTACCAAGCCCAATTGTACAATTATTTAATGTCCAATTACCAGAGTTCAGCAATGTAGTAATTTCTCAGATTATGAATAAGTACAGACCTATTGGTCTAGAAAGTATGGCCATTAATTTTCATGGAGAAAACACTGCTGTGCTTAGTAACTTACAAACACCCAGAATTATCTAGGTTTCCTTAAGTGCTTATTTACACTATTTCTCAACTGCAAATATACCTTAGTGCAAACCAATATATTTCAACTGAAAACAAGTACATGCATTTGTTTAATTACATTGGGAGCTTGATTTAAAACAATGATTTATATCATCTCAATTTATAATCCAGCCACCTTGTTAAGTTTTCATCTAAGAGTCAATTGCTAATTGGCTATTGGTTATAGTAAGATTGTAAATTATGACAAAAAAGTAACACAAACCTATTTTATTTTATTTTGTTCAAGTCTCAGAATACTAACACTCATATAATATTTGAGGAGATTTTTCCACAAAGCAGGTTTACAGCTGCCAAATAAGATTATCCTACCACAGTCAAATATATCAGTAAAGGGTGACATGCATAATTATCCACACACACACACACACACGCCACAAAACCTATTGCTCGTCCTAAGTCCTCAAGTGTAAACCCTGAACTGAACATATCATCCCATTCAGGGCAGAATTTTCCAAGACAACATCCTCTTTTTGAAAATATGCACACTGAAACAATATCACTAGACTCAAAGTATCTACAAGACAGTCTAATGTTGTTCCCTCATTTTTAACAAGCCATCTCACAACCTTTAACAAGCTAAATGGTCAAAAACATTGTGTTGCAAAAGATGACTACAGTGTCTCAGTTAGCTCACTCTGATATCTAGGGGATAGCAAACAGGTGTCAAAGTCAAATAGATGAATGCAAAAGGATCAGATATTGAAAGAGCGAAATGAAGGAAGGATAAGCTTTACGCTCCTGCAAATGAGCAAACTGGCTATTTATAACAACAAAATAAATGCCACTTTAGTATTAAACAGCAGGCTAATTTTGATAGCCTGATAGCTAGCAACAAACACAGACCTTACTATGGGAGGGAAAGATTGTTACAGAAGCATGTTACCTTTGCAGCACATTTGCTCTGAGGATTCCTGGACAAAGTGGTCCTAGCTGTGAAAAAATAGTCATCTGTGTCCTCATCCAAGCTACAATAACCACTGCTCATGCTGTTGTCGACAGTCATCTAAGAGGGGATACCGGATTCTCAGAACATGTGGAGTCTTCCTGGGAGCCAGAGAGCCAGGTAACCATCTGACTCCCAGCTCACTGCAGCCGCCGCAGTGTTTCTCAATTCAGTTCTTATGTGATCAGCTGCATACACGGTTTCACCTCCTCCAGAATCCACATGCCATGCTGTGCAACAGTTCCTTTTGACGAACAAATCAAGGCAGGTCTCCTTTTTAAAAATTAGGCTTTCTTATCATCCGCCAATTTCTCTCTCTTCCTTTCTTTCTCTCGCTTCCAGCTAACCTCTGTCAGAAGTGGAGAAGGTGCAAGACCCTGAGATACTTTATTCAGCTCCTGGCTTGCTCCCTCACTCACCATCTGTGGGTTGATCTCTTATCTACAAGCCCAGGGAGGCTGGTTGCTGAACAGCATCACCTCCCTCCTCCCCCCAGCCCTTCCTGCTTGCTTTCAGTTGAACTGAGTTAAGCCACTTCCTCTTGCAAGATTTCTGCACAGTTTTCTGCAGAGGCTTTGTGAGAGTGAATTGTCAGCACCTCAGCTGATTCTGATTGGCACAGCTTAAAAGACAAGCAGAGTTATACCATAGGTAGGGGGAGGTACAGCCTCCAGTGACCATAACAACAACATGTACAAAAGGTAGGGACGAAGATCAGAAGAGCCAATTAAAAATATATTATGAGAAAGAAATCACTAATGCAGTGCCCTCCCAGGTGAATATCCTGTGGCAATTTAATGCATGCCTTATCTCACTGGAAAGCTGCCCAAAAAAACAAGCTCCAACACTAGGTTTGCTCTGTGCCCAGTAACCGATTTAAACAGTTTTTTGCCAAGAAATCTGGGTAAAATAAAATGGGGTGGGGAGCCTAATCTCAGTACATAACCTACTTACAGCCCCTCCCATTCATTTTACAGGAGTAGCTGGACAACCACTGGACAACCACTGGACTCCCCTGGAAGCTGAATAAGACACCTGGCATGAGGGGGTTTCCACTTGCCTCCCAGTCCTAATAATAAATCAATCACACTGGTGCATAGCAGAGACAAATGGAAGGATAGATTCCCCTAGCAACACTTCAGCACAAGAAGCATTGCGTGCCTCGGAATTCTGCAGCTAATTTTAGAACAGTCAGGATGATTTTTCAGCATAGCTGGCACAAGCAGGCGGCAGTTTTGATCATAACCTTAGTAATGGCCCTTCATCAGGTCCAACTTTCCCATTTTTCACCTACTAACTCATTAGAGGCATTTTGACACAGATCTTTGGCTTTAAAAAAGAAAGCCCTCAATGTTTACCAGTTCTGATTTCTTAAGGCCTAAGGCTACAGCCCTGTTCTGAGCTACCTTTGACTTCCATCTTTTTAGGATCAAACCACACAATTTCAGTCAGAGCCACAGCACTGGAGCAGGAACAGAAATCCACCCCCCCCACACACATACAACATGGTGTTTCTCTGACAAAAATACCCCCAAACAGCTAGTAGACCCAATTAGATCAACGTGGGTACATTGCAAGGGAAAGAGTTAACATCCCAGCTCAGTGACTTGTCTCCAATGCACCCTACCTACTACAAAACAAACCCTGCTGCTTTTCACCAGTATAGAAAACACTGGGAGATCTGATTCATCTCCCAGTAGCATGTAGCTTGATCCTGAGATACTAAGTCATCTATTTCCAAGAATATTGACATGTACTTTAAAAACATTCACAATTTTTTTTCTGCAGACCACCTGTTCAACTGTATAAAGTGTTAAGATTCAGCATAAGCTTCCCTTTCAAAAAATGGCACTTTAACCTATACTCCCAGTCATATGAAGGCACACACTGCAACCCGCCATGTTCATTCATATCAGTGATCACCTTTTACCCACTTGTTTTGAACCTATCTCTCAATGGTGCACCATCCTGGGTAACTTCTATTGCCAGACACAGTGGAACCACCAGCAACCAGAATGACATTACAGAGTAGCCAACTGCACTTTGAGAAATTTGGGGTGGGACTTGGGAAGGACAGAGGTTGGGGAGGGGAGTGAGGTCAGGCAAGATGCAATGCCAAACAGTCCACCTTCCTCAGCTGCCATTTCCTCAAGAGAACTGATCTCTGTAGTCGGGAGATCACCCATAATTCTGGAAGAATTCCAGACCACACCTTGGCATTGGTAACTCATTGTGACAATGCAAGTATTCTTTCCACGTTTGGATTCCCTGCTGAAGAGGAGAACAGTTCTGACCCCGTAGTGGTGGTACCTGTCACTCTACTCTCCACTGATGCTTAGGAAGAGCTGAAAAACCAAAAACAGCACATTGGCCATGCTACAGCCCCAGCTCTCCCCCCAATGGAAGATGGATCTGAAAACCCAACCTCAAATGGTAGAAACATTTTCAAAGAGATTTTAAATCACTTTCCCCCATTCTCTAACAAAGTCTTATTCTTGCAGAGAAGTGTGTCGTTTATGAGCTAAAATCCTATTTTCAAAAGCAGCTTATTGATTTTTTAAAAGATCAGAATTCTTATTACTGAGACTTGTATACCGAAGAAGAGAAGATATTGATTTATACCCTGCCCTTTGTTACCTGAAGGAGTCTCAGAGTGGCTTACAATCCCCTTCCCTTCCCCTCCGCAGAACAGGGGAGGTAAGTAGGGCTGAGAGAGCTCTCTCAAGAACTGCCCTTGAAAGAACAGCTCTGAAAGAACTTATGACTGGCCTAAGGTCACACCAGCAGCTGCATGTGGAGAAGTGGGGAATCAAACCTGGTTCTCCTAGATTAGTATTCATGCTCTTAACCACTATACCGAACTGGCCTGGTTTATTAGAATTAGAGCTTGGTATATTAGAATTAACCTGTGTAATTGATACTTCCAAACTAACCTTCCTTCCTGTCAATATCTGCATCACCGAGCCCAGATATACCTTTAGATCCAAACTAGTGTTTCTAAGACAGAAAGTATTCCCCCCCCACACACAGAGTGCCGTTCTCCCACCTCCCCTCCCACAACAGCCCAAAATGCTCTCAGAAATCCTGTTTCCTAAAACCTAATTTTGTGAGCATTGGGGGCTTCCATGGGAAGTGTGCAAAACTCCTTGTGCCCACTGAAGCACTGGTCTGGATCCAAGTCAGTGTTCCTCAGTATCTTTACACTTAGCTCAAACTGATTGCCAATGGAGGGGAACCCACCCCAGCATCCCAAACCCACCATACCTATACACAATGATGGGATCTGAACTGGCAGTGACTAATCAGGAAAGAGCTTTTAGGATGATGACAGATAGCTGAACCGAAATATTAACTCACTGTGCAGCACTCCGGTCATCCTCGGAAGCTCTGCTTTGGTAGCCCCCGCCACCTGAGACTAGGCAGGCAGTGGCCTGAGAAAGGGCCTTCTCCATCGTGGCACCAAAACTTTGGAACTCCCTCCCCAGGGAGATTTGTCTGTCTCCCTCTATCGGTATCTTTCATGAACAGGTGAAGACTTTTTTGTTTCATCTGGTATACCCCCAATAATTGTTTATGTCCCTACTCCCTTGTTCTGGTATTGTTTGTGTTTTTATTGAATTATTTTATGTTATATAAATATCTTATATAATTTATTTTATATGAATTTATTTTATAATTTTAAATATTTTCAATGGTTGGAACATTTTCATGTTTTTATGTGCCCCACCTTGGGGATCCTGATCAGGTAGAAAGGCAACATTAAAAAAAGCTTCTAAATAAATAAATAGGCAGAAATGCCCAGTTCACACACCTGTACAACTTTGCCAACATCCTCCATGACCTGCTTGGAATCTCACATCCTTTGGAGTCAGCAAGATCAGCCTTGTGTCAACAGAAACTCATCAGCTACAATATATTAGCTTCTCCTCCCAGACACAATTTGCATTGTTCATATTATTTCTCCCTTGCAACTGAAAACCTGCTGTTCCAGCATTTAAGAGCTTAGTTTGGGATGTCCCAATTACTTCTATCACAGCATCACAAAGTATACCAGTGCCACATTTTCCCCCTGTCAAAACAAGTTGTATCTTTGTGATATAGCCATCCTCTGCTGCAAGAATAAGCAAGCTCCAGCTACCCTAGCAAGGTCTCCACTGCTTCTCATTAAGAAACAGCTCTGGAGCAACCAAGCTCAAAACCAGACTAGTCTCCCCAGTTTTAAAGCCATCACTTCAGTTCAAAAGGGAAATCTTTGCCCCTCATTTCCCGTTTCCTAAATGCAGGCCAGTAAATACCAAGAATATGGAACACATCCAGGAAAGGTTGCTTATGTGCTTTCTCTTGGGGTTGGACAGGGCTGTCCCAATTTTCTAAGCCTTTCTTTAAACTCATAATGGAGGTGAGAGAGTATACCATTCCAGAATGACTCAAGCCAGAAATGTGATTTATAAGTACATGCATAAATACATATGTTAACCCCAAATAAGCGTTTTAGTCAAGGGAAATCAGAACATGAAACAGTAGCAAGAGAAAATATGATTCTATGTCACCATCGCCTTAACAGATGTTAATTTCAGAACATACTCTTGAGTTACAAAAAGCAAGGGCTATTTTCCAAAGAAAATTTGGTTTTAACTTTAGCAGTCAACACAAAACAACACAAAATTCAGATGTTTTAATGTTTATTACTGTGTTTTAAATTTTAACAGTATTTATTGTATTGTTACATGATGTTACCTGCGCTGAGCCTGCCCGCAGGATGGGCGGGCTATAAATACAATTAATTAATTAATTAATTAATTAAATGTAACTGGTGGCTACATCTCTTGTTGTACTCCAAAGATGAACTTCTGCCTATCTCTCTGATAAACTAGGAAGTAATGCTTACAAAAGACTACTTCTCTTCCTCATTTTGCGGTATCTGCAAAAAGCTTCCTTTAGACAGCACATGTGAAAAGAAGTTCTGCCCAGCAGCCATAAAAATGTGCACCAACTCCGAGAGCAGTGTGTACAGTCAGCATAGAGAACAATGCAATCAGCAGTGGTTCACTGGGGATACTCCCAGGAACCCTGTCTTCAGGCTTTAGTCCCATGGGAAGACACTGGTTGGCTTTTGGGCTGGGCTGGGCAGTGAACACTGTGCTCAGGAAGGATCAGAGTTGATATGGAGCCTGAAGGCTGCTGTTAAATGAAGATTCGCCATAAGCACAGATTGTGTAAGTGTGTTATGGTTGCCAGGTCCATCCTGCCAACTGGCCGGGAGAGGAGGGCTTACTGGCAGTGGGGGGGGTTAAGCCCAAATTACCAGAGTGTCCAGCATCACTGCAACATGCTGATGTGACTTCTAATGCACAACAGAAATGACATTTCTCTGGCAACGTCTCCCCCCATCACTGGTAGGGTCCCCTAAAAGTCCTATTGTGTGTGTGTTGCTTCACAGAGCAGCAGTAACAACACAGATACCTGTGTGGATGCTATTACTAGCAAAGTCCAAGGACTGGGCCTTCTGGTGTATAGGTGCAATCGGCAGGTGAGGCCTGGAGTTCTCCCAGAGTTATAACTAACCTCCAAATTATAGAGATCAGTTCCGCTGGAGGAAACAGTAGCTTTAGAGGGTGGACTGTATGATATCACTTTCCCACTGAGATCCCTCCCCCATCTCTGTCATCCCCAAGCACTGCCCCCAAACCTCTGTCCTTGCGCAGACCTGGATATTCTTTCAGGATTCCTCCTTCTCTGGCCACCCTCAAGTCCTAGCTTGCTCCATCAATTACGAACTGCATCACCTCTCCTCATAAACAATGCCATCCCTGCCAAATAAAGCCTATGGCCCCTCGAGGCACAATACTAAGAGATTTCCCTCTCCCCTCCTCCCAGTTTGTCTGGAGACCCATAATTTTCTTCTGTCCTGTTCTTCTGAATTCCCCAACCCCACCGGTCTCTTTTAGATCACTCCTCATTCCTTTCCTTTCCGCCTACGTTCCAGAATTCCCATTTAGCCTTCTGCATTCAGTTTCTAAAACACATTATAAAATCATAGACAAATTGAATATCCTTCCTTCATAATATCAAGTGGATGCTGATTACAGTGACTTCATTAAGAGTGAAATATATTTTCAGTGTTCCTAGCGAAGCTCTTTGCTGAATTCATATTTCCATAATGGAACTCTGGAACTACATGATGAATTAAACTGCTACCACTGCAGGAGTCTTTTCTGTTATTGCATCAGACATCTATGGAATCACTGGCTAGCCTTGGCCAGACAGCCCCTTAATCTGTGTAAGCAAGTAAACAATACATTATGGGCAAATGGATGACCTTGGGCAAGCCGTAGTTCTGATAAGAGCTGTTCTTGAAAAAGAGCAGTTTCTGTCAGGAGCTCTCTCAGCCCCACCTACCTCGCAGGGTGTCTGTTGTGGGGAGGGGAAGGGAAAGGAAAGGAGTTTGTAAGCCACTCTGAGACACCTTTGGGGAGTGAAGGGCGGGGTATAAATCCAATCTCTTCTCTTTCTCTTCTAAAAGGGCAACATAACAAAGAATTCCAGCAAGATAACTGCAGCAAAAACAAAAGAAGAATCTTGTGGCATCTTAAAGGTTACCAATGTTATTGTAAATTGAGCTTAGGAGGGTTTGGAGCCCCTTTCATCAGCAACACATCACTGCGTGGGCTCAAGCCCACAAAAGATTATCCTATTATTTCTAAGATGCCATAGGACTCTTTTTTTGCTTTTTCTCCTCTATAAGAATGATCTAGAAACCTTACGGTATAAAACTGCATTATAAAGCTTCTCACAATCAGAAAACCCAAATGCTAAAACATACTCAAATACAGAACTTCATTTTATAACATAAAGGAAGTGTGAAAATTGGACTGGGTGCACAGAATTTGACAAAAGAATACCACATACTCTTGGGAAAATATGCCCTGGAAAGCCTTTTCAAAACCCTTTCTACTCACAATGTGTCACTTAGGAGTTGTTCTCCACTATTCAAACATAGTTCAGTTTCCATCATTCTTATATGCAGGTGTAACCATAGTTCCAGACAACGTCAGCCTTGATCTGCTGCTCACCCATTCTTTACTTGTTATGAACTCCATTCTCCTAGGAGCTGGTTTGCTGCAGTTTTGCTGTTTGTTTTTCTGCAGAACAGAAGCACAGGCATGGAGCAAGAGGCAGTATTGGCTTGCCACTGTTGAGGAGCAACTAGGGACGGGGGAGTGTACATCCTTACCAGTGGACACTGGAAGCAGAAGAGCCTCAGGGTTATTACTGCACAGTTGTAGGTGATCTAAAATCAGCATATCATATTGGACCTGTAGTTGCACACCTACCTGGAGCTAACCCAGCTTCTTGGATGCCTCCAATTATGCCTTAATGCCCACTGGCAGTGATCTCAAATGCCTCAGAAGATGATATCAGAAGAAAGGGAAAAGAAAGCCCTTACAATTTGCATGTAGCCATATCAAATTAATAAGGTTACTGCTTGACAGTCTGGAAGTGGCAATTTGAAACAGCCTACTCTTACCAGCTCTAGTTACAACAGGTTGCTGCAGTGAATGATTGCACAGAGATCTCCAATACCTAGGAGAGCGCATTTCCTATTTTCCTTTCAAGCTCTTCTATTATCATTGCATTCTCTCTCAATGCATCTCAGCGCTAGTCACTAAAATAAAGGATTATAGTTGGCATATTTAAATATTAAATGGTTCGTTTGTAGCATGCATCAGATCACACAGAAGCAAAGTCATGGCCAAAAGTAAGCATTAAAGCCACAAACAGCTGGGCTCAAGTTTCAGCTTGGCTGAACTGGTTGTGACAGAGAAACCAGGTGAAGCTCAGAAGATGTCAGGAGTCTGGGCCACAACCCAAACACAGGGTTAACTGTACTTCAGCCCACTGACATCAAGATGATTCAAAGCAACTGACAAGCCTTGGAATTTTCCTTTTCTGTCATGCTGCTTCTGTTAACATGTGTTACTTGTACAGCTAACCTTTAATACTTCTATTCAACTATTTAGGATCAACTGCAAAAATGCTCTCCCACAAGCTCTTCTCAGACTTCCACAGACAGACAGAATGCACCACCATCTACCTTTACAGATAAAGAGCCCTACAACAGGTTTCTCAAAGGAGCTGCCAGGTTTAGACAACTACCACTCTGCTAGAAACCTACACTGTCCACAGAGAATGAGCTCTGAAAAACAGACCCATAAGCTGATAGGAAGCCAGACAAGAAAGCAGAATGACATTCAAAGGGCAATGGATGTGGAATGAATACACATTCTCTCCTCTAAAATACAAAATACTTTGGAATGTTATCAATGCATGCTCAAACTGCTTCTACCACACTTCAGCATGTCAGGTTCTCTTCATTCTTTGAATGCACACCCTTGTCAATATCTGATTTATTGGTTTTCTAGTAGCACATTAGGATCCACCCCTCTTGACCTGGGTTTGCATACAAAGCTGTAAATGTTTCATTTATTCGAAATGGCGTCCCTGGGACTAAACTGGTTTCAATTCAATAACTTTAGAATTAGAGATGCTGCAAATTTCACCACAAGCATATTTTACAATTGAATTGCCACTTTCAAAGGTGTTTATCCAATGTGAGCTGATCACCCAATCTATTCAGTTCATATTGAATAGCCACAAACACTTGCCAAACTGGTTTGCATCTGGCTTTCACAAAACTGCACACATGCAAAGACACTGCCAATTCAAACTGAACAGCAGCCATTAGTGTTACAGAGAGTTGAATCAGAAACTCACTCTAGGACTGGGTGCCTAATCTACCCCCCAACAATGTGTCTGAGGAAGACTGAGACATGGCAAAGTTAGAGATCAGAGGGTTCAGCTCTCTAACTTTTCTGTATTTCTACTTTCCCCAAACACAGTGATGGGGGGGGGGGGTTAGAAGCCCACTCTTTGAGAGCACAAAGCACTGGATTAATGCTTTCTATTGTGCAATGTGTGGACAGGAATGTGATATGCAATCTGTCAATGTATTTTGGGTAACCCCAATCATGAGGACCCGTGAATGTCATGGTGAGCTATAATTCAAGCTATAATTCAAGGACAGTTTAATCTTGTTTCCATGTAAAAATCTGATAATTTAATGAGAATCCTTTTAAAACCATCTAGATCTGACTTTTAGCCACCACCACCCCAAAAAAACAGCAATTTCGGGGAGGGCAGATTAGAAATTCATTCCTACTCCATCCACACCCACACCCAATTGCTTTGTTTGGGGAAACAAAGCAAAGTTAGAGATCTGAAGTCCCTGGCATCTAACTTTGCAGTGTTTCAGGCTACTCAAAACCTTGATATTTTGCATTTGTGGATTAGAATCTCACTCCTAGATGAGCTGAGAGTGGGTTTCTGACCCACCCCCAGAATCACTGTATTTGGGGAAGGCTGTGTGGGGTTCAGGGCCTTCATGCCTGAAATGTATTGAGCTTGAGATCCATAATGAAAGCAGGCTAAGATCCTAGGAATGCACCAGTAGGAACGCGTGGATACTAATATAGCCCAATAGGGTTACCTGGAAAGATAACCTTGTGTAAATAGCCTATCACGGGGAGTGGGGTGTGTTTTGGGTGTGACTTTCTTTGGGCATAATATCTGGCTTCGGCCAGGGGTCTTTGTCTTTGTCCACACTGCTGAATCACTTAATAAAAAACATGAGCTAATCACTCAACGTGTCTGGACCCAGTATATTTCACTGGCAATGAGGATGGGATCCAGATGAGTGAGCCAGCTCCAACTAGCAATGCACCACGCACCAAGTCACAGGACCCCACACACTGCACCACTCTGGAGATGATGGCTGCCACTTCTGGATCTTTCAACACATTCAATGCCACCACCGAGGACTGGGAGGCCTACATAGGCCGGTCTGACTTCTTCCTAGAAACTTCCGGCATCTGGACAGCCAAGATGAAGTGTGCCATATTCTTCCATGTAAGTGGCTGTCTGATGTACGAGATTGCCTGCTCACTCATCACTCCGGCGGAGCTCAAGGACACAGACTACCAGGTGATCATCGACCGACTCAAGGAACACTTCTCTCCGAAGCCGTCGGTCATCACGGCCCGCCATGCATTTCATTTGCGGAACCAGACTGCCACTGAATCCATATCGGAGTTCATCACAGCGCTACGCCACATCACCCAGCACTGCAACTTCCCTGCCCTCGAGGATTCCCTATCAGACCAGCTGGTCTGTGGTATCTGGGACATGAGGATCCAACAAAAGATCCTCAGAAAAGGGGACCCCAACTTCAAGGAGTCCCTGGAGATGGCCCTAGCCATGGAAGCCACCGAGCAGTTCACCGCAGTGGTCTGAGGTGGTAAAGGCCCCCAGTCGTCTCATGGGCCGCCATCTTGGCATAGGCCTACCAAGACCAACCACCATGTGGCCAGCTCCGGGGATGAGAAAGAAGAGGTCCTACAAATCTCTTGCCACACATGTCGAAGCTCACCGACAGCACCACAACAACCGTCAACAGCGGTGAGGACTCAACCACCTCTTCCACGTGCACCAGCTGCAGGGATCAACATGAGAGGAAATCCTGCTGGTTCCAAGATGCCACATGCCAAAGCTGCAGAAAGGTCGGCCACATTGCCCGAGCATGTCAGCCCAAGGGAAACTGGAGGCATCCGGTGGCAACCACCAACCCTACCAACTCCACCGAACTCAACACAACGTCCGTTCAGCAGCACCAGGTACTTACCCCAGGCTTCCTCCAACAAAATTATTGTGACTGTCTTAATTGAGGGATGCCCCTGCTCAATGGAGCTTGATATTCCCTTTCAATCATTTTGGAAAACACATTTAAGAGACTATGCCAAAATGGGGGTTTCCCCCTGCAGCCAGTGGGGTTTACGCTACGGGACTTTTCAAAGAATGAAGTGCCCATATTGGGGGAGGGAAACTTCAGGGTGCAGTACCGCAACTTCAAAGGTCTACTGGACTTACTTGTGGTTAAAGGGAAGCGCACAAGCCTCATCAGACTTGCATGGTTCGAGCCACTGGGAATCGGGGTGACCAGGGTGAACCATGTGAATCAAAAAGACTTTCAAGGTGTGTGTGATGAATTCCCCGCAGTTTTTGATGGGACGCTCGGGCATTACACCGGGCCACTGGTCATCCTACAGCTCAACCCTGGTATACAGCCCATATGGCTGAAGGCCAGGTGGGTCCCCTTCGCCCTCAGGCCAAAATAGATGCAGAGTTGGAGAAGCTGGTGTCCCAAGGAGCCCTAGAGCCTGTGCCCCATGCATTATGGGAGACCCCCATCGTGACCCCGGTGAAGCCCAATGGGGATGTCCACATCTGTGCAGATTATAAATGTACAATTAACAAGGCTCTGCAGACCACGTATACCAGCTTCTGGTGGCTAGCCACGTCCTGGCTTCCTTGGTGGGCGCAAAAGTTTTGAAGAAGCTGGATTTGGCCCAAGCGTACCAACAGTTCCCCATGGATGATGCGACAGCAGAGGCACAAGCAATTGTGACAGACAGAGGTGCATTCCGTGTGTGTTGGCTACAGTTCAGGGTCAGCGTGGCCCCGGGAATTTTCCAAAACCTAATGGACTCCCTCCTGAAAAGAATTCCTGGGGTTCAGCCCTTTTTCAAAGATGTTCTGATCGTGGCACCCACAGAAGGGGACTTTGCCATCCATCTGCACATCATCTTGCAGAGGTTCCAAGCTGCTGGCCTAAAGGTAAAGAGGGAGAAATGCCTCCTGGGGGTTCCATGCATGGAGTTCCTGGGTTTCTCCATCGACGCGCAGGGCATCCATTCCGCTCCTGACAAGGTCTGAGTCATCGTTAATGCCCCCACCCCTATGTCCAAGCTGGAGCTCCAGGCCTTCTTAAGCTTATTGAACTTTTATCACTCCTTCCTGCTGCACAAAGCAGCAGTCATGGAGCCCCTGCACCAGCTCCTTGACAAATGGGCTCCCTGGGTCTGGGGTCAAAAGCAAGCCACTGCGTTCCAGGCTGTGAAAGAGCTTTTCACTTCAAATCCCATCCTGGCCCACTTCAATAAATAGTTGTGAGTCATCCTCGCTTGCGATGCTTCCCCCTATGGGGTTGGGGCAGTCCTCAGCCACCAGCTCTCCAATGGCAGAGAGGTCCCAGTGGCCTGCTAGTCCCGCACCTTATCCTCGGCCAAGCGGAATTCCGCACAGATAGACAAAGAGGCCTTGGCAATTGTGGTAGGTGTAAAAAAGTCCCACGATTACCTCTACAGGCGGGCTTTCATCATAGTGACCAACCACAAGCCACTGCTGGGCCTACTGGCCCCAGATTGGCAGACATGGCAAATGCTGTTACCTCGAGTATTGTGCTGGTCAATCTTCCTCTCCGGCTACACCTACCACCTGGGAAAGGCAATGGGCCACGCAGATGCCCTCAGCCATTTGCTGCTTCTGTCCTGTGATCTGGACAGAAAAGGGCAACTAGAATGCTAAAAGTGTGGAAGGCTTTCCTTATGTTGAAAGGTTAAAGAGCTTGGGGCTCTTTAGCCTGGAGGAATGACGGCTGAGGGGCGACATGATCGAGATTTATAAGATTATGCATGGGACAGGGCAGGTCAAGAAAGAAGGACTTTGGGAGGGCTTCTAGTGTCCTGGGAGGGCTTCCGGTGTCCTGGCCCCACTGCTGGACCTCCTAATGGCACCTGGTATTTTTGGCCACTGTGTGACAGAGTGTTGGACTGGATGGGCCATTGGCCTGATCAACATTGGCTTCTCTTATGTTCTTATGGACCCCGCCCCTCATCCTACTGCTGGAGGACTTACCGGACCATCCAATCCAGGTAGCAAATGTGGCCTGACACATGGCCAGGGTTTTGGACTGGGTGGGGAGGGGCTGGCCCACCAGGCGGGCGGGCCCAGAATTTGCAGCGTTCTCCCCCACTGGGAAGAACTCTCCATACACAAGGGGTGCCTGTTGTGGGGAAGCCAGGTAGTAGTTCCAGGCCCACTGCACCAGCAAGTACTTGTGGTGTTGCACAAGACGAGCCCCAGGATCATGCACATAAAGGCACTAGCCTGCAGTTACGTTTGGTGGACCAGCTTGGACGTGGAGATTGAGGACTGAGAAGCTGAATGCATTTTTTGCCTCTGTCTTCACTGTGGAAGAGAAGTGTTTGCCCACTCCAGAAGCACCGATTTCGGTAACAAGAGACGAAGTCCTCCGACTGATGGACAATTTAAAAACTAATAAATCACCAGGCCCGGATGGCATTCATCCGAGAGTTCTGAAAGAACTCAAATGTGAACTTCTGGATCTCCTGACAAAAATATGTAATCTTTCTTTAAAATCTGCCTCCATTCCTGAAGACTGGAAGGTAGCTAATGTCACTCCCATCTTTAAAAAGGGCTCCAGGGGAGATCCGGGAAATTACAGGCCAGTCAGTCTGACATCGATACCGGGTAAGTTGGTGGAAACTGTTATTAAGGAAAGAATTAGTAGGCACACTGATGAATAAAAACTATTGAGGCAGACTCAGCATGGGTTCTGTAAGGGAAGATCTTGTCTCACTAACCTGTTAGTGTTTTTTGAGGGAGTGAACAAACATGTGCACAAGGGGGACCCAATAGATATTATTTACCTTGACTTCCGGAAAGCTTTTGATACAGTTCCTCATCAAAGGCTCCTAAGTAAGCTCAATAGTCATGGGATAAAAGGACAAGTCCTCTTGTGGATCAAAAACTGGCTTATAAATAGGAAACAGAGAGTGAGTATAAATGGGAAACTTTCTCAGTGCAGGGTGGTAAGCACTGGGGTAGCACAGGGATCAGTACTCGGTCCGATGCTTTTTAACTTGTTTATTAACGATTTGGAATTGGGAGTAAGCAGTGATGTGGCTAAATTTGCAGATGACACGAAGTTGTTCAGGGTGGTGAAAACCAGGGAGGAGTGTGAGGCACTCCAAAGGGATCTGTTGAGGATGGGTGAGTGGGCGTCAACGTGGCAAATGGGGTTCAATGTGGCCAAGTGCAAAGTGATGCACATTGGAGCCAAAAATCCTAAATATAAATACACGTTGATGGGGTCTGAACTGGCAGAGACGGACCAAGAGAGAGATCTTGGAGTCGTAGTGGATAACTCAATGAAAATGTCTAGACAGTGTGTAGCTGCAATAAAGAAGGCCAACGCTATGCTGGGGATTATTAGGAAGGGAATTGATAACAAATCAGCCAGTATCATCATGCCCCTGTATAAATCATTGGTGCAACCTCATTTGGAATACTGTGTACAGTTCTGGTCACCACAACTCAAAAAGGATATTATACCATTGGAAAAAGTGCAGAGAAGGGCAACTAGAATGATAAAAGGGTTGGAACACCTTCCCTATGAAGAAAGGTTAAAATGCTTGGGGCTCTTTAGCTTGGAGAAACGACGGCTGAGAGGTGACATGATCTAGGTTTATAAGATTATGAATGGGATTGAGCAGGTTGAGAAAGAAGTACTTTTCTCCCTTTCTCACAATACAAGAACTCGTGGGCACTCCATGAAATTGCTGAGCAGTCGGGTTAGAACAGATAAAAGGAAATACTTCTTCACCCAAAGAGTGATTAACATATGGAATTCACTGCCACAGGAGGTGGTGGCAGCTGCAAGCATGGACAGTTTCAAGAGGGAATTAGATAAACATATGGAGCAGAAGTCCATCAGTGGCTATTAGCCAAAGGGTATAGATGGGAACTCTCAGTCTGGGGCAGGTGATGCACTCTATTCTTGGTGCTGGAGGGGGCAGCAGTGGGAGGGCTTCTGGTGCCCTGGCCCCACTGCTGGACCTCCTGATGGCACCTGGTATATTTTGGCCGCTGTG
Source organism: Gekko gecko (assembly GCA_029375565.1). Taxonomy (NCBI): domain Eukaryota; kingdom Metazoa; phylum Chordata; class Lepidosauria; order Squamata; family Gekkonidae; genus Gekko; species Gekko gecko. The sequence goes on along the minus strand of JAPDNY010000006.1, from coordinate 121,557,316 downwards.
TGACAGAGTGTTGGACTAGATGGGCCATTGGCCTGATTCAACATTGGCTTCTCTTATGTTCTTATGTTCTTATGACTGTGTTAAATGTTGCCAGGCCTGCCAAGAAACCTGACCGGAGCCTCCTAGGGCCCCTGTGCAATACTGGGAATCCACCAACAAACCCTGGTCCCTCCTACATCTAGATTTCTCGGGACCCTTCCAAGGACAGCTTTTCTTCATTTTGGTGGATTCCTACACCAAATGCTTGGAGGTAGTGCCGGTTACTTCCACCTCTTCCAAGGCAGCCATTCAGGCACTCTGCTGAATCCTAAGCACCCACGGCCTCCCAGACACAATTATCACAGAGAACGGGACAGCTTTCACCTCCAGTGAGTTTCAGGAATTCCTTGACCGCTACCTAATCAGGCACATTCATTCGGCCCCCTTCCATCCAGCCACCAATGGCCAAGCAGAAAGGCTGGTGTGGGTCACAAAGGACTACCTCCAGCAGATCATCCAGGGTGACTGGGATCGTCGGCTGGCAGCCTTCCTATTCAGCCACCATACAACCCCCAGCACCATGACCGGCCATAGCTCCGCAGAGCTCCTTATGGGTCAGCACCTAACCACCCACCTGGACTGGATGCACCCAGACTGAGCCCCAGAGGACAGACAGTGAGCCAAGAAGCACTCCACGGCTTCTTCCCAGACAATCCCGTCTATGCACAGAATTTCTCCAGCAGGCCAGCTTGGATTCCAGCCAGGGTGGTCAGAGTCACCAGGCCCATGTCCTATGAAGTTATAACAGAAGACAGGAACAGCCTGAAAAGGCACATCGATCAACTCTGCCGCCGGACCCTGCCAGTGGAGCCTGATCATCGGCAGTCGTTCATGGATGAGTCAGATGAGGAACTACCAGGACCTCAATCACACAAGGCCTGGAATGAACCAGCTGAGGCCAGGCACATGCCCAACAGACCATTGGAAGATGCACCAGGACAGCCAGCCCCCAACCACGCAGAGTTCTCACAGACTCTAGAAGAAACTGAAACCAGTGCGGGGCCCAGGACACCACAGCCAGCTCTGCGACCCTCCACTAGGGATCGGCGCGCACCAACATATTTAAGGGACTTTGTGTGCTAAGCATATTTGGACTTAGGGGGAGGGGTGTAACATATTGAGCTTGAGATCCATAACAAAAGCAGGCTAGGATCCTAGGAGTGCACCAGTAGAAATGCTTGGATCCTAACATAAACCAATAGGGTTACCTGGAAAGGTAACCTTGTGTAAATAGCCTATCACGGGGAGTGGGGTGTGTTTTGGGTGTGACTTTCTTTGGGCACAAAACTTAGCTTTGGCCAGGGGTCTTTGTCTTTGTCCTCACTGCTGAATCACTTAATAAAAATATGAGCTAATCACTCAACACGCCTGAACCAAGCATATTTCAATTCCTTGCCCTCAGCAGCTCCTTATCCATCATGACCCTTTCTGTTTTGTTTGGGCTTGCAGACCCTCAGAATTGGAGAGGGGAGGGGCTTTGCAGAAGCACTTGGTTCCTCCTCCTCCTCCTTACTGGGTATCTCCCGAGGAGCCTGGAGAGACAGAGAGTGTCATCACCTCCTCACTGGCCTGCTTCTAAGCCCCCTATGAGGACACGTTCACTTTTTGTCTTTCTGCCTTTTGCAGTAAGTGAAGAGGGTATGGTGCTGTACAGAAGTGGAAGGAAACAGAAAGTGGTGGTTGTCAGGGACTCTCTGCTCAGGGGTATGGAACGTAATGTGTCCAGGCCAGATCTCCTACTCCGAGAGATGTGTTGCTTACCTGGGGCCAGAATTCAGAATATTACAGACTGCCTGCCAAAACTGATAAGACCTACTGATCAGTACCCGTTTGTGCTGGTTCATGTGGGGATGAATGACATGGCTGTGACAACCATCACGAAAATTAAAGAGGACTCTGAAGCTCTTGGAAGGCAGTTGAAGGCATTGGGGGCACAGATGGTATTCTCTTCTATCCTTCCAGTCATAGGAAGAAGAGTGAGAAGAGAACAGACCATACTCGAGGTGAATTGTTGGCTGAGACAATGGTGCCAGCAGGAGCGCTTTGGGTTCTGGGACCACGGGATAAGTTTTCTTAGAGAAGGCCTTCTAGCACTTGATGGGCTTCACCTCTCAAGGTCAGGGAAGAAAACATTTGGAAAGAACCTGGAGAGCTTAATCAGAAGAGCTTTAAACTGAAGCCACAAGGGGAAGGGGATGATCAATAGGGGGACTTCAATGAAGAAGAGAAAACAGTGGGGGCCCACCTGGGTAGGACAGGTCAAACAAAGGTACAAGGCTACAAGTGCCTATATACCAATGCCCGTAGTATGGCTAATAAGAAGGAAGAGCTTGAGATTCTCTTGGAAGCTAAGGGTTATGATATAATAGGAATCACTGAGACTTGGTTGGATGATTCTCATGACTGGGATGTGGTAGTGAATGGGTATAAGTTGTTCAAGAAAAAACGGAAGGGTAGAAGAGGAGTGCTGCTGTATGTGAAGAGAGGGCTAGATTGTCAGGAAGTTCTGGAGAATGTGGTTGACAACACCGTGGAAAGTATATGGGTGAAAATAAGGGGAGGTAGAACAAAGGATATTGTTTTTGGAGTCTGCTACAGACTGCCAGCTGTGGTGGCTCAATACAGACCAGAAGGTTGCTAGTTCAGTAGTTTGAGACCTGAGTGCTGCATAACAGAGTGCACTCCCGTCTCTGGTCCCAGCTCCTCCCAACCTAGCAGTTTGAAAGCAAGAAATTGCAGGTAGATAAATAGGTACCACTTCAGTGGGAAGGTAACAGTGTTCCGTGCGCCTTGGCATCTAGTCATGCTGGCCACATGACCACGGAAAGATCTTTTGAGAGTGCTGGCTCTTCAGCTTGGAAACAGAGATGAGCACCACAACCTTAGAGTCGGATTCGACTGGCTTTCGAGCAAGGGAGACCTTTACCTTACAGACCACCTGACCAGGGACAGGAAATGGATGCTGCCCTCCTTGAACAGACATCAGAACCTTATAATTATGGGAGACTTCAGTCTCCTTGATGTGTGCTGGGAGAGACGCTCAGCAAAGCGACAAGAATCATGCAACTTCCTGACCTGTCTGGCCAACAACTTCCTTTTTCAAATGGTGGAGGAAGCTGCAAGGGGCTCAGCCATACTAAATATTAACCAACAGGGAAGAATTGTTAGATGGGGTGAAGGTAGTGGGGACCTTAAGGGGAAGTGACCAAGTCCTCCTTGAATTCCAGTTGCTGTGGGGGGGGGGGTCAAGGAAATTCGTAGCCAGACTTGTAGGTTAGATTTTCATAGGGCCAACTTCAACAAACTCAGAGGTTTGATGGGAGTCATTCCATGGGGGAGTGTGCTCGAAGAGAAAGGAGCAAGTCAAGGGTGGGCTCTTCTCAAATATGAGCTTTTGTGAGCTCAAGCCCTCACTATTCCAGCAAGACAGAAACATGGTAAGGGCTCCAAGAAACTGATGTGGATGAACTGAGAGCTTCAGAATAAGCTAAAGGAGAAAAAGGAAATGGAAGGAAGGTCAGATCTCTGAAGAAGAGTATATGAGAGTTACTAGGTACTGCAGATCAGCCATCAGAGAAACTCTGGTGGAGGACAGAGAAAAAGCAGACAGGCTTAATGACTTTTTCACCTCTGTTTTCTCCCAGAAGAACTCAAGCCCATCTAGAGATGGTATAGTGTCCAGCTGACATTGACAGGGAGGTTGTGGAGAGGTACCTGGCTGTACTGGACAAATACAAATCCCCTGGGCCAGATGGTATGCACTCAAGAGTGCTCAAAGAACTTTCAAATGAACTTGCAGAGCCTCTGTCCATCATCTTCAAGGCCTCCTGGAGGACTGGGGAGGTGCTGCAAGATTGGAAAAGAGCAAATCTTATCCTAATCTTTAAGAAAGGAAAGAAGGATGACCCGGGAAACTACCGGCTGGTCAGTCTGACTTCTGTTGCTGGGAATATATTAGGGCAGATTTTAATGGGATCGATGTGTAAGTATCTGAAGGACCACTTAGTGATCCGGGGAAGTCAGCATGGTTTTGTCCCCAACAGATCTTGTTAGACCAACCTGGTTTCCTTTGATGGTGTGACGAGCTTACTGGATCGTGGGAACTCTGTTGATGTGATTTACCTGGATTTCAGTAAAGCTTTTGATAAGGTTCCCCATGACATTCTAATGTGCAAACTGGAAGACTGTGGACTGGACTATAGGACAGTTCAGTGGATAGGGAACTGGTTAGAGAACCGCACCCAAAGAGTGGTGGTCAATGGCGCTTCATCAGATTAGAGGGAGGTGTCCAGAAGGGTGCCGCAGGGCTTGGTTTGGGGCCTGGTACTTTTCAATATTTTTTATCAATGATCTGAACATAAGAACATAAGAGAAGCCAATGTTGAATCAGGCCAATGGCCCATCTAGTCCAACACTCTGTCACACAGTGGCCAAAAATACCAGGTGCCATCAGAAGGTCCAGCAGTGGGGCCAGGACACTAGAAGCCCTCCCACTGCTGCCCTCTCCAGCACCAAGAATAGAGTGCATCACCTGCCCCAGACTGAGAGTTCCTATCTATACCTTGTGGCTAATAGTCACTGATGGACCTCTGCTCCATATGTTTATCTAATTCCCTCTTGAAACTGTCTATGCTTGTAGCTGCCACCACCTCCTGTGGCAGTGAATTCCATATGAAGGGGTAGAAGAGCTACTCATTAAATCATAGAATCATAGAATGTTAGAGTTGGAAGGGACCTTGCAGGTCATCTAGTCCAACCCCCTGCACTCTGAGGAGCACAGCCAAAAGATAGCCCTACATATCTACAACATACCCAAAAGATGGTCATCCAGCCTCCACTTGAAAACGTTCAGCAAAGAGCATCCACCACCTCCCAAGGCAGTCTGTTCCACTGCTCAACCACTCTTACAGTTAGGAAGTTTCCCCTGATATTAAGCCGGTAATGACTCCCTTGTAATTTCCACCCATTAGATCTAGTCTTGCAATCCAGAGCAAGAGAGAATAGATCTGCTCCATCTTTTACTTGACTGCAATCATGTCCCCTCTAAGTCTTCCCTTTCCCAGGCTAAACATACCCAACTCTTTCAGCCTTTTCTCATAAGACTTGGACTCAAACTCTCTCACCATCCTGGTTGCCCTCTTCTGGACACGCTCAAGCTTGTCAACATCCTTCCTAAAGTGTGGTGCCCAAAACTGGACACATTACTCCAGGTGAGGCCTGACCATAGCAGAATAGAGTGGAACTACCACCTCCTGTGATCTGGACACAATGATTCTGTTAATGCATCCTAAGTCTGCATTAGCCTTCTTCACAGCCACATTGCACTGCAGGCTCATGGTTGTGATCAACCAGAACACCTAGATCCCTTTCACATGTGCTGCTGTCAAGCCAAGTTCCTCCCATTCTAGATCTGTGCCTTTGATTTTTTGTGCCTAGGTGTAGGACTTTGCACTTATCTCTATTGAAATTCATTTTATTTGTCTCAGCCCACTGTTCCAGCCTATCTAGATCACTTTGTATCCTGACTCTGTCTTCTTCAGAATTAGCAATCCCACCCAGCTTCATGTCATCTGCAAATTTGATAAGCATCCCCTCTATGTCTTCCTCCAGGCCATTTATAAAAACATTGAACAACACTGGGCCCAGGACCGAGCCCTGTGGCACTCCACTTGAGGCTTCCCTCCACGTAGACGCAGAGCCATTTACGAGCACTCATTGGGTATGATTTTTCAACCAACCATGAATCCATCCAACGGTTGCACAATCCAGCCCACACTTAACCAGGTTATCCTCAAGGATATCATGAGAAACTTTGTCAAATGCTTTACTGAAATCTAGATACACTATACCTACAGCATTGCCAGAGTCAACCATTTTAGTAATTCTGTCAAAACAGGAGATAAGGTTTGTCTGGCATGACTTCTGCTGATGATACCACATTGGGAGGAGTAACAAACACCCAAGAAGATAGAGTTAAAATTCAATAAGACCTGAATACTCTGGTGAAGTGGACAGTTGCAAACAGGATGCAGTTCAACAAAGATAAATGCACAGTATTACATCTGGGCCATAAAAATGTCAAGCACAAATACTGGATGGGGGATATGTTTCTGGGGAGTAGTGTATGCGAAAGAGATCTTGGGGTAAGAGTAGTCTGTAAACTAAATATGAGCAGTCAGTGTGATGCGGTGGCAAAAAGGCAAATTCAGTCTTGGGTTGTATTAAAAGGGACATAGCATTGAAATTGCAGGAGGTCATAGCCCCTCTGTATACTGCCCTGGTCAGGCCACGCCTTGAATACTGTGTGCAGTTCTGGAGACCTCACTTCAAATAGGATGTGGACAAAATTGAGAGGGTGCAGAAGAGAGCGACGAGGATGATCAGGGGTCTGAAGACTAAGTCCTACAAGGAAGGCTAAGGGCCTTGGGAATGTTTGATTTAGAGAAGAGGAGATTGGGGACATGATTGTTCTTTTTAAATATTTGAAAGGCTGTCATTTGGAGGAGGGCAAGGAGCTGTTCCATTTGGCAGCAGAGGATATGACCCAAAGCAACGCATTTAAATTTCATGCAGAAAGGTATCGGCTGGATATTAGGGGGGGGAAATTCATGGTCAGAGTGGTTCAAAGGTGGAATCAGCTGCCTAGAGAGGTGGTTAGCTCCCCTTCACTGAAAGCTTTCAAGAAAAGGCTGGACAAATACTTGTCAGAGATGCTTTAGGCTGGCCCTGCATTGGGCAGCAGGTTGGACTAGATGGTCTATATGGCCCCTTCCAACTCTATGATTCTATGAATTCCTCTCCCATTGGGGATCCCCACTGGGGACCCCTCTGGAAGGCTCTGTGTGCCATACAGGCTTGCATTATGCAAAGACCAAAGTAATGGTCTTCAGAAGAAAGCCCAAAATTTCTTGCTGGAGTATTCTTGGTAACCCAACTGATCAATACAGTTCATTTAAATACCTAGGAGTAATTTTTAAAGAAACACTGAACTGGAAAACCCACATGGCAGGGGTTAAATCGTCAGCAAGTTACTTTTTTCCCACCATAGAGAACAATGGAGGGAATGGGGGCAACCTGTTTGGGGGCCCATAGAATTGGACCCCCTAATCCAATGTTCTTGAAACTTGGTGGGTATCTTGGGGAGAGGCTCCCTCAGCTACCCTGTGAGTTTGGAGCCTCTCCCTCAAACCCCTCCCCTCCAGCCCCCAGAATATACCCTATGTTTTCACCATTGACTTCAATGGCCCATAGGATATAATGAGGCCGAATTGCCGAATTTCTTTCATTCCCTCCTTTCCTTCTCTCCTTTTCCTCTTTCCCTCCTCCTTCCTTCCTTTCTTCCTTCCTTTCTTCCTTTCTTTCTTTCTCTCCTTCTTCTCTTTTCTTTTTTCCTCCTTTCCATGTTTCCCTCCTTCTTTCCTCTCTTTCTTTCACTCTTCCTTCCTTCTTTCCTTCTCTCTACTCTCTCTCTTTCCTTCCCTCTTTCCTCCTTCTGTAGCCCAACTCTAGTGAGAAGGGGTTTAAACTTTAAACTCATTCTCTCTTCACTCCCCCACACAGGCCAGCTGGGGAAGGGAAGGGGAGGCTTTTGAAGATGCCTCCCCCCATTTTGCTTCCCCTTCTGGCATCACTTCCGGTGATGTCAGGGGGCATGGCATATGCTAATAGCCTAATAGCTCATTAGCATACCATATGCTAATGAGCTCCTGCAGCTGTTTTTCTATGAAAAGACCCCTGGTAGAAACTACTTCAACACAGTACCTTTCTACTATGACTCTTGCTTCAAGATGCTTGAATCATACTGAGTAGCCCATTGTATTGAAAGCAGATAATAGAAGGGTGATCAAAAAGGATATATTTCCCCTACAGTCACAGATCATCCACCAGTACGAGAAGAATGACATCTGCCCTTAAGCCATACCAAAATGGGTCAAGGGCACATGAGAGCCAGAAAACCTCTTTGGCCTCCTCCTTCCCTGAGTAGAACACTTGCATTGTGCATGCGCTTGGAATTTTTAACCCATATGCCGTAGGCATTCCATTGTCAAGGATTATTGCTCTGTGTTTGATATTATTCTGACTGCCTGAATTTGATCAACTATTGTTTATCTTTATTTCTGATTTTACTCAGTTCTCAGTATTCCTTTCAGGGTTTGTGGAGGAGCTGCATTTCTTTGTCAGAAGATGCTCTCTGGGTGCATCACTGCTTTGATTAGGGACCAGGTACAAAACTGGAGCCAGACGCTCCTATAGTGTACAAGAGACAGCAGCAAAAAGGTTTAGTATGAATTTGGGATCAGACTGGAGAACAGGCCACATTTACATGAATGTATGGGATATGAATATCTTCCTGACCGCATGATAACAATGTTATCTACCATGTTTTTCCCTTGGTTCCACCAGGAGTTGTATTTTGGGGAACACAACAGGCTGCAAGAAGGGAAAGGTGGGACCAGTCCACTGCATGAGAAGAAATCCCTTTCTGGCACTTAAGATCCAACCCTCAAAGTTTTTAAACTGTGAGTTGCATTGAGTGTACAAAATCTGGAGAAAAGCAACCCAATCCAGGGTTTCTCACCAGGCAGCTTTGATTATTTATGTGTGCGATTTTATTTATTCATGTTATCTATAGTCCACTTTTCTTACAGGGACTCAAGGCAGATTATACATAGTGCATCAGTACAATCAACAAAATGGGACATTCAATAACCAGTGCATTAGGATTTTAACACCTTCTTCCAGACTTTGAATGAAAATCAACTTTTATTTCTATTGGTCTTTGGTCAAGGACAGAAACACCAGATAATATCAAGGTTTTTCAGTTACCAAACACCAGATGCAGCCTGGCGTTTTTCCAATATTACAACTGATCTTCACAATATATAGATCAGTTCTCCTGGAGAAAATATGGCAGCTTCAGAGAGTGAACTCTATGACATTACAACCTGCAGGCATCTTCTCCTGGCTCCACCTCCGAATTTCTCTATCCAGAGCTCACAGGCCTTACTAGGTCTACAGTCAGAACACGAACTGAGCAATTATATGGCTATCAAAAAACGTTTCATTTCGGGCTTCCGGTCAGAGTAAAATGGCGAATTAACACACTTTGCGAGTTGTGCAGAGTGTACTGCGGTATCTGATGACAGTCTGGGCTTTATCTGGCCCAGCGCAGCACTCCCCAGGCGGGGGGGTGGCAAGCAAGCAGCCAAGCCTGAGGGGGAGTTGAGATCGGTGTGGATAAGCTTCGGAGGAAGCTTGTTTACACTTTGATCTCCTTCCGTGAAGAGGGCAGTTGCAAATCAGCACTACAGATACCAGCTGGGCTGAGAATTCAGCATAAATTCGTCATCTACCGACCTCTTTAACATCAAGTTTAACATCGATTACAGAAGAAGCACCGCGAAACCACGAGATTACAAGCAAGGTAACAAACGAATAAGCGTTTACCAGTTTAAAGAAGAACGCGAAATTGAAACGTGCGGATAAGCGTAGAAGCCTTTAATGAACTATTCCGCTTGATTTAAAAGTAAAATGAAAGCTTTCCTTTAGAGAAAACGGCTGAAAAGTGACTTTGTTTTGCATTCCTGTGGTCAATCAAGTCTAAACTTTACGTAGCAGAAACGAAACTAACTGTGACTCTATCATACAGGAAGTAGGCTAGAGTGGACGTTTTAGAGGTTGCTGTGCCGGAAACAGACGGACGTTTGATTGTGTGACACCACCTTTACCGGAAGTTGGATTACAGAGACGGACAGATAAACAGGAAGTTTGGAAGGAGCCTACTCTAGCCGGAAAACCATAGAGAAATTGCGCCCGACATTTTGAGGAGGACTAAATTTTAAAAAGTTATTTTTAAGCAGAAAAAGCGCTGATACAAGTTATAAAGGTGGCGATTTGGCTTGAAGATTGCTAATATAAAGATTGATTAGTACTGAAGTTGCTTCCAAAACGGATTTGAGGTCAAGACCTAGAGCTGCGTCATCACCTAGTCCAAGAATGACTGCAAAGGAAAAAAAAGAGTGGCAAGCGGCTATGGAAGCGATGGAAAAACGGATGACCGAAGTGGTGCAGAATCTTGGAAAACAAATAGAATCACAGCTGCAACAACAATTGCAACAACAGCTGCAAATACAACTGGAGCAAATAGAACAAGTGCAAGTCCAAGTACAGAAAAAAATATGGAAGAACTGAAAGAACTGGTACTAACAGAAGTGTCAGGGATTAAAAAAGATACAGAAGAAGTCAAGAAAGAGGTCAAAAGTCTGGTGACAAAATCTGAAGAAATGGAACAGAAGGTTAAAAAATCCCTGTTAGAAAATACAAGGCTGGAGTCTATGATGGAATATAGAGCTACTCAGAATCATCTGAGATTGAGAGGGATAGAAGAGGAGGAAGATCAGGACTTACGAGCTCTAGTAATCAATACATTGACAACTTATGTAGGGGAAGATGTTGGAGATTTGGATCCAGACTTTGACTTGATTTACAGAGTAAACTCAGCTTATGCCAAGAGAAAGCAATTACCCAGAGATGTGATTGTTCAATTCGTGACAACAAAAATGAAGGAAGATGTTTTCAAGAAACAATTCACACAACCGTTGGAAATTAATGGAAAAAAAATAATAATTCTGAGAGAAATTCCGAGATCGATCTTACAAGACAGAAAGAAATTCAAGAAATTGACAGACAGACTAAAAGAAATGAATATTAGGTTCAGATGGGAGATTCCATATGGACTTTCATTCGTGTACAATTCGGTGAGATCTACTCTTAAACCTGAAGGAGACTTATACAGATTTAAAGAGAACAATTTTGATGATTTTAAAGATATTTAATTCAACACAATTATGGATTACAAATTTGTATCTTGGAACGTAAACGGACTAAATTCACCGAGTAAAAGAAGATTAGTGAATCATTGGCTGGAGAAACAAAAATGTAACATAATTTGTTTACAAGAAACACATATAAGAAAACAAGATAATAAATACCTGATTAATAAAAAATTGGGAGAAGAATTTCATTCCTCAGCAACTAATAAGAAAAAAGGAACAGTGATTTATGTTTCAAAAGAATTGGACCCTAAAAAAATCTTCTCAGATAAAGAAGGAAGATATGTTGGCGTAGAAATATTGATGAACAGAAAAAAGACATTGCTTGTAAATATATATGCGCCCAATGGTGCAAAAGAGACTTTCTTCAATGACTTGACTAAAGAGTTGGACTGTTTAAATTATGATCAAATAGTCCTAGCTGGAGACTTTAATGGTACAGTGAATAACATATTGGACAGAAAATCCAAAGCAAGTGGAGAGACAATTGGAAAGTTACCAAAAAAATTTTTTCAATTGATGAAGCAAGAGAAACTGGAAGACGTTTGGAGGAAGTGGAATCCCAAGACTAAGGACTACACTTTTTACTCTAATAGACATAATTCCTTCTCCCGAATTGACATGATTTGGATGTCAGAGGAGATGGCGCAAAAAACTTATAAAATACAAATTTTACCGAAAATTAATTCTGATCATAATCCCTTACTCTGGATATCTAAAGAAAAAACTAAACAACTATATTGGAGAATTAATGAGGACTTATTAGATCAAAAATTGATCAATGAAACCTTAAAAAAAGAAACGAAAAATTTTTTTGAATTGAATTTAAATAAAGGTACGGATATACAAGTTGTATGGGATGCGTACAAAGCGGTAATGAGAGGTATGCTTATCTCTCTGAACTCCAAGGACAAAAAGCAAAAGATCCAACAACAGAAAGATCTTCATGAAAAAATTCGACAAAAAGAAAAGGAATTAAAGAAAAGACCAGGGAAGAAAAAAATTATTAAAGAGATCCACTTTCTGCAAGATCAACTGAATGTTTTATTGAACAGAGAATTATATTGGAATTTGAAGAAATTACAGCAAAAAGCATTTGAGGGTGCAAACAAACCAGGAAAGTTTTTAGCGTGGCAATTGAAAAATAGAAAAGAAAGGAACTTTATATCCAAGATTATTGAAGATGGAAAGGATGTTATGAATTTGAATGGTATAAAAAGAGCTTTCTTCAAATATTACGCCAAATTATTCAAAAAGAAAGGAATTGAGCAACAGAGAATTAAGAAATATTTGGAGACTATTGAAGTTCCAGAGCTGGGAAAACAAATTAAGGAATCATTAAATGGTTTAGTAACGAAAGAAGAAGTGACAATGGCGATAGAAGATGCAAAGTTGGGCAAAGCTCCAGGACCAGATGGCTTCACAGCAAAGTTCTACAAGAAATTTAAAGAGGAGCTAACCCCCATTTTAGTACTTCTGTCAAATGAGATAAGAAAGACCAAACGGATCCCAGATTCATGGAAAGAAGCAAATATTTCATTGATACCTAAAGAAGGTTTGGATTTGACTCAAGTAAAGAATTATAGACCAATATCGCTATTAAATAATGATTACAAATTATTTGCAAAAGTAATTTCGGAGAGATTGAAAAAATATCTGAAAGATACTATAGCGGAAGAACAAGCTGGATTTTTACCAAACAGACAAATCAGAGACAATTTAAGAGTGGTGATAGACGCAATTGAATACTATGACAAGCATCCTGAAAAAGAAGTTGGATTCCTCTTCCTAGATGCGGAAAAAGCTTTTGACAACTTAAATTGGGAGTTTATGCTGCAAGTTATTGAAAAATTGGACATTGGACAGTTCTTTTTAAACATGATTGTGGCAATATACTCAGAACAAAAAGCGGCTTTGAATATAAACAAAGAAAGGACGGATTTTTTCCAAGTTCAAAAGGGAACACGTCAAGGCTGCCCGTTGTCCCCGTTGCTGTTTATTTGGATGTTGGAAATATTATTGACAGCAATAAGAAAAGATAATAGTATTGAAGGACTTTCAGTGAAAGGATTCGTATACAAATATAGGGCATTTGCAGATGATGTGATGTTTATGATTCAGGATCCTATTGAGAAAATACCACATCTGATGGAGAAAATTGAAGAATTTGGCTCAGTTGCGGGTTTTTATGTTAATAAAAACAAAACTAAGGTGATGTGTAAAAATATGACGAAGCAAAGACAAACAGAACTTCAAGAGAAAATCCAATGTGATGTAGTTACAAAGACTAAATATCTTGGAATTGAATTAACCATGAAAAATATTGACCTGTTTAAAAACAATTATGAAAAGGTGTGGCACAGAATTCAGCAAGATATGAAGAAATGGGACACTTTGAATTTATCATTGATGGGAAGAATCGCAACTGTAAAAATGAATATTTTACCGCGTTTGATGTTTTTATTTCAGACCATTCCAATACTAAAACAAAGGAAAGTATTGGATTCGTGGCAGAAAGAATTATCCAAATTCGTATGGGCAGGAAGAAAGCCAAGGATTAAAATGAAAATTTTATGCGACGCAAGAGAGAGAGGAGGCCTACAACTACCAAATTTAAGACTGTATTATGATGCCGTCTGTCTAACATGGTTGGAACAGTGGATTAATCTTGAGAATAAGAAGTTATTAGCTTTAGAAGGGCATGATAACAAATTTGGATGGCATGCATATTTATGGTATGGAAAAGTAAAAATGGACAAATTTTTTAAACACCACTTTGTAAGGCAATCACTGTTCGAGACATGGGTGAGATATAGAAAATTCTTCTCAGAAGAAAGACCACTTTGGATAGTACCAGCTGAAGTGATTAACCCACATTCAAGAAATCAAGGGTTAGATTGGCTACCTTACAAAAATCTTTTAAAATTAGAAGGGAAAAATTTTGTGTTACAAGATAGATTTGATCTTGAATTTGAATATGATTGGTTGAAATACAGACAGATTTATGATTTATTTAAGACCGATAATAGAGAACATGGTTTCAGAGAAAAGAATATTGAAATTGAAACTGTATGGCTTGAGAAAGGTAAAAAAATGATTTCTAAACTGTACAAGGTTTTATTGAAATGGTACACTGAGGATGAAACTGTAAAAGAGCAAATGATAAAATGGGCTGTAAATGTTAATAATGAGATATTAATGACATCCTGGGAATATTTGTGGAAAAAGTCAATGAAAATTTCAACTTGTGTAAATGTTAAAGAGAATTGTTATAAAATGATGTACAGATGGTATATGACGCCTAAAAAAATTGCTATTATAAATGAAAGTATGTCCAACAAATGTTGGAAATGTAAAAAACATGAAGGGTCTTTTTACCATATGTGGTGGACATGTGATAAAGCAGTAAAGTATTGGACTGAGATCCACAATGAGATACAAAAAATTTTGAAATGTACTTTTAAGAAAGACCCACAGATGTTATTGTTAGGTCTTAAAATGGAAGAAATAAATGTAGCCAAGAGAACACTATTATGGTACTTGATTACAGCAGCCAGACTGATTTTTGCTCAATGTTGGAAACAAGATAAAGTACCTGAAACATGGGAATGGATTAAAAAGACGTTGTTTTTGGCAGAAATGGACAAACTAACAAGAAAGTTAAACAACGAAGAAGATGAAACTTTCTTTGAAGACTGGAAAGACTTTCAAAAATACTTGTTGAAAAATTGGGACATTAAACGTGGTTTGATTTGCTTTGATAGTTATTAAGAAGAAAATGAAATAGAATTAGACTTTTGAATTGTTACCGTTAGTAAGAGAAAATAAGTTTAGAAGTAATTGTAATAGAATAAGAGAGACATTAATGGGGTTGGAGCAGTGCGGGAAGCCTTGTTTGGGGGGGGAGAAGGGAAATTAGAAAAATGGATATGTAGGTAGGTTTAAATTGTATGAACATGTGATATATCCAATAATAAACTGTATTTACCAAAAAAACCCAAAAAAAACGTTTCATTTCTTTTGATGAGGACAAGCCGGTTGCTGCTTCAGGTATAAAATGGAGGATGCAGCCCTTAATATACATTAAGAACAGAAAGGCACAGGTCTGGTTCTGGAAAGTCCTTAAACTGGCAACTACAGGATATCAAAGCTGATCTGCACCACCTATTCACCCACTCTAACAGCGAATGTTGGCATGTGTTGAAGCAGCTGGCATCCCCCCCCTTCCCAGTTTAAAAAAATAAAAAAACTTGGCAAAGGCTCCTCCCTCATGGGCTGGGCAAGGGAGCACACCAAAAGGAATGTCAAAATGATAAATGACAAGGCTTCACTGCCTGTGTTTTTATTATTGGTGCCATCAATAATGCATTGGCTGTTTTGTTGCTCTCAAGATGAAACACATTTTGCCTGGGCCAAATCCCAAAAAGGTTGAAAACAAAATACTACAGTATATACATATATATATACATATATATATATATATATATATATATATACACACACACACACACACACACACATACACATATACATATACATATATAGAGTTTTCTCTGTGCTGTCAGGATCAGTCATGTCTCAACGGAAGTTTTTATTATTTTTATTTTAAATACAGCTTTGGGGGAAAAAATTGGAAGCAAACAGCAACAACAAAACACATACTTGCTTACAGTTAGTTGTGTCCAATTTTAAATATTCATACAGTCCTTTTTTCCTGTTCAGAATGCCAGCTTTGAATATCCTAACAGAGTAAAATGCAGGATACTTTGAAGACAAAAATGTACCTCATATATCAGATGGAAAATGAAGAATATGCAAATCCATAAAGCATCTGGTAAAACCCTACTAGGCCCCCCAAAACACTATACTATGAGAACAGTAGAACAATCTGAGAAATATTCCTGTGCTTAACCAGGAACCATTTAATCACAAAGCCCTCTAGAAGGGCACAGAGCAAAATGTCATATTGATGCAATATGAAACAAAAAGTGATGTTTCCCTCGGCTTGTCTTCTTTTAGCTCAACATTCCTGTGTTCTTGATATGATGGTACAACAACTATCTATCATACTGCAAGAGCAGTATGACTATAAACTGAATACATATGCAGGGAAACTTGTGATAGTTAGCAGTGTTGACATCAGGCATTTTGCTATCAGCAGGGCCAGACCTACCTCACATCTACTGCAGCCTCTGCCTACTCACACCTCCTTGCTTCTTGGCTAGGGTTGCCATTCTCCAGGTCCGAGTGGGAAATCTTCTGGTTTTGGGGGCCTCTGCCCACCACTACCCCACAATCAGCAATATTCCCACACTAGGAGTAAGGCCCGTTGTGGAAATAAATACAACGGGCTCTAGAAAGAGGCTCTGGGAGAGTGTCCTGGCTTTGGGCACACAGTGTGAATTTGCTGTGGTGACCTCAGCAGGGTATAATGACAGAGACCATCATTTTCTCCAGAGGAACTGATCTCTGCTACCTAAAGAGCAGTTGTAGTTTTAAGTGATCTCCAGCCCTCACCTGGAGATTGGCAACAATGGCTCTCCATGAGGGACTGGCTGGTTTGGAGGGTGGAGTCTATGGCATTGTCTGAGACCCCATCCCTCCTCAAACCTCACCATCTCCAGGCTCTACCTCTCAAATCTCCAGAAATTTCCCAGCCTGGAGTTGGCAACCCTATCTCCCTCTCAGCCAATTGTCAGCCTACCATTATCTGCCTCCTGACTTCAGCTTTCCATCTCCTCCCCCCTCCCTCCTGGAGAGCAGTTGTAATTCTGATTGATCTCCAGCCCCCACCTGGAGATTGGCAACAGTGGTTCTCCATGATGGAATGGCTAGTTTGATGGGTGGAGTCTATGGCACAGTACCTGTCTGAGGTCCCACCCCTCCTGAAACCTCACCCTCTTCAGGTTCCATCCCTCAAATCTCCAGGAATTTCCCATCCCAATGAATTTTCTCTCAAAGGCCAAAACAGGTGACAGGACCAAGCTTGGTTGCCTACCAACAGGCACTGAGGGGAAAGTAGGGTTGCCAGCTCTAAGTAGGGAAATACCTGGAGATTTGGGGGGTGGATCCTGTGGAGGGCAGCATTGGGGGGGGACGAAGGATTCAGCAGGGTATAATGCCATAGGGTCTACCCTCCAAAGCAGCCATTTTCTCCAGGGGAACTGATCTCGGTCATCTGGAGATCAATTGTAACAGCAGGAGATTTCCAGGTCCCACCTGGAGATTGGCAACCCTAGGGGAAAGACCAGGGGGTGGAAGAGAATGGTTTGATGGACACTGGGCCAAGATTGGCAACAATAGTTCCCCAGGAGAAAATGGCTGGTTTGGAGGGTGGAGTCTATGTCACTGTACCTGTCTGAGGTCCCACCCCTCCTCAAACCTCACCCTCTCTGGGCTCCACCCCTCAAATCTCCAGGAATTTCCATACTTATAGTTGGCAACTTTATCTCATCCCCTCTCAGCAGCCTCTTCCTAGGCAAAATTCTGTCTTTCTCATTAGCGGGGAGCAAAGCAGTTTACTTCATTCTTTTCGGCTTTGTGATCTGTACAGGAACCCTGCAAGGCAGGTTAGGCAGAAAGTCTCCGGCTGGTCCGAAATCACCCAGGCAATTTCCATAGGGATGCTCCTGCTGAACAGGAGCAAGCAGCCAGGCCCAGGGTTGCCATTGCCAACAAAGACAAATTGATGCAAAGGAGGATGGAAAAGTCTCCATATCTCTATTTTGCCTTCAATTGGTGTCGATGCCAGCAGAGTGAGAAAATGCCAGAGGATCTGGGTGGATGCCCCATGGTAAATGCACCAAACAATTCCTAAGGATTTTCCACTGTGTCGATAAATCATTTTCTACACTCACAGCGTCCCCTGCCAGAATTAGTACCAGAGCTTTTTTTGCCTTGTGGTATTCTGCTTGTGGTGTGACCTGTTTTTTTGTGGTGTGGCATTGTTGTGTTATTGGGTTTGTTTCTTTTGAAGGGGAAGTGTTGTGAGTGAGGACATATTTCACCTCAGAATACAACAGGTTGCATAAACAACTGACAATTCCAACTGTCTTGTGGGGGGGGGAGTTTGAGGTGCGAAATGGAGTGAAGTCCAATCAGCTTCCATATGCAAATGAGCTTGAAATGCTGGCCCAGTCAGAGAAGAGTGGCCTAGGCTGCAGTGGGTGAAAGAGAACTCAGGCAACGCAGCTAGTGGATAGGGACAGATTCTGAGCAACATACCAGGGAGCAAACTGATTTTGCCAAGCATAGAATCTTGCCAGGCCACTATCCTTTTATATAATAGAACAGGATGACATTCCTGATGCGATGATGTCACCCAAATGTGACATCGGCGTGTTAGGGACATTGCACAGCAATGCTCTGGTCTGGGGGCAAAACTGGTTTGACCCTAATTTTACCATAGAGTTTCACCCAAAAACAAGAGTATCACTCCCAACATCGCTGACGTGATGATGTCACTTCCAGGTGATGTCAGCACATCAGGGACGTCCCCACCCACTCCCAGAATGCCTCCCAGATCCCACCACCAGCAGGACGAGGGGACCTGGCAACCCTACTCATGGCAGTTGATAGCCTGTAGCCACAGGAACCTTCTTGCCTTTTGTCTGCTACTTGAATACGGCAGATGAGATAAAGCAACAGACACACTAAAGCAACAGACACACTATCAACTTAGGCAAGTATTGGCCCTCTAAAAGAAGCTCCATTCCAAGGGACAAGCTTGGACAATCAAAGGCACCATTGGTGACTGCTCCTCTGGTTTATGGTAGCTACTTATCCACTTTTATCCCACCTTTCCCTTCAAGGCAAGGGTTTACTATTTTTTCTTACTATTTTTTCTCTGGTTGTAACTGGGGATGTTTTAACTATTATTGTAAGCGATCTTGAATCAAGAGGAAAGGTGAGATATAAATGTTTTAACAAATTAAAAAATGAGTTTATGGTGACATACGTAGTTCCCTCTCTTACCTTCACAACAGCACTACAAGAAATGTGAGGGTAATAGAAAGTGACTGGTCCAAGATTACCCAGTGGACTTCTGGTTACCCAGTGAGATTCAGGCCTGGACAAAGACTTGAACCTGCGTCTCTCTGAGCTTCCAGGGTTCAGACGAAGTTCAAGCATCTTTCAGAAGTGACAAAAGACCTTCTGATCTGAGCTGATATATAGCAGCTTGGACACTATGCTAGTCCCTTGAAATAGTCACATATTTTTAATGTCTGTTAAAAATAAACTCTATTCCCCGCCTGAGCCTGCTTGCAGGGAGGGCAGGATATGAATCGAAGAAATAAAATAAAAATAAATGTCTTAAATGGAAAAAAAATAAACTCTATTCCCATGTTTTCATGTTATTTTCCCTAAGCCTTCAAAGATAAAGTGAGTTAAACATATAAATAAAAGATAGATTTGGGGCCTGAAGTACAAATCCATTATAGAAATTATGGGTGTGATTTCATTAATTTCCACAAATAGCAGCAGCAACAACCACACTCACTTGACCAATGAATCTGTTTAAACACCAAAAATACAAATTTATTTTTTCTATAAACCTTATTAGACATTGAAGCCAAAGGTTCATTCACTTGAAAGAGATTAAAAAATGTAGCTTTGTGCCATCAACTTTTTAAAAGCATCTTTCTAGTATCAGCAAAAACTGCAACACCCACCTCGGCCATAATTTTTATAGCCTCAACCAATGCTCTGAAGTAACAACATAGTTAGTTATATTGCTCTTGTAAATATTAAATACAGTCAATAATACAGATGTTTAGAAACTAAGAATTGGATCCCTAGCACAGCCAGAGACACCAAGTCAGTCCTTTACATTTGATCTTGCACAGTCAGCAAACCATAATGTTCTTTTAATGGGTATATTCCTGCCCCACACTTACAGCTTTCTGCAAGTTCATCCTGATGGCCAAGTACACAGGTGCCTTGACTGCCTGTGTGGAATTACAAATCAGTTCAATCCAATGGCTTTATATTCACAATACCATGAGGGTCTGTGTGAAGTGCCTGGTCAGAGTTGCTTACAATTTTGCTGACCAGTCTGCTATATAAATCTACAGAAGTCTCTTTGGGGTATTCATTCTACTTTTTTGTCAAGGATATTTGTAAGGACCACTGTTAAGTGTATTTTGCTTCACCATTAAAGAGTTAGGCACCACAGCATGTTAACTTCAAAACAGAACAGGCTTTATTTACAGAAAACACAACAGGGGGATGGAAGCTTTACACAGAGGATAATTTGTTTCTTTTCAGGCTGAACTCTTGAACTTGGCTTTTACTTAGGCAGAATGCTTGTTGCTTTTACTTTCACATGGATGTTAAACAGTTCACTACACCCTCTGATGATCACACCCTCCTGTACTGATTCGTGGTTAACTTTTGGCTTTGGTTCTCTGGCCCCTCTTGAGTCCAACTGGCCATCAACCAGTTGTCCTGACTTGGCCCAGACTACTTCCTCAGCCCTCATTGAACCACTTCTCTCAGATCCCCTAAGGAGTGATGTATCGTTTCTGTATGACACTGTTGTGTTTAGCTTTTAACCGTCTGGTCACTGTCCCCTTCCTTCTGAGGAACTCAGTAAACCAGGTTACTCCAGCCCCAGTTATCTGTTTAACTGTTATTTGCCTGTCCACACACAGAGCTACCGAGCTTGAGCTCCTTCAGTTAGCTAACCGGCCCTCTGTTAGCTCTCCGTCCCACTCACTAACAGCTTCTTTCCAACTGCCAATTCCAAACTGACTGTTTGGTTCGTTAAATGCCAATCACCGAGGGTTCCAAGCTAAATGTGACTCAGTAGTGTTCTGTGTTTACTTTCTGCTGGTCCCAGATCTTTAAGTCTGTCACAGATGCCATGCCTCTCTAGCAAGAGCTTAAATCTCTTGGGTCCCACTCACTGACTAAACCCAATTAATGAGCTTCTGACTGATGCAGATAGTAGACAGAACCACTATGAATAATAATTACCACTTTATCAAATGCACTTAACACTCACACTGCTGGTGGGCTGTGTCCACAAAGGCATTTCAATTGAGGGGAATTCCTCTAAAAGAACTGTCTCCCCCTGTATGTCCCTAGGCATCAAGTATGACATTCTGGTTGCCACTTTCTCATTGTTACTAGTGATGGGCATGAACCAGGAAAATGCAGTTTGATTCGTGGTTCATGGCATGGCGTGCCTAGTTTGCAAACCACAGACCATCGCAAATGTTTTGGTGATAAACAAACTGGTTTGGATCATGAGGTTTGTGATGTGACAGAATGCCCCCCCCCGACATGCTAAAGACACCAAGCTGACAGGGGATCTCTGCTCTATCTTCCCTACGAGTTTGGTGAGGATTGGATTTACAGGGTCCAAGTTAAACCCCGCAAAGAAGATGTCCCCAGGAAAATGCTTTCTGGGGAACTAGCTGAAAAGACAGGAGAAGGTTCAAGGGTGTATAGAACAGACCCTGTGCAAGCCAGAGGCATCAAACTTGCAGGGGACCTCCCTCTGATGCTCCTCTACATGCCTTCCAAGTTTTGTGACAATTGGATTTATAGGGTCCAAGTTATGTCCCTCCCAAAGAAGGTGCCCTGCCCTCCACTGTTTCCAAAGGAGAGGGAGAAAACAAAACAAGCAAGGGCAATAGAAGCTCAGCAGAACAGAATCAAAGTCCCAGAAAATCTCTGCAGTAGAAACTGAAGGTGGGGGGCATATTTGCAAGCACAGCAGAACCATAAAGATTACTGAGGGGGGGAAAGAAGAAAAGGTCTCCCCAGTGCTCTCTCTGGAAAAGACAGCTGCAGTTACAGGAGTCTACGAAACAGCTCAGGAACAAGCCAGTGATGCCAAACTCACAGGGAAACTTCCCCCAGCCAGACACTGGAAGCAAGGCAAGCATCCCCCTTATGCTTGCTAACTGCTAACACCCCAAGATTCCAAAGACAGGTTCTGAATGACAGAAAGGCAGACATGCCACCAAGTTCCAAAAGGGGTCCCCCAAAGTAACCCCATAATAGCTTGGCAGGCACCCTAGCCACACCACACAAGCCAGGGAAGCAAAAGAGTGGCTTTTGAAGCAAGTTCTCAGGATTGCTCTCAGTACTACAAAACATGGTTCATGCAGTACAAAGTGTTCAAAGCCAGTTCTCTACTTGCTTCAAATTCCTGAACACCTCTGTGTGCCATCAGGATGAATGTGGGTAAAAAGGGTGCTCATCAGGAGTGAGAAGTCCTCCACCCCCTGCGTACCACAGGCCCCCATCCACAGGCACCAAATCCACCCTTGCAAGGCCACTGGAGCCCGGCCCTAGCAGAGCATCATCAGGGATCTCAAAGCCTCTTTCTCCTGATCTGTTCCTGGGGCTCTCCACAGAGGCAAAAGAGTTGTTAGCACTGCCCAGAGACACCGGCAGTTGCTAACACTCTTTGGAGAGAAGGACTCTGACAGCAGTGATTCAGAAGTGGGGAAAAGCACAAAGTTTGGAAACATTTCCTCACCCTCCTCAGAGACCTCTGTGTGGCAGAGTGCCAGGTGTGCCACACCCATGTCCAGAGGGGCACAAAACCCCAACACTCGTCCTCCTCTGTCCTCCACAGACACCTGCAAAGGGTGCACCCAATTATGTTGCTGCTGGAGGGAAGAGTGGTGGCCAGTGGGAGAAAGAGGCTCACTCCCTTTCAGCAGGGGGAAGCAGAGGGGGAGCAGGAGGCCCTTCCAAGAAAAGCTCCCCACACTCGGGCAGCTGTGGGTGGGGCATCAAGGTAGGTCACCCTCCAAGAGGTCAAAAGGGCTATGTGGAGGGCCCAGGAAGCAGTCACTCACCTCATCGTCAATGGAATGATTGCTGGGGATGAGCAACCCTTTTCCCTCATGGAGGACATAGCTTTTTGCTAGCTGCAGTGGCAAAGGATAAGGCTCAGCTCTCCAAACCAAAAGGCAGAACTGTGCATTTCATGGCAGACCTCTGGAGCAGCTAGCAGGACTGCCGGGTCATGGCCCAGGCCACAGGAGGAGACAGTCCTGCCACTGGGCTGCAAAGTGGCTCTGCTCCATGTGCAGGGGATGGATGCAGACAACACAGCACAAAACATCACTGAGGGAGTAGGTGGGTGGTGGTTCATCACGGATGCCAACACTAACATGCTGGCAGAGATGAAGCATGTGCACCTCAAGGGCATCATCTGTATGGTGCACAAGCTTCAACTGGCAGTGAAGGATACTCTGAGGCTGGGGAGCACTGTCAAGGCCACCTGGGATGCTGCTCCCTTAGAGATGCAGTCCATACAGCACAATGGGAACTCTGTTATTGGCAGCCAGCAGTGCCTGTTAAGATTTGGAGGGCTCCTGTTTCCAAGGCCCCATAAGAACATAAGAGCATAAGAGAAGCCAATGTTGGATCAGGTCAGTGGCCCATTCTGTCCAACAGTCTGTCACACAGTGACACACAGTGGCCAAAAATACCAGAGGCCATCAGGAGGTCCACTAGGGGGGCCGGGACACTAGAAGCCCTCCTACTGTTGCCCCCTAAGCACCAAGAATACAGAGCATCACTTGCTCCAGACTGACAGTTCCTATCTATGTTGTTCAGTCGCACAGTCGAGTCCGACTCTTCGTGACCCCATGGACCAGATTACGCCAGGCCCTCCTGTCTTCCGCTGTCCGCTGAAGTTTGTTCAATTTCATGTTCGTTGCATCGATGACACTGTCTAACCATCTCATCCTTTGCCGTCCCCTTCTTCTTTGACCTTCAATCTTTCCCAGCATCAGGGTCTTCTCCAGTGAATGCTCCCTTCTCATTTGGTGGCCAAAGTATTTGAGCTTCAGCTTCAGGATCTGGCCTTCCAGGGAACAATCAGAGTTGATTTCTTTTAGGATTGACTGATTTGTCCAAGGGACTCTCAAGAGTCTTCTCCAGCACCATAGTTCAAAAGAATCTATTCTTCGGCGCTCGGCCTTCCTTATAGTCCAACTCTCACAGCCATACATTACTACGGGGAATACCATTGCTTTGACCATGCGGACTTTTGTTGGCAAGGTGATGTCTCTGCTTTTTATCATGCTGTTTAGGTTTGCCATCGCTTTCCTCCCAAGGAGCAGGCGTCTTTTAATTTCATGGCTGCAGTCACCATCTGCAGTGATCTGGGATCCTAGGAACGTGAAGTCTGTCACTACTTCTACGACTTCCCCTTCTATTTGCCAAGGAGTGATGGGGCCAGATGCCATGATCTTAGTTTTTTTGATGTTGAGCTTCAAGCCCACTTTTGCGCTCTCCTCTTTCACCCTGAGCAAGAGGTCCTCCTCACTTTCTGCCATCAGAATGGTATCGTCTGCATATCTGAGGTTATTGATCTTTTCCCCAGCAATCTTAACTCCAGCTTGTGATTCATCCAGGCCAGCATTTCGCATGATGTACTCTGCATATAAATTAAATAAGCAAGGTGACAATATACATCCTTGTCATACTCCTTTTCGTATGCTAAACCAATCAGTTGTTCCATATCCGGTTCTAACTGTTGCTTCTTGACCCTTATACAGGTTTCTCAGGAGACATGTGAAGTGGTCCGGTACTCCAATCTCTTTAAGAACCTGCCATAAGGCTTCCGGTCGGAGTAAAATGGCGAATTGACACACTTTGCGAGTTGTGCAGAGTGTACTGCGGTATCTGACGACAGTCTGGGCTTTACCTGGCCCAGCGCAGCACTCCCCAGGCGGGGGGGTGGTAAGCAAGCAGCCAAGCCTGAGGGGGAGTTGAGATCGGTGTGGATAAGCTTCGGAGGAAGCTTGTTTACACTTTGATCTCCTTCCGTGAAGAGGGCAGTTGCAAATCAGCACTACAGATACCAGCTGGGCTGAGAATTCAGCATAAATTCGTCATCTACCGACCTCTTTAACATCAAGTTTAACATCGATTACAGAAGAAGCACCGCGAAACCACGAGATTACAAGCAAGGTAACAAACGAATAAGCGCTTACCGGTTTAAAGAAGAACGCGAAATTGAAACGTGCGGATAAGCGTAGAAGCCTTTAATGAACTATTCCGCTTGATTTAAAAGTAAAATGAAAGCTTTCCTTTAGAGAAAACGGCTGAAAAGTGACTTTGTTTTGCACTCCTGTGGTCAATCAAGTCTAAACTTTACGTAGCAGAAACGAAACTAACTGTGACTCTATGATACAGGAAGTAGGCTAGAGTGGACGTTTTAGAGGTTGCTGTGCCGGAAACAGACGGACGTTTGATTGTGTGACACCACCTTTACCGGAAGTTGGATTACAGAGACGGACAGATAAACAGGAAGTTTGGAAGGAGCCTACTCTAGCCGGAAAACCATAGAGAAATTGCGCCCGACATTTTGAGGAGGACTAAATTTTAAAAAGTTATTTTTAAGCAGAAAAAGCGCTGATACAAGTTATAAAGGTGGCAATTTGGCTTGAAGATTGCTAATATAAAGATTGATTAGTACTGAAGTCGCTTCCAAAACGGATTTGAGGTCAAGACCTAGAGCTGCGTCATCACCTAGTCCAAGAATGACTGCAAAGGAAAAAAAGAGTGGCAAGCGGCTATGGAAGCGATGGAAAAACGGATGACCGAAGTGGTGCAGAATCTTGGAAAACAAATAGAATCACAGCTGCAACAACAATTGCAACAACAGCTGCAAATACAACTGGAGCAAATAGAACAAGTGCAAGTCCAAGTACAGAAAAAAAATATGGAAGAACTGAAAGAACTGGTACTAACAGAAGTGTCAGGGATTAAAAAAGATACAGAAGAAGTCAAGAAAGAGGTCAAAAGTCTGGTGACAAAATCTGAAGAAATGGAACAGAAGGTTAAAAAATCCCTGTTAGAAAATACAAGGCTGGAGTCTATGATGGAATATAGAGCTACTCAGAATCATCTGAGATTGAGAGGGATAGAAGAGGAGGAAGATCAGGACTTACGAGCTCTAGTAATCAATACATTGACAACTTATGTAGGGGAAGATGTTGGAGATTTGGATCCAGACTTTGACTTGATTTACAGAGTAAACTCAGCTTATGCCAAGAGAAAGCAATTACCCAGAGATGTGATTGTTCAATTCGTGACAACAAAAATGAAGGAAGATGTTTTCAAGAAACAATTCACACAACCGTTGGAAATTAATGGAAAAAAAATAATAATTCTGAGAGAAATTCCGAGATCGATCTTACAAGACAGAAAGAAATTCAAGAAATTGACAGACAGACTAAAAGAAATGAATATTAGGTTCAGATGGGAAATTCCATATGGACTTTCATTCGTGTACAATTCGGTGAGATCTACTCTTAAATCTGAAGGAGACTTATACAGATTCAAAGAGAACAACTTTGATGATTTTAAAGATATTTAATTCAACACAATTATGGATTACAAATTTGTATCTTGGAACGTAAACGGACTAAATTCACCGAGTAAAAGAAGATTAGTGAATCATTGGCTGGAGAAACAAAAATGTAACATAATTTGTTTACAAGAAACACATATAAGAAAACAAGATAATAAATACCTGATTAATAAAAAATTGGGAGAAGAATTTCATTCCTCAGCAACTAATAAGAAAAAAGGAACAGTGATTTATGTTTCAAAAGAATTGGACCCTAAAAAAATCTTCTCAGATAAAGAAGGAAGATATGTTGGCGTGGAAATATTGATGAACAGAAAAAAGACATTGCTTGTAAATATATATGCGCCCAATGGTGCAAAAGAGACTTTCTTCAATGACTTGACTAAAGAGTTGGACTGTTTAAATTATGATCAAATAGTCCTAGCTGGAGACTTTAATGGTACAGTGAATAACATATTGGACAGAAAATCCAAAGCAAGTGGAGAGACAATTGGAAAGTTACCAAAAAAATTTTTTCAATTGATGAAGCAAGAGAAACTGGAAGACGTTTGGAGGAAGTGGAATCCCAAGACTAAGGACTACACTTTTTACTCTAATAGACATAATTCCTTCTCCCGAATTGACATGATTTGGATGTCAGAGGAGATGGCGCAAAAAACTTATAAAATACAAATTTTACCGAAAATTAATTCTGATCATAATCCCTTACTCTGGATATCTAAAGAAAAAACTAAACAACTATATTGGAGAATTAATGAGGACTTATTAGATCAAAAATTAATTAATGAAACCTTAAAAAAAGAAACGAAAAATTTTTTTGAATTGAATTTAAATAAAGGTACGGATATACAAGTTGTATGGGATGCGTACAAAGCGGTAATGAGAGGTATGCTTATCTCTCTGAACTCCAAGGACAAAAAGCAAAAGATCCAACAACAGAAAGATCTTCATGAAAAAATTCGACAAAAAGAAAAGGAATTAAAGAAAAGACCAGGGAAGAAAAAAATTATTAAAGAGATCCACTTTCTGCAAGATCAACTGAATGTTTTATTGAACAGAGAATTATATTGGAATTTGAAGAAATTACAGCAAAAAGCATTTGAGGGTGCAAACAAACCAGGAAAGTTTTTAGCATGGCAATTGAAAAATAGAAAAGAAAGGAACTTTATATCCAAGATTATTGAAGATGGAAAGGATGTTATGAATTTGAATGGTATAAAAAGAGCTTTCTTCAAATATTACGCCAAATTATTCAAAAAGAAAGGAATTGAGCAACAGAGAATTAAGAAATATTTGGAGACTATTGAAGTTCCAGAGCTGGGAAAACAAATTAAGGAATCATTAAATGGCTTAGTAACGAAAGAAGAAGTGACAATGGCGATAGAAGATGCAAAGTTGGGCAAAGCTCCAGGACCAGATGGCTTCACAGCAAAGTTCTACAAGAAATTTAAAGAGGAGCTAACCCCCATTTTAGTACTTCTGCCAAATGAGATAAGAAAGACCAAACGGATCCCAGATTCATGGAAAGAAGCAAATATTTCATTGATACCTAAAGAAGGTTTGGATTTGACTCAAGTAAAGAATTATAGACCAATATCGCTATTAAATAATGATTACAAATTATTTGCAAAAATAATTTCGGAGAGATTGAAAAAATATCTGAAAGATACTATAGCGGAAGAACAAGCTGGATTTTTACCAAACAGACAAATCAGAGACAATTTAAGAGTGGTGATAGACGCAATTGAATACTATGACAAGCATCCTGAAAAAGAAGTTGGATTCCTCTTCCTAGATGCGGAAAAAGCTTTTGACAACTTAAATTGGGAGTTTATGCTGCAAGTTATTGAAAAATTGGACATTGGACAGTTCTTTTTAAACATGATTGTGGCAATATACTCAGAACAAAAAGCGGCTTTGAATATAAACAAAGAAAGGACGGATTTTTTCCAAGTTCAAAAGGGAACACGTCAAGGCTGCCCGTTGTCCCCGTTGCTGTTTATTTGGATGTTGGAAATATTATTGACAGCAATAAGAAAAGATAATAGTATTGAAGGACTTTCAGTGAAAGGATTCGTATACAAATATAGGGCATTTGCAGATGATGTGATGTTTATGATTCAGGATCCTATTGAGAAAATACCACATCTGATGGAGAAAATTGAAGAATTTGGCTCAGTTGCGGGTTTTTATGTTAATAAAAACAAAACTAAGGTGATGTGTAAAAATATGACGAAGCAAAGACAAACAGAACTTCAAGAGAAAATCCAATGTGATGTAGTTACAAAGACTAAATATCTTGGAATTGAATTAACCATGAAAAATATTGACCTGTTTAAAAACAATTATGAAAAGGTGTGGCACAGAATTCAGCAAGATATGAAGAAATGGGACACTTTGAATTTATCATTGATGGGAAGAATCGCAACTGTAAAAATGAATATTTTACCGCGTTTGATGTTTTTATTTCAGACCATTCCAATACTAAAACAAAGGAAAGTATTGGATTCGTGGCAGAAAGAATTATCCAAATTCGTATGGGCAGGAAGAAAGCCAAGGATTAAAATGAAAATTTTATGCGACGCAAGAGAGAGAGGAGGCCTACAACTACCAAATTTAAGACTGTATTATGATGCCGTCTGTCTAACATGGTTGGAACAGTGGATTAATCTTGAGAATAAGAAGTTATTAGCTTTAGAAGGGCATGATAACAAATTTGGATGGCATGCATATTTATGGTATGGAAAAGTAAAAATGGACAAATTTTTTAAACACCACTTTGTAAGGCAATCACTGTTCGAGACATGGGTGAGATATAGAAAATTCTTCTCAGAAGAAAGACCACTTTGGATAGTACCAGCTGAAGTGATTAACCCACATTCAAGAAATCAAGGGTTAGATTGGCTACCTTACAAAAATCTTTTAAAATTAGAAGGGAAAAATTTTGTGTTACAAGATAGATTTGATCTTGAATTTGAATATGATTGGTTGAAATACAGACAGATTTATGATTTATTTAAGACCGATAATAGAGAACATGGTTTCAGAGAAAAGAACATTGAAATTGAAACTGTATGGCTTGAGAAAGGTAAAAAAAATGATTTCTAAACTGTACAAGGTTTTATTGAAATGGTACACTGAGGATGAAACTGTAAAAGAGCAAATGATAAAATGGGCTGTAAATGTTAATAATGAGATATTAATGACATCTTGGGAATATTTGTGGAAAAAGTCAATGAAAATTTCAACTTGTGTAAATGTTAAAGAGAATTGTTATAAAATGATGTACAGATGGTATATGACGCCTAAAAAAATTGCTATTATAAATGAAAGTATGTCCAACAAATGTTGGAAATGTAAAAAACATGAAGGGTCTTTTTACCATATGTGGTGGACATGTGATAAAGCAGTAAAGTACTGGACTGAGATCCACAATGAGATACAAAAAATTTTGAAATGTACTTTTAAGAAAGACCCACAGATGTTATTGTTAGGTCTTAAAATGGAAGAAATAAATGTAGCCAAAAGAACACTACTATGGTACTTGATTACAGCAGCCAGACTGATTTTTGCTCAATGTTGGAAACAAGATAAAGTACCTGAAACATGGGAATGGATTAAAAAGACGTTGTTTTTGGCAGAAATGGACAAACTAACAAGAAAGTTAAACAACGAAGAAGATGGAACTTTCTTTGAAGACTGGAAAGACTTTCAAAAATACTTGTTGAAAAATTGGGACATTAAACGTGGTTTGATTTGCTTTGATAGTTATTAAGAAGAAAATGAAATAGAATTAGATTTTTGAATTGTTACCGTTTGTAAGAGAAAATAAGTTTAGAAGTAATTGTAACAGAATAAGAGAGACATTAATGGGGTTGGAGCAGTGCGGGAAGCCTTGTTGGGGGGAGAAGGGAAATTAGAAAAATGGATATGTAGGTAGGTTTAAACTGTATGAACATGTGATATATCCAATAATAAACTGTATTTACCAAAAAAAAAGAACCTGCCATAATTTATTGTGATCCACACAATCAAAGGCTTTAGCATAGTCAATGAAGCAGAAGTAGATGTTTTTCTGGTACTCCTATCTATACCTAGTGGCTAATAGCCACTGGTGGACCTCTGCTCCATATGTTTATCCAGTTCCCTCTTGAAACCGTCTTGTAGCCGTCACTACCCCCTGTGGCAGTGAATTCCATGTGTTAATCACTATTTGGGTGAAGAAATACTTCCTTTTATCCATTCTAACACAACTAATCAGCAATTTCATTGAGTACCCACAAGTTTTTGTATTGTGAGAAAGGGAGAAAAGTACTTCTTTCTCTGCTTTATCCCATGCATAATCTTGTAAACCTCTATCATGTCACCCCTCAGTCATCATTTCCCCAAGCTAAAGAGCCCTGGTTGTTTTGGAGTTTTGTAAACAGTTTAACTGAGCAGAGACAGTCTGTCTAGAAATGTATCTATTCATGAGGCACCACAAACAGCACCAAAGCTTGTGGAATGTTTGTGCTGGGTGCCCTTCCATGAACACTGCTTCATGAACCATGAACTGCTCAAAATTCGTGACGAACTTTACTATGTTAGTTGCTGTAGATTTTCTGGGTTGTGTGGCCATGGTCTTGGCATTATAGGACCTGACGTTTCGCCAGTAGCTGTGACTGGCATCCTCAGAGGTATAACACAGAAAGATGGAGTACTCTCTGTGTCAAGGTGAGAAGAAAAATGGTAGGCAGGTTTCCTACAATGCCAAGACCACGGCCACACAACCCGGAAAATCTACAGCAACTAATGAACTCCAGCCGTGAAAGCCTTCGACAATATATTTAACTTTAGTATGTGAGCTAGTTCATGCCTATCCCTAGTTATTACCCTAGTTAACGTGGCTCACTTGGCATCAACTAAACCCATTCCTTCTCTATAGTGGCTCCTACCTTGTGGAATGGGTTCCCTGAAGAGATGAGGTACACCATCTTTATAAGGTTTCAGGAACTGCTGTAAAGCCACTTAGTTGAAAGAACTTTTAATAATGGGGTTTAAGCTGCAAGAATGTTCTTGGGGGATGTAAATGGGGTTTTATTGTGTTTTGTATGTTTTTAATTTTTGGAATTGTAACTCATCTTCAGTTACAAGGATAAGGGAGAGGTAGGGTATAAATATTTTAATTAATTATTAATAATGACAGTTTTTATAAATTGTCCAAATTCACAATTTTAATGTCAGAAAGGGCCATTATAATAACCTAGTCTGATCACTGCATGATACATGTCATTTGAAGATAGATACAGCAGCACACTGGATTTTTTACATGTAGGTCAGGTTCGAACAAGAAGAATGGGACAAGTGCCATGTAATTTACATGACTCACAGACACACACTTAATAATCTATCACATAAGTATCAGTCTCAAACCAGAACTCTGATCAAACACAAACCATACTGGTAAAGGATACCAAAGCTGTCTCACAGCTACAGATCTGATCTTTTTATAATTAAAACCGCTTCAAAGCCTCCAGAGCTTCAGGTTCAGTTCCCTTCAAACCTCCACATTCCACAAGTTGTGACATGAATAATCAGATTAACCACCATAATTAGTACACTGGTTACAAAATATTATGAGGTATAGAGAGCTGAAAGGCATCACTTGTCTACAAGGGGCACCAACATGTCCCAATAGTTCTTTGCCAACACCCAGCCACACCTTAGCTTTATAACCTGAATCCTATAGAGTCTTGTGTTGCCTTAAAAGACTGACAGTCTCAGTGAGGCATAACCTTCTGTGGGCCAAAGCCCACTTTATCAGATACAGCATTCACAGATACATCCCATTGCACATAGACATAAGTAGGGCGGGAGATGTTTATTCGACAGATTCATATCCCACAAACTTTCTGTTTCAAAGCTTTCCATTGACATTCCAAAATCAGAAAGAGATAGTAGTATATATATAAACATCCACAAACAGCACATTAAAACAGTAATCATTTAGAACACTGTTAGGCACATAATAACAAAAATTGATTTTTTAAAGTACTACATACATCCCAAATCAAAGTTGCGCACATCTGAAAAAACAAGCAAGTCTTCACCTGTGCCAGCAGAGTACAGCAGGCATGCACTTTTAGAGACAAGGAGTCAAAACAGCAACATCCTGTAAGGCTAATGTCATCCACCTCACTTCAGAAATTAGGGCCTCTGATGGACACTCACATGGAAGCAAACAATCCTTTAAACATCCTGATTCTAGTGTATTTAAATTCTTGAAATGTAACCACCAAGACTTTGAGCTGTGCCACAGAAACAAAGAGGCAGCCAGTGTAGTTCTTTCAAAACTCGCACAATACATTTCTGGCCATTTGTGGTAGTCAGCAATGCTACAGCTGTGGAGTGAACTAAAGGCAGCCCTACACAGAGTCCTGCAATCATCCAATCAAGACATGACCACAGCATGCATAACTGTGACCATCCCCTGACTCCTCAAGGAAATCTAAGGCTGGCACACCAAACAAAGCTGGGCAAAGACACCCCACTTCTGGACCTCCTGATGGCACCTGGTATTTTTGGCCACTGTATGACAGAGTGTTGGACTGGATGGGCCACTGGCCTGATCCAACATTGGCTTCTCTTATGTTCTTACACACCACAGCAGAGACCTATACCACCCCCTGTAAATACAGTGCCCCCAAAGCTGAGATACTCAGAGGCTACATGAGGCTCTTTGACATGCCACTTATGGATCTTCTGAGCACCATCCCCCAATGCAGCACCCACTCCATTGCCCAGTAGGGCTTGTAGTTGGCAGGTGATTCACAGCTTCAAACAACTGCTGCCAGGACAGGGGGACAGGTGGTCTCACGTCAGGAATGGAAGTAAAAGGTCCATCCTCTCCAACAACCCCCACCCTTCTGCATAGCTTCTGTACTCTCATCCCAACACCCAGGCAGCTGCTGGAAGGAGAGCAAGCTAACTGCAGAGAAGAGAAAGTGAAATCACTACAACTACCACCACCATGGCAGCCATGCAGGAAGAGAGCAAGCTGGCCACAGTGGTAGTGGAGAGACAACCCTACATGCACAGAGATCCTTTGGCAACAGTTACAGCTACATATTTAATATTAATAGTTATATCATGTTATGCTATGTGCGTGTTTAGTGGAGTGGCACTCAGGGCATACAGTAGTCACATGACTCTTGGTTGATGGTAATTGTAGATGTGGGTGTCGAAGAGCTGCAGAAAGAGGATCACTCCTTTACAGGGACTTTGAGTGCCTCACACAGAATAGAATTGGTTGGCAACAATATATAGAGGGACTTTCATTGGCTGTAGTGAGTCAGCTACTCATTCCCCCCCCCGTATCATGAATGTATCATGCATGAATTTTCAACCTGGCAGCACTTAGAATCTTGGCCATGGAACTGACTTGGTACCTTACCACACAAACACAGAAGTTGTCAAAACAGAGCAGACTGCAGAAACATACAAAATGGGTGGATATGTACTGGCATAATGACAGGGGAAATACAGTATACAATGAGACAGTATTTGTCAACATGACAGATACTAGATTCAACTTGCCAGGTGCCTGGTTTATTTATAAAGAGGTTGGTGGGGATCAGGGAAGACAAAAGGGATTCTCTGAATGTTTCAGTTCCACATTTAGCCAAAAGGAAAGCACGCCACTCCTTTCACAGTGTCTGGATCTGTAAATTCAGCACTGTATGCATAAACCATAATACCTTCCTTCTTTACAACGTGATCAATTACACTCTTACTGTTTATAGTTAACTCTTCCAATATTTATGCAAATCAGGGTTTAAAACAGCCCATTTAAAAACCCACTAGAGGCCAGGATTCCATTCATGAACCTATCAAAGGTTCATACCCAAATTATTCCTTTCCTCCTGGAGAAGATGTCCACAGCATCCAATCTGCTTGTATTGTTAACTGCAAATCAAGGCTCACTCAGAACAACCACCACAGCATCATGGAACTGCAGGGACCCAGAGGTTGCTTACTCCAGTGAGATACATATAAGAGAGAAATAATGGAAGGCCAGATTTTAAAAGAAAGTAAAGGTTAAGGGCAGTCACTAAATCCCAACTTACATGGGTCTGATGGACAGCAAATAGCATCTGAAAAGACAGCAAACAGCATAGCACTAGGTGCCAGGATTCCTTCACTACATTCTTCATATGCTAAAGACTCACCCCCAGCCTTGGGCAAGTCACAGAAGTTTAAGTACATGTACTAAAATGAGTATGCTTATAACTCTATGAACTGGACTGAGGGAGTCTATTCTACGTGTGTAGCCCATCTATTATTACTGCCCTCTGAACAGTAGCAAGCCACACAGTACAGATAAAGCAAAGGATACCTGCTAATGGAGCCCTGTCTTGCAAGAACCTTTTGATAGGTGCACAATAATAATATCTTGTCTGCCTGACTCTCAGTCAATGCCCTCTCTAACCTAGTGGCAGACTTTAACCAGTCATACTACAAAAACAGCTAAACCCTAATAAAACCTGAGGTTTGGTCAACATGAAGCAGCACTATATCAGAGCCCAATACATACAACAGAAATGTGGGGGACTTGTTCTTGGCAGTTTTGTAAATAGACAACATAGCTATTTTCCTTCTCTGCCTGGAGCACTGCCAAGACACCTTGCCATTGCATGATATGTTACATTTGCAGACACGCCTCAGTGAAGATTCAATTGCCTTCCAGCTCCCCCAAGTGCTGTCACTGGGGAAAACATTAGCTCCATCCAAGTCTTCCATTTCAGCAGCTCTCAAGTCAGAAGGAAGTTAGCAAAAGCAAAGGTCAGTTCTATCTCATCATCACACGCCTGGTCCTTTTAAAGTACAAAGTTTTGTTTCATCTTTATTTAGATTGATTCAGGTGGGCAGTCGTGTTGGTCTGAAGCAACAGAACAAAGTTTGAGTCCAGTGGCACCTTTAATTTTATTCGAGGTATAAGCTTTCGTGTGCAAGTACACTTCTTCAGATACAGTGAAACAGAATTTTCAATTTCACTCTATCTGAAGTAGTATACTTGCACATGAAAGCTTATACCCTGAATAAAATTTGGTTGGTCTTAAAGGTGCCACTGGACTCAGACTTTGTTCTTTATTTAGGTTGTTCTTGGAGATGGTCAGTCCTACTATTTGATTGATGGGGAAACTGAGCTTGAAAGGGATGGTAGCTTTGTCAAGGGCAATTTAGCTTGACATTTATTTATTCAGGCATTTCTAAGCCATTTTTCTCCCCCAAAGGAACCTAGTGCAGCTTACATGAATTTCCAAAACAAAGCCGAGGTCCAAGAACCTTTCAGCTCTTGCTTTTTGGCTTATGCCTCTAGCCATGTCTCTACTTGTGCCCAGAACCTGCAGGGAGAGCAGAAATACAGCTACAGTGAGGGTTCTGCTAAGGTCTTCCAGGTCTAACTATTGGGCTATACTTAGATTCAGCTATTCATATACATCCCATAAAACTTTAGCATGCATACACACACCCGACATACATAACCTAATGTAAGCAGAAGACCTACCAGCTAAACATGCAATTCACTGTTCAGTCATCCTTACTCATCTTTCTTCTTTAATAGTTAGATTACAGATGTTAAAGCCTCGCTACAGCATCAAACACTCCAGTGTAACTTACAGTGATTCATGTCACTGAGAGGTTCCAAACGCAATCCTTTGGGATGCACTGAAAGGCAGTAGTTTCCCCAAGTACACTTACATGAGTTGACAAACTCAAGGCCCAGACAGTTTATGTTTTTAGCTAAGCAAAGGACACTACTGCACACGTGAAAGTCTACTTTATACATAAAAGTCCATGGAAAAGAACAGGAGGCATATGGATTAAAGCTGTAGCAATACCCATTTTGATACTGCCATGCATCCTCCCAGCTGGTCTCCTTCTTGCTGTATCCCCTCTTAGAACAATCTGCTCTGTCTCAGCTCAGATGGAGACATTTTTGGAGGCCCCATGTTGTACTATAGTTTGCTTGAAGAGAAGCAGAGAGCATCTTTGTACTTTGCTTTTTACAGGGTTTATCTAAAAAGTGTTTCAGTTCAGAGAGCCTTTGTAGAAGATAACCCAGTTTATGGATAGTTGCAGCAGATGACTTTTGCTGTGTTTTGGGTAGTTTTGATGCTAATGCAATTAGCAAGCTATTGTTTTATTTTTATTGCAACTAGGTGTGGCATGTGTAAGCTGCCTTGATTCCTATAAGAAAGGCATGGTAAAAATGTTTTCAATAAATGATACACTTGGAACGTCTCTGTATATGTCCACATACACAGATTTATGCTTTTATTTAGATTCTGGTCACTTTAAGTAGTTAATTATTTAGTTTCTATATTAGATAGTAGTAGTAGAAAAAGGAACACTCTTTTGAAGCAGTTTCACATGCAAGAAGTAAACAGGCCAAAATCCTGGAACAATCCTGGATGCAGAAATACAGGAGCTTATTGCTAAAAGGATGCTGTCTCATTCTTTGTCTGATAGGACACACAGCTGGGTTTGTCCAAGCCAAACAAGACTTGTGGGGTTTTTTTACCAGTACAAGATAGCCAGTATTTGTTTAGTTAATATTAGACTTCTCAACTTAAAGCCCTACTAATGTTTGTTTGCTAGCTCCAGTAATGGTCTCAGGGCATTCCTTTTTTTACCTGTGTATAGGGATTTACATGCTGCCACTTTAGTTCGTATAATCCGTTCAGACCACTTATGGATGCAGCACTAAAGTAACACTGTCATCATGGGGAAATTCATATTTCGAGAATGACTTCCTGAGGGAGAAGTCACATTCAGCTCAGACATCTACATCAAGTTTTCTTGCATGCAGCAATCAGGTGACCTACCTAACTACCTATCACCGAAAACTACTAATGACTGTAGGTTTTGTTCAGAGGTTTATGGTCAGGATTCTGGACTGAAATCAAAGTTGGAAGAGGACAATCAAACTGTACTCTGTTTCTTCGGAGTGAGTGTGATGAACAGGTTAGGTTTCTCCTCTCCCTAAGAGTGATCAATGGGAACTGATGGAATGTTAGTGAGAGACAGCTGAAAACTGCAGTTAAGAGATGGGGAAAAAGGAAAACAAATTGGGAAAAATGGATTTGCCCTCGTGAGGTAAACCTGTGGGAAAGAGGTTGTGGAGGGTGGTAGGCACTCTGTATGAGTGAAAAAGGGGCATCGCAGTGGGCAACTCATTTGAGACATAATCAAGTCATTTCAGTTGCAACAGGACTGATCTCCAAGACAGTGCTTCTTAATTTGTTTATAGCCCCATTTTTTCCTTGTATAAAGTGGCTTTTCTTCTCAGGAATCACTCCCATCCAGAGAACCATGACAGATTCCATCTGCAGAACAAGGGCCCCAGTCACACGGAGCATTTGCCCCGCGGAAAGCATGATAGTTGGGCGGATTATCTGTGCGCAATCACACCGGAACATCTGTGAGGCGTAGCACACCTGTGGCCAACCCATGGCATGCCACCAAAGATGCGCATTTAAAAGGTACCTGAAACAACCTTCTGGCAAATGGTTTGCCATGGGCTGCATACAGACTCCCGTGGTGTGATCGTGCCGGCGCGCGGCTATTCCCCCGGGTCATCCTCTTTGCTGCGCGCACCGACGGAGGAAGCCCCAGTGTGCCGCCATTGCCTCTGATCACGTTCCAGTGGGTCTAATTGCACCAGCACAAAAAGCCACGCCTCCCCTCTGCATTATCTGGTCCGTGTGACCGGGGCCAAGGAAATTCTTTCTTGCTGGCTTGTATCTCACTAATAATTCAAGCTCAACTTTCCCTGTGAGCAAAATTCATTAACAAGCTTTTGGGGGGGGGGTTTTGCCCCAAAAGAACTTTTTGCCAGCAGATTTTCAATTCAGCATTATACTACTGTATTAGGCCCCCAAAACTTTGAACGCTTCTGGAATGGAATTTGTTTAACCCCTGAGTCTTATAGTGTTCCTCCCTCTGCAGGCAAGAGCCTCTTAGGGAAGAGAGGGACCCAGACAAACACCAAGAAACACATATTTACATTTTTAAAAGGCCTGGCCCAACAGTCTGGTGATAGAAGAGCCTCTGGATAAGGAACTCTCAGAATTACCCGCTGCTGAGCATTTTGGGTAGGATTGTGGCACCTTTGATAAGTTACTGAACTCAGTCTAGCAAGAAACCACTGTGTGGATCTTTCACTTTCTGACTTCAGTGAGGGGAGGCAAGCCAAACTAAACTGAAGCAGGAAGCCAACAACTGTGCTCTTGAGTGCTTTCAAACTGATCTTTGCTGCTGCCAAACCTGTTGGATGACTTTTCACTTTGGCTCCTCCTAAACATATTAATTAGCAAATGTGAGTAGCTTCTCTGATTCCATCCATTAGAGGGCAGAAATGCTTTGCATTGGGAAATACAGCTAATGAGAACTGATTCTTAAAACCCCCAAATCAAATTATATTTGTGAGATACGGAGCACAAATGAAAGATACAAGCCCTCCCCCTCTTCCCAAAAAGATGAAGAACATGAAATAAGACCAGCAGACGTAAGAGTCATTATGCCAGATTTTTTTTCCACGCCTTTTCAGATGGATGCATGGCTATCGACCTGTTCCCAGATTAGTGTGCAAAGACATTCTATTCTGACTGAGAGGAAACTTTGCTCTTCACTCTGAGACCAGTTCCTCACTTTGTGAAATGGTCTTCACTATGAAGCAACATTCAGCATTTCCACAGGTCCCACATTTATCCAATTTCTTTGGGGCGATAATACAAGACTGGAAAACTTTCTTCAAAAAGAGGAAGAGTGCCTTTTTGGCATTGGACATACATAACAGCTCTGTAAACCTGAGTGGGAAATCCTGTTATTACCAGAGGAAAAAGGCACACACACCCTTGTGCTCCACAGAGGAATCTTAAAAATGACATGGAACATTTATATTTTGTGCAAGTTACAATATACATTATGCAACATAATAAAATGAAGCCCTAACAGACAAGTGGGGTATTCATAACAGATAATGGGATATGCAGTTTGGTAGAGATGCAGGTTCCCTGAGGCCTCAAACATGCCAGGTTTATTTTCCAGCTACAATTAAGCAAAGACCACACAAAACTCTTTTCCCTGCCCTGAGCTGGATAGCCCAGGCAAGCCTGATCTAGTCAGATCTCAGTAGCAAAGCTACGGTCCAAGTACCCTGGCAAGTACTCGGAAGGGCTTCCTCCAAGGAATACCAGGGCTGGGATGCAGAGCCAGATTATCAAGCCACCTCTCTGAAATGTGTCCTAGCCCCACTAGGGGTCACCAGAAGTCACCATGACTTCCAGGCTCACAAGTGCACGCATGCAGACACACAAATATACAAAACGTTCACAGAAAATACTTTTTCCTGCACAAACTCCAATGTAAAGAGCCAGTGCAGTGCAGTTGTTAGTGTGTCAGACTAGGATCTAATAGATCCAGGTCCAGATCCCTATTCTGTCATGGAAGAGCTTGCTGGGTGTACTTGGAGCAGTCACATACTCTCAGCCTAACCTACCTCACAGGGTTGTTGTAAGGATAGAAGGGAGGAGAGGAGAATGATGTACCCTGCTTTAGGTCCCCATGGGGGAGAAATATGGGGTATAACTGAAGTAAAAAAAATAAATGAAGCTACACAGGAGAAGGTGTTTGCGTTTACTGGAAAGAAGCACAGTCCGTGAAGGGATACAAAAGTGTTCTAGTTTCTCCTGTTCATAGGGTGAAAAACCACAAGTACCTCGGACAACTGTCAAAAGAAAAATGCCATGAGGGGTTCAGCATTTCTCATGAGGCAAGGAATGCATCCAGGCCCATCTTGTTAGAAAAAGAAGGGCTCAGTCAACCCCATGGAATAGGAGATGAAACCTCAAGCCCCTTTTTATTCCTCTTCTGTCAGCATCTCCCTCATTCCGACAAGGCTTGTGTATATTTAATCCTTGCCTCCTGACCCCCGGATATAGACTGTGGTCACACACACTAAATAATCCACTTTCAATCCACTTTCAGTGCACGTTGAGTGCACTTTGCAACTGGATTTTACTGTGTGAACTAGAAAAATCCAATTGGAAAGTGCATTGAAAGTGGATTATTTAGTGTGTGTGACTGCAGCCACAATCTTTTTTTCCCCACTAAGGCCGGAACACTTTGGGGCTGAATGTCAGAAAGAGGCAATTCCCAGAGAAATCTGCATGTTTAAATTGCAAGCAGAGCAGAGATTTCACTACGGAAGCCTCACTGCCATCATGAACATTAATATTCCTACAGGAAGGCAGTGCAAGCTTGCACTTTTAGTTTCCCTGCTCCCTGCATGGTAAAAGGCTTTACGGAAGGCATTGTACTGCTTTTGCTACATAGTCTTCACTGTTGCAGTCATCATAAAGAAGCAACTCTAAATCCAAGCAGCCCAAACTACGTTTGAACCGCAGAGGGCAACACACTACCAGCAGTGGACAAATCCTATTTATTTCCATTAACACTTGTGCTGAATTTCTAAAACACTGGGCACCATGGAAAGGAAACCCACACTTTTTGAAGTACTTATGCATAAACTCAGGTGCACAAAAACAATTAGTGCTTTCTCACTGCTAAACGAAGACTCTGTGTATGCTTAGAAACACTACCTTCTTTTATCCTCTGGTTGATTCTAGGCACTAAAAAGATGTCTCAGGGTTAAGTCAGAACTTTTCTTCCATGCACCATCCTCAAAGTCTGAAGACTCATGTCTGCTCTCCCTGTTCCCCCCTCTTTTATTCCTTGAGGGTAACATCCACATTCTGCATTGCCATTTGCCCGTGCCACTAGGCCTACTCAAGTGTCCCTCCTTCTGTTTCTGCCTTGCAACACAATTATGTACTTTTGCAGATTGCACAGCCAAGCAGTTACAAATTTCTACCAGCTTCTCCCCAGTATGCCTACTCTACTCTTCAACTGATCTTTGGGGAAAGCCTGTCTTAAAGGAAACCCACAACCCTCACCTGATGAGCTAGGGTTGCCAACCTCTCTTTGGGACCTGAAGATCTCCTGGAATTACAACAGATCTCCGGATGACAGAGATCAGTTCCCCTGGAGGAAACGGCAGCCTTGGAGGGTGGACTTAATGGGCATTGTACGCTGATGGTCCCTCCCTGCTCCCAAGCCCCACACTCCCCAGGCTCCACCCCCCAAATCTCCAGGTATTTCCCCACCCAGAGCTGGCAACCCTATGCTGATGTGAGGGCAACTTACAAATCTAGGAATGGCATCAGTTGGAGGCTCTTTGCAAATTCACAGATTTTAGATTTCAACAACTGCCAGTAAAGAAGAAAGAATACAACATTCTGTCACTCCGTATTCCACAAACTTTCCCTGCTTCTTCAAACAGCTTTCGGCTAACTCCAAAACTCTTCGGTGCTGCTCCGTATCCCAAACAATCTGAGGACACCGACAATCCATACCTGGCAGTAGTTTCGGGATAAGGTGTTTTCTGGCGAAGGTTTGTTGCGGGTCTGTCCTTCCTGCTGGCTGCAGTCCAGCTGGATGAGACTTTTGCATTCTTGATGGCAGGTGTACTTGCAGTCTAGGCAGGAAGAACAAACAGAACAAAATGAGGGCAAGGACTGAATAGTAAAGCACCACGTTCTTTCCATCTGTGTTTCTGGCAGCTCCAATAACAGAGAAGACGGAGGGGAAGACCACAGATGGGGCAATGCATCTAACATTAGAGACTTATTTATGGCCCACCTTTCTCACAGGGACTCAAAGCAGATTATGCAGAGTGAGTCAGTACAATCGACAAAATGGGAC
Organism: Gekko gecko; assembly: GCA_029375565.1. NCBI lineage: Eukaryota > Metazoa > Chordata > Lepidosauria > Squamata > Gekkonidae > Gekko > Gekko gecko. The sequence continues at coordinate 121,515,286 of JAPDNY010000006.1, read as the reverse complement.
ATTCAGTAACCAGTGTATTAACATTTTAGAAGTCTGGAACCATCAGAAAGAACTGAAGCATAGCATAAATATTAGCATGACAGATTAACTGATGCAAAATTACATAATAAGAGCCTACTAATAGTAAGCTATATACAGTGTATAAACCACACTCTCGAACATAAGAACATAAGAGAAGCCAATGTTGAATCAGGCCAATGGCCCATCTAGTCCAACACTCTGTCACACAGCGGCCAAAATATACCAGGTGCCATCAGGAGGTCCAGCAGTGGGGCCAGGACACTAGAAGCCCTCCCACTGCTGCCCCCTCCAGCACCAAGAATAGAGTGCATCACCTGCCCCAGACTGAGAATTCCCATCTATACCCTGTGGCTAATAGCCACTGATGGACTTCTGCTCCATATGTTTATCTAATTCCCTCTTGAAACTGTCCATGCTTGTAGCTGCCACCACCTCCTGTGGCAGTGAATTCCATATGTTAATCACTCTTTGGGTGAAGAAGTATTTCCTTTTATCTGTTCTAACCCGACTGCTCAGCAATTTCATGGAGTGCCCACGAGTTCTTGTATTGTGAGAAAGGGAGAAAAGTACTTCTTTCTCAACCTGCTCAATCCCATTCATAATCTTATAAACCTCAATCATGTCACCCCTCAGCCGTCGTTTCTCCAAGCTAAAGAGCCCCAAGCATTTTAACCTTTCTTCATAGGGAAGGTGTTCCACCCCATTTATCATTCTAGTTCCCTTCTCTGCACTTTTTCCAATGCTATAATATCCTTTTTGAGATGTGGTGACCAGAACTGTACACAGTATTCCAAATGAGGTCGCACCAATGATTTATACAGGGGCATGATGATACTGGCTGATTTGTTTTCAATTCCCTTCCTAATAACCCCCAGCATAGCGTTGGCCTTCTTTATTGCAACTACACACTGTCTAGACATTTTCATTGAGTTATCCACTACGACTCCAAGATCTCTCTCTTGGTCCGTCTCTGCCAGTTCAGACCCCATCAACGTGTATTTATATTTAGGATTTTTGGCTCCAATGTGCATCACTTTGCACTTGGCCACATTGAACCCCATTTGCCACGTTGACACCCACTCACCCATCCTCGACAGATCCCTTTGGAGTGCCTCACACTCCTCCCTGGTTTTCACCACCCTGAACAACTTCATGTCATCTGCAAATTTAGCCACTTCACTGCTTACTCCCAATTCCAAATCATTAATAAACAAGTTAAAAAGCATTGGACCGAGTACTGATCCCTGTGGTACCCCACTGCTTACCACCCTCCACTGAGAAAGTTTCCCATTTATACTCACTCTCTGTTTCCTATTTATAAGCCAGTTTTTGATCCACAAGAGGGCTTGTCCTTTTATCCCATGACTATTGAGCTTACTTAGGAGCCTTTGATGAGGAACTGTATCAAAAGCTTTCCGGAAGTCAAGGTAAATAATATCTATTGGGTCCCCCTTGTCCACATGTTTGTTCACTCCCTCAAAAAACACTAACAGGTTAGTGAGACAAGATCTTCCCTTACAGAACCCATGCTGAGTCTGCCTCAATAGTTTTTGTTCATCAATGTGCCTACTAATTCTTTCCTTAATAACAGTTTCCACCAACTTACCCGGTATCGATGTCAGACTGACTGGCCTGTAATTTCCCGGATCTCCCATGGAGCCCTTTTTAAAGATGGGAGTGACATTAGCTACCTTCCAGTCCTCAGGAATGGAGGCAGATTTTAAAGAAAGATTACATATTTTTGTCAGGAGATCCACAAGTTCACATTTGAGTTCTTTCAGAACTCTCGGATGAATGCCATCCGGGCCTGGTGATTTATTAGTTTTTAGATTGTTGATCAGTCGGAGGACTTCCTCTCTTGTCACCGCAATCTGATAATAATTTACCCAAATAAGTCTCTGAATTTAATGCCCAGACTATATAATTAGGGTTTCTAAAACACATACATGGAAATGCAAAGAGGAAGTGGAATCACCTCATGAATACCCCTTCAAACCTCTAGACAGAGATCATGACAGCTCACCATATACACACATATAGTACTCAGCTACACATGAAGAAGTCATTACTTGTGTGTGTAAAGTGCAATCACGTCACAGCTGATTTATGGCGACCCCAGCAGGGGGCTTTCAAGGCAAGTGAGAAGCAGAGGCGGTTTGCCATTGCCTTCCTCAGCAGAGTCTTCCTTGGTGGTCTCCTTTCCAGGAACTGACCCTGCTTAGCTTCTGAGATCTGACGAGATTGGGCTATACCATGTTGCCTTCCCTCCCAGTCTCTTTGTAGGGCTGTACAAGTATGGCCTCTTGTTATTTTTTTTCTTTTTGGTATACTGCTGTGGTGAACCTTTTCATCCTGCTTCATTTTTGCTGCTTTTTCCAATTTCTTTGTCTCTTTTAGGTTATTCACACACAACTAACGCAAAAATAACAGAGGAAAATGTCTTAAAATATCACAAGAAAATAAACACTCACGGTTCAGTTTTTGTAAGGGAGAGGCAAACACTCTCAAAATGAGGATTTTCAAATAAAATCAGCACGTTTCACAGCATCCCTACAATTACAGTACCTACCAATAATTATGCAGAAAGTAATGATTGTCCTTTATGGGAATCACCAAATAACTAACACATTATGTGGATAATTATTTTTAAGAGGCTTAACCATCCACTTGCTTATTGCCAGCACACTGAGAGCTGCAAACAGATAGATAGTTCCCAGTGGTAAAATGTGTTCAATAAGAATATAGGAAAATATAAAATAATCCAAGGTACAAATTAAAATTTTATTCCAGCATAATTGATGTATTAATTGATGGCAGCCCATTTTTGTCAGATGAAAAAGGTGGATCCTCATAATGCAGTTATTTCATGTAGGGATAATTTTTAAAAAGTGGAGTCAAGAAACCACAAAATGCAGAAAGTTAATGGTAAAATACAATTATGTAAAATTCAAATCTTACCAAGCAAAATGCAGAAACCATTTGTTAATTACACTAAACTAGTTAGGGCCTGCAATGACTCAGAAGTCCTAATTTTTTGCTCAAGACAGGATAGGAGGCAGTCTGAAACCATTACAGTTGTTTAATTAGCCAGCATAATAATGAAGAGCTGTTTTTCCTGATTAAATCTGAATTTTTCATGACTGCATTTCACCCTGTACTTCTTGCTTTTCATAAGCCTGCTATTTCATTTTTTAAAAAATACCTCTAAATAAAATGACTGCACAGTAAGAACCTACTCACTGCACCCAAAGAAGCACATAAAAACCTCATGCTGGGATAGAATGTTGTTAGTCTTTAAGGTGCCACAAGACTCCTGTTTACCTTTTATACAACACAGCTCCCCTCCGAGATCAGTATCAAGAGCCTTTGAGCATGGAAAGGTTTTGAGTAAAACCAGCTGCTTTGCTCTGCAGACTGATTTTAACAATCCCAGAATAGGGCCTCCATTCTATTCTTCAGTTTTTCCTTTTTTGCACAAGACCAGCCAAAATCAAATGGGAGCTGCTAAACCCAGAATGATCCCGATCACCACTATGGCATTTTAAAAGGAGGAAGCAGTGTCACCTGCATTCCCAACACACACACTGATGGGAACGAGACATCAGTAGAACCCATGCTAGATATTTAAGGATCACTAGTGCATGTGTGCACGTATGTGTGTGTTGCTTTCAAATTAATCTCTCACCAGCTAAATGCTTTGAAGTTAGAGAGTTGCACTGCTAGGCAAGGCTCTCACTGTGAGCAGAGCTCTGCCCAACATACTGTCCCCAACAAAATTTCTTAGTTGTGCATTGCACTCAACCAAATTTAAAGCATCTACCATTATCACGCCCGTGGCCTCAGCTGCCTTCACAATGTCATCAAAATTCATGACTGCAGAAATAAAACCTTTATTCCTTTTATGTTAAGAGGCTGTGCTAAGGACTCAAATGGTTTGCAGTTACAATACTGGAGATGCAACTGTTAGAAAGGAGAGAAGAGGTAGAGAAATCAATAAACCCAAAAAGCCTGCAAAGCACTGTAATTAAAAATGAAAATGTAAAGGCAGCTGGCTGCAGTATACGAGGGCCATTAAATGAGGCTTTCAAGGGAATAGCAGGCCATTCCCTTCTCACGCACAAGCGATAACTGATCGAGATGGTGTAATTTTTTAATGTTATTGCTGCAGGTAACACGGGATCTTTCAGACTGCAATGGGCACCCTTAAAAATGGATTGTAGTGGAACTGACACAAATTGTCTCACTCAACATGGTTATTTAAACAGTATTCACACAATAGTGTAAAATTCAACTATTTTGCAAAGCAATAACTCTTGGGCTACAGTGCTAAACATACCAACAGAAACTGTGTTATAATTAGCTCAATAGAATATAATTTCAAGTGGAAAAAAATCAAATTTAGGTAGTTAAACTGTTTATATCTACAGAGCCAAAGTATGTAAGAGAGAAGTGTGGTGTGCACATGCTCATTTTGCCTCTCTCTCTCTTCCATGTGTAGAAAAGAAGCAGAAAAGCACATTGAGGGCCACACAGAAGGAAACAGGAGTCCAGTGGCACCTGTAAAGACTAAGTCCTTTTCTGCACCTCAGTGTTGCTGCTGTTATCCTGGGAGTTGAGACCCCAGCTGATGCGCCTCTGACTTTACAGCAACCCTTCCACAAAAAGGCATTTATTGGGGGGGATTTTTTTCTTGAATTTGAATCCAACCTTTCCCATATGTTCAGCACTTCCTTTGAATCATCATGTACTTCGTCAGCAATGGAGCCTCCTTTTTTGGCGCATGTGCAGTAATGTTATAACATCATAACATTGTAAAAAAAGGCTGACTGCATCTTGGGGAACAGCATGGTTGCTGCCATTTCAAAGGTCCCCTGCTCCTCCACAGTCACCACTGCCAACTAAGAAAATGGCTGGCAATCATTGGACTCGATACACCAATTCATAACAATGTCATTCAATAAATATGAAACACACTAAATGTGTTGTCATGTACTTTGTCAGTGACAAAACCTCCTTTTTTGCATACGGAGTAATGTTATCACATCATAACACTGTAAAAAAAGGCTGGATATATTGTGGGGAACAGAATGTTGCCACCATTTCAAAGGTCCCCTGCTCCTCCTTAGTTATCAACTAAGGAAGCTACCAGCAATGATTCCTAATGAAAATAGTATTCCATTTGTGATTGCCGAACTGGATACAACAATTCATAACAGTATTATTCAATAATTATGAAACACCCTGAATTTGTCATCATGTACTTCATCAGTGACAAAACCTCCTCTTTTTTTGCATATGCAGTAATGTTATGACATCATAATATTGTAAAAAAAAGGAAAACACACTGGGAGCTATAGAGGAAGAGAAGGTGGGGGGGAATGAAGAAACAACACAAGCATGTGGTGTCAAAACCTACCCACCCACTCCAAAAAAAATTAAAGGAAAGTAACTTCATGAATGGGTAAATGCATGGAGAAGGCTGCATGAAACCTCACTGCCCATTTTATCCCAATGTTATAATGTTGCTATATTATAATGAAAAAAAATCACATTATAACACAATCAACATTATGCTTTTAAAAGATTAGTGGATTGCTCAGAGGACAACCCGAGAGAGGCAGGAGGGGGGTGAACACACAACACTGATGACACAAATGAGCGACAGGTAACAAAATTCAAAATCGAGAATTCCTCACTGTGAGTTCAGATTCAAAGAGGAAAAATCACAGAAAAAGTGGATTCAGAAAATATGGGGTAATGGGGCACTAAATTCAGGGCTATTTCTGAGTAGGCAAAAGGTTGTGTGGAAAGTTTTATAAACGATTATTTAAGAACACTGATGCGGAGGTTTGCGCTTCTGTGGAAATCGTCTCACAACATTTATTCCAGCATGAATGTTTATGAGTCAGAGCTGGAATAAATGTTGTTAGTCTTTAAAGTTGCTATTGGTCTCCAGTTTTATTTTGCTACCACAGACTAACCCAGCTACCCATCTGAGACAGGCATGCAGAGTCACTGTTCGCGTGAACATCACCTAGCTTTAGGCACAGAAACACCTGATCAATCCTTGTCTCCCACCCCAATGTGACTGGGCTGATGATCAAATTAAAATGTTATTTTCATTTTTGTTTTGGGTATACTATAGGGCAGTGGTCGCGAACCTATGGCACACGTGCCAGAGGGGGCACTCAGAGCCCCCTCTGTGGGAACGCGCACCGTCACCCCAGCACAGAGTTCCCCAGGGCTATTTTTGGGCAGAGCCTGGCCCGCCCCTCTTGCTGTTTCTTTCTCAGGCAAAGTAACTCAGCCGGCACTGTCAGGGGAGGCGGAGGCGGGCAGGAGTCCAGGGGCTCCTTGGAGTTCCTTTACAGTGGGGAGAGGAGTGAGCTCTCCCGCAACTTCCCAGCCCTAGTCACTGGCGAACCCACATGCTGGGGCTTCTCTGGCCACTTCTCAGCCCAGTGGACATGGCAGAAGCAATGGCAGCTGGAGCCCGGGCTCCTCATCAGTGGAGCCACGCAACTCAAGAGGCTCCTCCCACCTCCACTCTCACTGCAAGTGTTCTGCAAGTGTGGCCCTGGCCGGCCAGCCCACCAACCCGAGTAGGCTTTTCCCCAGGTTTATTTTGAGCGGGAGGGAAGCACGGGCTGGACTCCTGTAGAAAGCATGTGGGCCCAGTTTGGAAAGCTGCCAGGCTCTTCTTGGTGCACAGCGGGTCCTTCACAGTTGGGCATGGCTCATTTACTCGGGAGTAAAGTCCTGGGGAAGTAAGCCCTGGCTGCGGCCAAGGTGCAGTGGTTGCTCGGCAGGGTTTGCTCTTGAGGAGATGTGCACGTGGAAATGGTGGGCTCGTTTTCTCCTCAGCTGGTGGTTCACACATGCAAGGCGGGGTGGCAAAATAGACTGCACCACTGGAAACTGTGGGGAGTGGAGCGCAGCTCTGGATATGGGGGGTGGGGGGAGATTCCCTGCAAATTAAAATGAAAACACCACAAGAGAAAACCACAACAGAGAGAAACGGTTCTTCTAACCCTTCTCTTTATTTGCTGTGCTGCTTCAATGCTGTTTTGCAGGGATCTCCCCCCACACACATAGTTCCCCCCATTGCAAAAGGAGATCCTCCTTGATTCTTCACCTACACTTGGAAGTAGAGCAGCCCATTCTGCCACCGCTGGGCTCTGCCGCCTCCTTTCTTTGGACGTAAGAACGAGTCTTGGACTGGAGTCTGTTGCTGCAACCCAGCCAGGATTCCTACTGCACTGTCAAGACTGAGGCAGTGTTACTGGGGCTCAAGGTTTGGACCCCATTTGATCGGATGCAACCTTCAGTTGGGGGAGGTGTGTGTTAGGGTTACCATACTTTGAAAAGCTAAAAAGAAGACACATTTACTAACTGATAGATCAAGATAGGTAGCTGTGTTTGTCTGTCTGTAATGGTAGAAAAGAGCAAGAGTCCAGTAGCACTTTACTCCTCAAGACCAGTAAAGACTAACAAAATTAGCAGATTTGAACAGATGGACGAGTCGGAGGGTGAGCACAGAAAAGAGGCGCTCTGAATTTACACAGCAGATCCAGGCACCCCACCCACCCAAAGGAAGAAACGGAGGAAGGGGGGACCTGGGGGGACTTGGTGGCCACTCAGAATAGCTGCGATGTGAGCCAGCACACAGACAAAAGTTCGAGGAGTTAATGAGTATTCGTAGGGTGTTTCCAGTCATTCAGGGTTGACATTCAAGAGTGAACTCATCTTGAGTCCCTTCTACACCTTTCTGAATGTATCTCTCCAAGCAGCACAGGCTGCAGAAGCATCCTTGGTGGAGGACCCCTGCCAGTCTCTGTGTTACTTTCGAGATGATGAGTTCATGATTAAGGAGATTTATTTTGGGGCTCTGCTACTTGCAGATTTTCAGCATTCCATTCATTCCGGGAAACTGGCATGAACTTCAGCTCCAAGTTTGGACTGTGTACAAAAGAGGCTAATGAAAATGGATTTTAGGGTCCATGTCTGTTAAAGAGGGGAGTTCTTCCTTTGGAATGCAGAGACCAATCAAATGGGGGCATATAAAGTGACATCCCCCCAGAGGGGTCTCCCTGACTCTGTCCCTTGAATGGAGTGAGGGCGCTAGGATATGGTTAGTGTTGAATATGTGTGTGATCTAGTATGAATAAGAAAAACAAAGTTGTATCTTGGGGTATTTCACACAAGAGGCTGAATACTGACATTTTATAAAATTGATGTTGGCTAGCATGTTCAGCTTCATTATCTGATGCATTCCCAACTTCACTGACAACCGTAAAATGTGACCCAAAGACTGTAAGGCTCAAAGGCACTTTTGTGTGACAGTTCCCATAGAGCTCTTGGTTCTTTATCACTGCATCTGAGGGACAGCAGGTGTTATGCATGTGGGTGGGCCCCAGCAGTGTGAAGTGTATAAAAAACAGCCAAGGCTTGCCTACTATTTTGTGATATTTCCACTGGCCCTAATGAAGGAATTACTTTACTGCTGCTTTGGGATGTTTTTCTAGTTGTCCAATGCAACTGCCTGCAATTTCTGATTCCTTCAGTAAATACCACATTTAGCTGGTTGGTGGGCAGATCTTAGAGCTGGAGGAAGATAGTGAAGAGACGTGGGTGGAATCTGAGAGCTGAAGGAACAGATGACCTGAGTGCTGCATGTGTTGCTCTCAAACTTACAAAGTATGAGCCAAGGTTAGACAAATTACATGCATACAACAGCAAAAATCACATTAATTGTTCAAAAGCATGCCAAATGCAAACTTTAACCTTTCAATAAAATGTTGTTTGTATCATTGAAAGTTCTGTTATTGTGTTTTTCTTTTAAGACAAATGATGTTAATGTATGAGTTGTTTTTTTCTAAACTCAAACCTCAGTGTTCAGGTTAAATTGCCATGTTGGCACTTTGTGATAAATAAGTGAGTTTTGGGTTGCAGTTTGAGTACTTGGTTTCCAAAAGGTTCGCCATCTCTGCTATAGGGCTTCCATTTCAAGAGTAAATGCTGTTGTATTGTGCCAGCAACATCCACTGCATTTTATAGGACAGCATAAGATCAGACAACAGAAAGAATTAGAAATGTTCAGTGCCTTTCTTTGGATCAATTACACATTGCTTCTCCTACTGCTAATGCTCTCTACTTTTCTCTTCCCCACCCACTAAATCACAATTTTACTTCCACAGGACCCCTTAGACAGACCAAATAAGAAACAATCATAGAAAGACTGCTGAGAAGAACAGCTATGGTCCTAGGATGTTTTTTTGTATTATGCTCTTCTATAGATTTATTTTTTAGTTTCAGGTATGAATTTCCATTGATTACTTACAAATCAAAGCAGTACATAATACACAAAGACATCATCAATTCATGTTGGGAAAAAAACACTAATATTATCACTGAACACAAGAATCATCCCATTATCTGGCAGCCTGGTCTTCCAGGTAGATATATAAATGATGTGGAAAGGCAGGATATAAATATTTTAAATAAAGAAATGAATGAGAGACACATGATTATATCAGCTGAGCCACCAAAAAATCCTTTTTGAAGTTACATCTGATACGGCCATCCTAGATGCAGTCTGAAATACAGAGATAAGCACACACACACACACGGAAAGAGTTTCTTTTGTATTATGTGAAGTAGTGTGACCTGGTTCCTTCTCTGAGGGTAGGAATGGGGGGAACCTGCTAGGAATATATCCAGCTACACTCCACTTCATTATGAGTTTTGGCTCCACTTGTCTACTCAAAAACAAACAAAATAAAACTGCATAATCCAGTACATATCCCAGAAGGTGCTATGGACAGCAAACACTGTCTTAGTTGCTAAACATTAGTACCAAGCCACCCTGCCTTATCTTTCCCCATTCTGTCGCTCACACATACACAGAACAAAGCACAAGATTAACTAAACTGCTAAATATGCTCCAAGTTCCAACCAGGCTTTGAACACTGCATCAACAAGAACTGAGGCTGTGGATCCCACCTGCAGGTTTTGTGCTACCTGTTGCCAATATTTTTGTGAGGATGCGTGTCTTCCTCATTACATCCTGGTTTTCCTCACATAAAATAATTAGAGAGGGACAATCTTTTTTCCTTCATGTTGGCCAAACTTTGCATTGCCCTTCTTTCCATGCATTCCCCCATTATTCTTCCTTTATTACTGGGGCCTCTTAATCTTTGGAAGAATGAATTTAGACATGTTGTAAATGTTGTTTGGTAGAAGAAGTTACAAAGTGGCTACTTTATAGTCCTAGAATTTGGTTATTCCACAATCTTGGAAATCCAAATGTTCACATGGGAAACATGCCCCCAATGGTGGCACAGATACACTACAATGTGCCTTTCCTTGTCTGTATGCTGGGCTCCTTTCAAACTGCCTATAAGGGAACTTCAGAACATGGCAGTTCTTCAGTCCCCTCATGACAGAGGCAATGGCTAGTATCCCAGTGTTATGGCACTGCCTGCCAACACCTCCTCAGATGAGGAAGAGATGGAGGAAGTTGGCCTCAGCCCTCAGATGTTGCAGGAAGACCCGCCAGACAAGGTGGAGACTCCATCAGGTGCAGACGGGGAGTCTTAGACTGCAGCCAGTGTGCCACACCCCGAGGCCTGCAGCCCAGTATCAGAAGCTGAAGCAGAGGCCCTGCAGCCACCAGCCTCACCCCCGGGGCCACCAGAGCACTTGGAATGCCAGAGAAGGTGAGCCTGGAGGGAACTGCAGGAGCAGGCTCATAGCCATGGGGGGCTTGGGGGGCAGTGCCCCATGGATGACCTCTGGCATCTTCCCCAGGAGGATGCCAGACCCCCCCTCCCCCAGGAGCCCTGTTGGCAAAGATACACACCTACTTGCCTCCTTGACTCTTCCTCAGCAGCCGTGTGGTGGCTAGGCTGGCTGGTGCAGGTGCAATGAGGTGCCATGGCAGGCCATTAGAGCATGGTCCACCCCAGCACCTCAATGCACCTGCACCAGCCAGCCCAGCCACCACGGTGCTGCTGAGGGAGAGCCAAGGAGGACGGTAGGCAGGGCAGTGAGCAGAAAAAGGTGTCATGATATCTCTGTCTGCTTGCTGCCCACTGCCCTGCCTGCCTGCCTGCCTCCTCAGCTCTCTTTTCCCTCTCTGTTCCCAGTGCACAGGAGGTTCCTGAGCCCCCGCAACTGGAGAGGGAGAAGGAGAGCCTGCCTGCCAGGCAATCACTTCCTGGTGATGTCACAAGTGACATCGCCACATCAGGGGCACATGCCCCTGCTCCCCCAACCAAAAATTTTCTGGCTACAGGGCTGTGCAGGAATGGCACAGTCATGCTCAGTTGGCAACCCAGCACCAGGCAACCTCTGCCTGTGCGTTAGAGCCATTGCAGGATCTGTAGGCTGCTCAGCCACTGAGGCCTTGCACCTGTCCCTGGATGACTCAACCTGTCCTTGAATGACTCCCGATAAAAGCAGCCAGAAAAAGGAGAGACTGTGTGGAAGTAACTGGTTCACAACTTTAGGGTGTTGCAAGACTTTTCTGTGCTTTGACCTTCTGGACCATTACTGGCTTGTGCTCTTTGGATTTGCCCTTCTGGTTTGATGCCTGGAACTCTTGAATATCTGTGTTTTGACCCTGGACTATGCTTGGACTACACCTCTTGCCTCAGGTACCTGCCTGAACCCAAAGGGGCCAAGAATGTGGCTATGGACTAATACTCCCAAGCTGTGGGGTCTTGTGAGCAAAAATTCTACTTCATGAGCTACTGGCATTAAAATTGTGAGAGAGAAATTTGGCTAATGCATAAATTAGTTTACTCTGGAGCCATCCTTCCTGAGCTAAGACAAAAATGTGTGAGCCGAAAGCTAAAAAACTGTGAGCTAGCTCACACTAACTCAGCTTAGAGGGAACACTGGCTATGGTATAGATGGGTCTGTTTTTGTTTTAAAAGATTGGTTTTAGAAGAGGATCCAGTGTTGTGTGTTCATTCTCCTACTCACTTCCACTCCTCCCTCATGCAGTCTGTTAAAAAACAGTTTGGATCTAGCCCCTTCCAAATATTTTGCCATGATGTTGATATCTAAACATTCCACAAGTGTAAATATGACCTACAAGACCATTTTTAATGTTTAACTATTTCTGGAATTCACTCTTTCACAACTTGTCACAATTCTACCAATTTCTCTGAGCCTAAAAAAAGATTGGGGGGGGGATCAAATGACTCTGTCCAACATGAGGATACATTCCAAAATGCAAGATGTTTATTGTGCTTGGCATCTATTGCAGCGTTAAATCTGCATAATGAGCCAAATGTAGTATATCACATTGGAGACTTCAAAAAGAGACCATAATTACCAGATATTTCTGCCTGTTCTCAAAAATGCATATTAACTCTTAGATTGCAAAGTGCTGTTTAACATGCAGCTGCAAAGTGACACAATAGAAGTGCTTATTTTAGGAATCAGGAGACCTTTTTCCATATTCAAGAAACTGGGAGCATTTTATAAACATCTGAGATATGAATTGTGATAGCAGATTTCTAACTGTAGATGACAGCCCTCTTGTCACCACCAGGGGGTAAAAAGGGGCTCTCTAAGGATGAATTATTTCAGTACAGATGAGATACAAGTACATAGGGTGACACCCACCAACATTTGAAAATGATACTTATATCAGCCATCTCTGAGTCGTTGCAATGGAGAATCTGTATGTCCTAATTGCCAACCAGGGATAGGCTCATACAGAGGTAACAGCAAAATCTAGCCTAGGGAAAGAGGTTAGCATTACTTAAACTGGCAGTAATAAATTTCAAAAGTTGTCTAGCTGGAGAATAGGCTCAGAAGAAGAAGAAGAAGAAGAAGAAGAAGAAGAGTTTGGATTTATACCCCGCCCTTCACTGCCAAAGGCGTCTCAGAGCGGCTTACAAACTCCTTTCCCTTCCCCTCCCCACAACAGACACCCTGTGAGGTAGGTGGGGCTGAGAGAACTCTAACACAAACTGTCCTTGAAAGAACAGCCATGCCAGAGCTTGTGACTGACCCAAGGTCACATCAGCAGGTGCAAATGGAGGAGTGGGGAATCAAACCCAGTTCTCCCAGATAAGAGTCCGCACACTTAACCACTACACCAAACTGACCCCTTGATGCTTTTGGTTCCTCTAATTCACCTGTACCAGAGCCAGTCCACAATTTTTTTTCTATTCTGGGTTTGAGTGTCAGACTAAGATCTGGGAGACCCAGATTTGAATCCCTACTGTGCCTCAGAAGCTTGCTGGGTGACACATACTCAGTTTAGCATACCTCACAAGCTTCCTGTGAGGATACAATGGAGAAGAGGAGAAAAATATCAGCCACTTTGGGTCTCCACCTGTGAGAAAGGTGGGGTATCATTGTGATATTGTATGCATAGCAGCATAACAGCACATTAATTATCAAGAACTTTCATTTTCAGTATCTGGCCCTTTCATTTTCAGTGTCTGGCCCTTATTTTCCATGAAAAATATGTGGATTTATTACAAGGCAGCTGGCAGAGCATGCATGGGAAGTAGGATTACCACCCTGCCAGTGTGCAACATCTCCAGAAATGCAGGCAATGGTTCTCGCCACAAGACATCTGCATGGCTGAGGCACACACCCTGGAATTTTGTCACCCCAGGCAATTGCTTAGCTTATCTCTGCTTAGTTTACCTCCCCAAGGTAAAAAAAAAAAAATCACTGGAAGCTTTCTCTAAGAGCTGGTAGCTATAGATGCGAGGAGGAAGGTTAAGACAACCCCACCACTCCAGGGGTGACAGCCTCCCTCCTAGAGAGACCCACACAGAGAATGAGAAAAAAGCTTTCTATGCAAAACTTCACAGACTTTCTACTACCATTTGCCTCTATTGGCCTTTCCCATGAGGAACAAAATCCAAACTGGTGCCAGTAACCTTTAAACCTAGCTTCCTAACTGATGCCAAGACCAGAGCACTTGAACAATGAGGGAGGAAGGAATACTTCACATATTTATCTTGAAAACTATGGCTCCTTTCAGCTACATAAAGCAACCAATCCAGGAAATAGCTGTGAATCGGAGATACTGAAATCCTGCAGGGCAAAGGCATTAGCAACCTCAGGAGAGAGGGACAGGTAATTTATCTTTTAACATTTACCCAGTATAAGACGCTTATCATATTTGTATTTAGGGTGATTTTATTTAAATATGCTGCAGGGCAAGTAGAACATGATCCTTTTTTTAAATGAAGAAAAATCTGAGGTACTCAACAAGAAGTATGGTAATGGTTGTGCATAGGCATATAGACATAAGAGCAACTATTTAAATAAAGGATGATCTGCATCAAATTTGAGGGTTTACAGAATAAATCCACCTGCTGTGATGTATTACAGGAGACCAAGACTGCATTTTGGAAACTGGGGCTTAGATAACACTGTGAACTGTTTATCATACTGGACAAAGTGAGTAATGCAGAAGGGCTTGCAAAAGGCCTTAAGCATGTGCAAGTTTTGATCCCACCATCCCAAGTTATATCATAGATTTTGCAAACTTGGATTTCAAAAGTTGCCTAATTTGCCCTGACCTGGATAGCCCAGGCAAGCCCGATCTCATCAGATTTCAACAGCTAAGCAGGGTCGACTGTGGCAAGTACTTGGATGGGAGACCGCCTTGAAATGGCAGGAGGCAGGAGGCAGAGGCAGGCTTTATTCAGCCACCTCTCTGAATACCCTCCAGGCCCCCAGTAGGGGTCAGTCACCAGAGGTCACCATGACTTCCAGGTGCACACACTCACACACGCATAAAAATTACAAAAAGAATCCAAAAAAGTTGCCTACTTTGAACAGAAGAGAAACTCATAGAAACACAGATCTCAAAGGAACCTCAAGAGTCATCTAGTCCAACCCCCTGCACAACACAGGAGATTCACAACTACCCCCCACTCCCCAGTGACCCCTGCTCTGTGCCCAGAGGAAGGCAAAAAAACCCTCCAGGATCCCTGGCTAGTCTGGCCTGGAGGAAAATTCCTTCCTGAACACAAAGTGATGATTGGCATTACCCTGGGCATGTAAGAAAAGGCCACGAGAAGTCAGCACTGGCTCATCCCTTCCTGCTGTCCCTCATTGGTTTGTCCAGACATACAGTTAAACCATGGTTAGTGCGATCATCTGAATGCAGGTCACTCCACTAACTGTACTCAGGGTCTGTCAAAACCAAAACCAGAAAACTAAAAATGTATTCACAGTGGCAGTGGAGTTGGCAGTTTTCTTGTACCTTCCTTGCCACAGCCCCCCTGCTCCCATGACCACCATACACTTGCCCTGACACTACAGGGCCTTTTTTTAGGGGCGGGACTCTTAATTGGCAGTTGCTAGATCACTACAGTACAATAATTAGATATTGCCGCAATCTACAAGCTCCTCTAAATTCCCAGCCCCATTTTAAAATAGTAAACGTTTCATACAGAGACCTGGCTAGCATCCCACCCAGCACTGGGGAGCTCAACAAAGAGCAGAGTGTTGCTGCATCATCAACTCCTTGACAGCATGGCAAGTGGCTATAGATTCAATCTGAGCCGTTCTTGACAACCGCCTAAGAAATGCATGAAGTGGCATCAGGGAACAAATGAGGATATCCATGTTCATAACTCATGTGAAATCATAGTTAAGACTAGCTGGGGAAAATAAATTACCTTCAGATCCTGGTTTGGGGTATCCCTAACTGAACATATCCAGCAATCTATCAATGGAAGCTGCTGAAAGTCACGGATCTCCCCCCATCCCACACACACGCAGTGCCTTCTAATCTTGGCAAAGTTGACTCACAGGGTTGTGGGACCCTTGTGATGTAACAGTTACTAGGTCAGTGGGCTGAAGTGAAATGGGGGAAATGGGCAAAATCAACTTTCCACAGGGTCAGAAGGAAATGCTGGGAGTGAGGAGAAGAGCCAGGATCCTTGCATGAGCAGACTGCTGGATCCAACCCAGATAAAGGGATGCCCTGAGTTTGGACAATCAGCTAATCATTGTTGGCTTAATTAAACTATGGGTTTGTGTGGGGTCTGAAATGAAGCAAAGCTGTCCACAGCACTCTCTGGATTATAGTCTCTATACATCTGTGAAAAGGCTGCTCACAATCTAAACTTAAAATGATCACTATATTAGTATGCACAGGCCTTCAACTCTCACCTATATAATGGACACCGCACTGCATGCAGTCTGTGAAGTATAGTATAGCAGTGGAAGATGTGTCTTTCCCCTCCCCAGCCCTTTTCTTTTTACAAAGAAAGCTAACCTGCCAGAAAAGCTTTCAGACATGAACATGTGACACTGATGTGCATGCAAGTTATGTTTTTTTTTCTTTTCGATCTCAGCACTTCTGCAAAGTACGTGGATCCAAGCAGCGGCTTCCTTTTCAATATTAATGGGACAAGTTCTCGTTTATGAAAGGGGTGGGGAGGGTACAGTTCTGGACAGGTAGCAGCAAGATATGGGGGCTAATAGACATTTGCCCCCGAACCAGGAAGACCTGCCACATGTTTGGGGAAGAAAAGAGCCTCAATTCCAGGTGTGAAAGTTCTCCATTATTTGAGAATCTTATAAATTAAAAATACTGCATTGCTGTTGCAGTCTGCTTCTTCCTCTCTCTTCCATATGCATGCCATTATGCATTATTCATCTCTTTGTGTAACAAATGCTGAGTTTTACAGCACAAGAGAGAGTGGCAAAAAAGAGTTCCAGATAAATAAAATGGATGCTGAGGCTCTGCATATGCAATCCCAAAGTCAAGCAATAAAAATGCTTCAGGCTTACATACTCAAAACAACTCAGTCATACTCACATGAGCTTCCCAGCCTTCACCCAACATTAACGGCTTTTCTTTTTAGAAAGTACAGGAAACACATAGCGACAGTCCTCCCATCACCACATTGAGCTGAAATATCCAACCCCTCCGAAAGCTCACCGATCAGGGTGACTCTGAAGCAAACCTAAGACAGATCTCAAAGGTACCACTTCCAAATGCCCTTCATCCTTCCTCCAGCTCCTGTTGTGTATGTGTGGGAGATGGAAACACGATTCTAAATTTTAAAAAATCAGATTAACTGATGGCAATGTCAAGAATGCAGGTTTACACGTCAACTTCCCTGAGTTTTGTGTGTCACCTGTGGACAGATGAGCCCTATATGGACCATTTTAAATCCTTTGCTCACTTTTCACCTACACGTCAGACAGGCTTCTGCACATTTTGACTTCTCCCACAGTAGGGGGGGGGAATACTGTCAATTCACCCAGGGAGCTTTCCTTCACCTCTCTCTTCTCTGTTGTCTGATGAAACTGACAAGGTAAGGGCAAAGCCTTATCGGCTTCATCACCACTAGGAGAATCACAAAGGCTCCTATTGAGAAAGAAAGCTGAAATGCCTTTAGCACAACACACAAACAATGCCAGTCCCTTCCCTGACCACACTCTGGCTTGGACCTACCAAAGCATTTCTGCAGATGAAATGATTTCCAGTCACAGAACATGAGTTACTCACCTTTTCCCTTCCTGCTGCAGCCCCAAGTGCTGCCTCTGCAGATCAGGGGACCCCCAGAAACAGCATTCTGGGAAACATTTGGGGCTGCAGTTCGAAGGGGTAGGGGAGAAAGTCCATGGTCTATGGACAGAAATCCTTCCATCCATGGACAAGTGAATCTACATCTTTATCTTTATACCATAGAAATTTCAATAAGCACAAAAGGTGGCACTTCGTTCATCCCCTTCTCTTTACCTCCTATCACTTGTAATGCATATAAAAAAATGCAAACGGTCCAAAGCTACTTACTCTAAATTTATGGGAGCCAGACCTCTAGCTCCCTTTACAAAATTTGCTATTTGGCCATTTCTCTACTTTGCTTTTATGTCTATCAAAGTATTTAGAGCAGGGATGTGCAAAATTTTCCCCATAATTTCCTTCTCATTGGAAATCACCCTGCATGTTCAAGACACTTTTCTGCAAAGTCAGATGTGAAATTTCCCTAAAGCAAAGATTTTCCAAGCAGTTAATTCATGTTTGGCTGGACCCTAGCATTAATGCATATTGTTCTTCATTCTTTTAAAAGCACAAATATGATTTTTTTAAAATGTGGGGAGCGCACACTATATTTAATCTTTAATTTTTTAAAAAAGATATTTTTTGGAGATTTTTGAGAATGAGTGGGAAGGGGAAGTGGTTTCATTATGCAATTCAAAACTCTGATCAGCTTTCAAGTCAGTTTCCAAATTAATGTCAGTTCCCAAACTAATGTCAGTTCCCAATCAAACCCTGTACAGGGCAGGATTTGCTAGTGATTAAATCAGACATTTGCATATGTTTGTTTGGCTTGCAGCTGTGATGCAGTTGTGTGGGGGGGGGCATTTTAAATACATATCTGGTTAGTTTATTTAGGACATTTTTATTCTGTTCTTTCCCTAAGGAACTCATGATGCTACACATTATTCTCCCTGCCTTCATTTTATCTTCACAATAACCCTGTGAGGAAGGCTAAGTTGAGTGTGTGTGACAGGCAAAAGTCACCCAGCAAGCTTCATGTCAGACTTGGCATTTTAACCCGGGTCTCCCAGATCCTAGTATGACCCCCTAACCACTACACCACATTAAATGGGCCTGTGGAGCAATAAGTGAAATGCTTCTGAGGATGCAGCATGTCAGCTCCCTCATGATTACAGAGATGTAGTATGTGGCATAAATTTATTACTGAGTGACTGACCAGCTCAGAATCTCTGATTTAAATTGTAAACCTCCAGACAAAATTAATGGAGTTTTTACTTTATTCTTATATACAACCCTCCCCCCACATAATGACCAGAATCAACACATACCCAAATCTTAAAGCAATATAGTGCCAATCTCCATGACTCCATTTTGTCTCTGGCATACCAAGAATTAGTCATGCTCAATCATTCAACTGTTCAGCTCACAGTCTGCCCACTGGTATGTGATCAGGAACCTATTCCAATGAATCCAAACAAATTCAGATATGTCCAGTCAGCACATTTGCAGAGCTTTCTTGAATGATTCCACTGCTTTCTCATAGCTGCAGCTCCCTATCAACCATTTACAACTGTCGCCACCTCCTCTTTTTAAATGATATATAGTGAAATCAGGTGGGGGATCTTTTTTGAGTTGAAACTTACTACTTAGGTGTCTCTATGTGCCTTCAGTGCCTGTCTACAAACTGTTAATCTTGTGATCAGTTATTGAATAGATGCTGTTGACTGCTCAGGCACAAAATTTAGCCAATGCAATCTAGAAGACACTGTATGCTTAAAGGATTTATCCCATGAGTAGGCACAAAGGGCAAACAATTCCTTGCTCTGCACAAGTTGGTCTGTTTAATGAGCCAGTCATGACCCCAGGATATACATGTCTCTTCTCCAGTAAGTGGCAGTGATTTAATTCTTGGACAGGACAAAAGAAGTTGCAAGCTGCAGCAACCTGGCCCTGTAGCACAAGTGGCTACTGTGCAGGTGCAAAGGTGCTTGACATGGTATTTGAGAAAAACTTTGCTAAGGAGCATCAAGGAAACCTGACCAGGAGGCTGCCTTGCACATAATCAAGGGATTTCCAAGCAAGGTAAGTCACCTGGTGATTGTGTCCATGTTGAACATAGCATGCCTTTATGGGATTTCCCTGAACATTCTTAGGGTCAAACTAAGTGAGTGGATTTCCCAACATACATTTTAAGACTTCAGAAAAGCTGCGAGGTAGAATTGCATAATAAAACAGGAGTCTAGGGGCTCCTATAAAACTAACAAAATTACTCAATGTTAAGATTTCTTTGTGAGCCAGAAATCTGTTCATCATAATTTATTTATTGATTTGATTTTTACCCCGCCCTCCCCGCCGAGGCAGGCTCAGGGCGGCTTACATAAGAAACAATAGATAAGACAACAATATAAATATCCATATGAAATACACAAAAGTTATTAAAACCATTAACATAATGATGGCGGTATAACTGTGGTAAAGTGCAGTCAGTGGTACATCCACTATCAGCAAGCTCAGGCTGGAAATAGAATTGGCATAGGGCATAGATGATAACACAGCTCCTTACCTAAATGCCCGGTGAAAGAGCTCCATTTTTGCAGACCTGCAGAACTATGAAAGGTCCCACAGGGTCCTGATCTCGTCCGGAAGCTCATTCCAGTAAGTTGGAGCTGCCACAGAAAAAGGCCTGGTCCTGGTCGATTCCAGCCTGGCATCCTTAGGGCCGGGGGGGGGGGAGATGATTTTGCAACCCTGACCGTAGTGCTCTCTGGAAAACATGTGGGGAAAGGCAGTCCCTCAGGTAGGTAGGTCCCTGACCATAAAGGGCTTTAAAGGTCAAAAACAGCACCTTGAAGCGAATCCAGTATGCTATTGGCAGCCAGTGCAATGCCTTCAGTGCAGGCTGGATGTGCTCTCGCTTAGGGAGACCCATCAACAGCCTTGAAAAGCACTGGGTTCGCTGCATGGAGAGGCAGACTATGACATGCTGAACTATGCTGGTTTATTGAATACACATACAAGACAAGAACTGGCCGGCAACGGCCAACTATATTTACACACCCCAGACATACCCACAGTCCTATTGGGGGCAGTGTTCCCTCTAAGCTGAGTTAGTGTGAGCTAGCCCACTGTATTTTAGCCTCTGGCTCACACATTTTCGTCTTCGCTCAGGGAGGATGGCTCCAGAGCAGACTAATTTACGCAGGAGCCAAATCACTCGCTCACAACTTTAATGCCAGTAGCTCACAAAGTGGAATTGTTACTCACAAGACTCCACAGCTTAGAGAGAACATTGATTGGGGGGGTTGAATCTCCCGCCAAACTCCTATTGGTGGACTAAAAGGTGGACTAGGATCCTTGGCCCCTATTGTGTTAGGAGCCAAGCTCAGGGACTCAGGCCACAGACCCCTAGTGGCAGTCCACGGACACAACACCCCTCCCTCCATAGTTCAAAACCAGCCTACATTACATAGTCCTGCAAATAAGCTGGTGGCCAATGTTCTCGCAAGGAACACCAGAATGGGGGTGCCCAGGATCGGGGCTGGACACTCCGCCTGGTTGCTTGGGGGTGTCGGCGGTGACTCTTCCTCAGGCTCTGGCACTGCGGGTTGCGCAACTTCTCATGGAGACTCAATGGGAGGCGGGGGCTGTTCCCCCTCTCCTGCAGCTGGGATTGCACTGTCTAGCTCCTCGGGACTCCCTGGCTCCTCGTCTCACAGTGGAAGTTGGCGCCGCCTTAGCTGGTCCATGTGTTTCCTTAAGAGCTGACCATCCTCCATGGACACTTTGTATGAAACTGGACCTATTGGTTGGATGATTCTGCCAGCTAGCCATGGGGGCCCCTCCTGAAGTTCCTAATGAAGACGGGGTCTTCCAGGAAGAAACCCCGGGGAGCTTCCTTTTGCTTGGTCAGCTTCTCTGGCGCCTGGTCGGGATGTAGCCAGTCCAGCAGAATGGTGGGCCGCCTTTCCATTAGGAGCTCGGCTGGGCAATGGCCTAGGTGACAGGGTTGGGAGTGGTCCACTGGGTCAGGAGGAAGTGAGCCAACCAGAATTCCCATTCCCCTTCCGTAATCTGGCAGAAGGCTTCTTTGGCTGTCCTCACCATTCACTACACCTGTCCATTGGTGGCCAGGTGGAAAGGAGCAGACCGAATGTGCCATATTAAGTTCCTCTGGAGGAATCCCTGGAAGCCCTCTGATGTGAAAGCCGCCCCGTTGTCGGAGATGATGGTGTCAGGCAATCCATGCATCACGAAGATCCGGCGCAGTGTGTGGATGACAGCTTTCGTGGATGTTGTGGAGAAAGGGCTGATCTCCAGCCACTTGGAGTAAGAATCCATGGTGACTAGAAAGAGCAGTCCTTGAAAAGGGCCAGCGAAGTCATTGTGTAGATGGCTTGTGAGTTGACTCCCAGGACTGGGTAGGTGCGCTAGGCGGATTTGGGCGCACTGCCTGGCAGATCTGGCATCTCCGCACCCAGGCTTCCACTTCTCCGTTGATCCCTGGCCACCAGATGTAACTTCTGGCCAGGGCCTTCATATGGACGATTCCCAGGTGGGCTTCGTGTAGTGCTGAGAGGACTCACTGCCTTAGGGTATTGGGGATGGCAACTCTGTCTCCCCAGAGGAGGCACCCCTTGTGTGCTGACAGTTCATCTTTCTGGGTTGTGAAGGCTGTAAACTCCGGGCCCGCAGGGGTCATAGGCCATCCCCTCACCACTCAGCCCAAAACCCAGGAGATAATGGGGACTCAGGCCAAGTGGCTGGTGACATCCACAGCCTGCAGGGGTTGGACAGGAAGGTCTTCGATGAGGAGGACCAGGTGGGCAGGAGCTGGGTCAGCCTCAATGTCCAGGAGAGGCAGCCAGCTGAGAGTGTCGGCATGCCCCATCGCCTTCCCTGGCCGGTGTTCCAGGTGATATTGGTAACCCACGAGGAACAGGGACCATCAGAGGACCCATGGGGAGAGGAGTTGCAGGATACTCTTGTCAGTGGCGAAGAGGCTGAAGAGCGGCCGATGATCCGTCACGATGGTGAAGAGGCGCCCATACAAGAAGTCATGGAACTTCTTGATGCCCACAACAATTGCCAGGCCCTTGCAATCAA
This sequence comes from Gekko gecko, assembly GCA_029375565.1. Taxonomy (NCBI): domain Eukaryota; kingdom Metazoa; phylum Chordata; class Lepidosauria; order Squamata; family Gekkonidae; genus Gekko; species Gekko gecko. Next base: position 121,492,653 of record JAPDNY010000006.1, on the reverse strand, counting down.
TCTGCGTGTAGTTTCTCTCAGCAGCAGACAATGTCCGTGAGTAGTAGGCCACAGGAACCTCCCTGCCATCTGGAAGCATGTGGCCCAACACAGCACCCACCTCGTCACAGGCAAGCACCACCAGCAGGGACTCGTCGAAATGTGCCAGCATGTCATTGGAGATCAGAAGCGCCTTGACTCCCTCGGAAAGCTGTAGCCTCGTGGAGGCCCCAGGATCAAGGTGCGTGTTTGTCCAGTAGGCAGTGCAGGGGCTCCGCGACTGCCACCTTGTGGGGGAGGAAGGCATGGTAAAAGTTGAGGAGGCCGAGAAATGCCCGAAGTTTGGCCTTCGACAAGGGCAGAAGGGCCTCCACAATTGCTTTAACCTTGCCTCTCACGGTGTGTAGGCCATCTGTGTTGATTGTGAAACCAAAAAGTCCACCTCAGGAACTCCTAGAAGGCATTTCTCCCTCTGCACCTTGAGCCCGGCCTTGTTGAATCGACGGAGGACAGTGCGGAGACAGGCGGCAAAGTCCTCTAGCATGGGACCAGGTATGCGTGGTCCTGGAATGCTTTATTCCGGGTACATTTATAGTCTGCACAGATGCAGATGCCCCCATTCAGGTTAATGGGCATGACAACGGGGGTTTCCCAAGTCGTGTGCGAGACTGCTTCCAGGACCCCCTGCATCACTAGGCGGTCCAGCTCCACATCGATTTTCAGCCGCAGAGTGAACGGGGCACTGCGGAATCTCATGTGGATGGGGGCTACCTTGGGGTCGAGCTGCAGGGACACTGGGGGACCCTTGTAACATCCCAACGCCCCATCAAAAACGGCTGGAAATCCCACACACACATCATCAAAGTCCTGTGGGGTGTAGTGCTTTACACCCTCAGTGGTGATTCCCAATGGCTCGAACCACGCCCACCCCAGGAGGCTAACCAGGTTCCCCACTATCATGATTAAGTCCAGGTACCCCTCGAAACCCAGGTACTGCACTCAGAAAGACCCCACCCCCCGAATCAGGACCTGGTTTCTTTAGAAGTCCACCAGGTTTACGTGTGAGAGTCGCAAGTGGGGGCCTCCATTAGGACACAGTCTGTTAAGAGTTTCCACCAATATGATGGATGCGGCCAACCCCGAGTCTACTTCCATGGCACAGGGGGACCCTTTGATCTCAGCCCTAACCTGGATTTTGGGGGGTGCTGCCTGACTGGGGGGGATTGTACCTGGACTGACAGCTGGCTTGTGAGGAGGTAGAGTTTGTCCATGGACGCATCAACCTCATAGTGCGCAGATGCATCCAACTGGTGGAACCTCTCCCATGTGGTGGCTGTAGAGAGAGCAGAAGAGAGGGTGCATTTCTCCATCTCCATGAGCCGGCGCTGAAGCTTCTCCTCACGGACGCCTCAGATAAAGCGATCTCGGAGGGTCATGTCTATTTGCATCCCAAACTCACACTCAGAGGTGAGGTGGCAGAGTCCTGCCAAGAAGTCAGTGGCTGCCTTCCGGGCCTGTTGATTCCGTTGGTGGAAGGCCATGTGGCACACCACCTGCGAGGGTTGTGGAGTGAAGTGGTCTCGCAGCACCTTCACAATTTCCTCGAACGTCGTCTCTTCCAACATCTTTGGGGACAGCAGATGTTGAACCAGGTCCACGATGGAGGCCCTTTCTTCCTCTCCTCATCCGTCACCTGGTAGAAAATCAAGACGGACTTGAGCCTGGTGACCCACACTCCCCATTGATGTGGACGGGACTGGTTGAATGGTGGAACCAGCCCTGTTCCCAGAGTGACTGCCATTGTGCTGATCGGTTGTGGCAGGGGAGCAGCTTGTCCATCATCAGTGCTCATCTGTGGTGGCGATGCTGGGTCTCCTGTGGTGCCCTGTCACTCCGGCTTGCTCAGCAGGATCCCATCCTCATCGCCAATGAAAAGTACTGGGTTTGCTGCATGGAGAGGTGGACTATGACATGCTGAACTATGCTGGTTTATTGCATACACACACAAGACAACAACTGGCTGGCAGCGGCCAACTATATACACACACCCCAGACACACTCACAGTCCTATTGGGAGGTTTGAATCTCCAGCCAAACTTCTATTGGTGGACTAAAAGGTGGACTAGGATCCTTGGCCCCTATTGTGTTAGGAGCCAAGCTCAGGGACTCAGGCCGCAGACCCCTAGTGGTGGTCCAGAGACACAACAAGCCTGACTGCCGCATTTTGCGCCAAGGGTAGCCCCATGTAGAGAAAGTTACAGTAGTCTAATCTTGAGGTGACCATCACATGGATCACTGTTGCCAGATCATTACATTCGAGGAAGGGAACCAACTGCCTAATCAGCCGGAGATCGTAGAAGGCTCCCTTGGCAGTGGCTGCTACCTGGGCCTCCATTGTTAAGGAGGCATCCAGGAACACTCCCAAACTCCTGACCCTCAGTGCTGGCACCAACGGCGCCCCATCAAAGGCTGGTAGTGGGACCCCTACCCCCGATCTGCTCCGACTCAGGACCTCCATCTTCGTCAGATTCAATTTCAATCGGCTCAGTCTAAGCCATCCAGTGACATCCTGTAACACCCAGTCCAGGTCTTCCAGGGTAGAGTCGGACTGACTGCCCAACAACAGATATAACTGAGTGTCATCTGCATATTGGTGACACCCTAGCCCATGCCTCTGGGCAATCTGGGCAAGGGGGCACATGTAGATGTTGAATAGCATCAGGGAAAGCACCGCCCCTTGAGGCCCTCTGCACATCAGAGGTTGCCTTTGGGACAGCTGATCCGTGAGAGCCACCCTTTGTCCCCAATCCTGGAGAAAGGAGACGAGCCATTGCAAGGCAAGCCCCTGAATCCCCATGTTGGCAAGGCAGTGGGTCAGGAGCTGGTGGTCAACCATGTCGAACGCTGCCGACAGGTCCAACAACAACAGCACCGCTGTCCCGCCCCGATCCAGATGCCTCCTGAGATTGTCTGTGAGGGCAACCAGTGCCATCTCTGTCCCATGGCCTGAGCAGAAGCCGGAATGCATCTGATAACATTAGCTCTGACCCACAAAAGCTTATGCTGGAATAAATATTAGTTCTGAAAGTGCCACTGCAGTCCTGTTTTATTTTGCTCCTGGAACAGACTTTTTAATATTTTGTATAAGAGGAAACACTTGTGATTAAGCACATGTTGGGTTGGTTTTTTTAACTATCTGTGACTTGAAAATTATGAGCAAACGTTATTCCCTAATGCTAACTGCACTAACGTATGAATGAAAAAGCTGGGGAAATCCTGCTTTCACAGACAAACTGTAACTGTTCAGGATTCCATTTACTTTATGTGGGACATTTACCCCTAGCTGCAAGTAGAGGTTTCACTTCAGAATTTTTAAAAAAATTACTACTGCATTAATAAGTTCAGTGGCCCTCAGCACTACAATATTTAAAAACCTGTTCACAGCTCTGGATCAGAATGAACTAATAAGATGGAGAGAATGACATTAATTTAAAAATCATCTTTTTTTATCCCCAACCTATCATGCTAGTGACTGCTTAAAGGTGTGCATATCTCTCCTGACAGGGACCTAACGTTTCCTTTCCCATGTCAATGATTAGATCTGCAGCCACCAGACATTCTTTCACAGGATTAAGAACAACTCTCCTGTGGTCACTATCACCTTCTGAACAGGCATAATCACTTCAGGGGAACTAATTTTAGAAACCTAACTCAGCTTTAGGATGAAAACCATGTGACGTGGCTCACAGAGAGCTATTGGAAGAGGGACACATAATCTGAAGTATGCAGAAGAGAACAGGAAAGCACTAAAGTGTCATTTCTAGCAGAACAATGAGTTGTTTTTTTTCATTCAGGCTTCTGCAGCAACAGAACATACCATACACGCCCAGTTAAAAAAGAAGAACCAGTCAGACGATGGCCTTACAATACTGTCAGAATTCAGTAATTATATACACATACACACACCCCATACAAGAAGGAGATATTCTATAGAAGTCTAGAGAATAGGGCCAGTAAGAAGATCTCAATGTTTATTAGAGCAACAAGAGATCACTCATCAAATCAGACAGCAGCAGAAAAGCTCTTTAAGCCAGATTTTCATGCACAACTAGCATGAGCAATGTTTCCACAGAGTCATCTATTAAAAAGCTATGGTTTAGGACACACTCTAAAGGAGAACGGAAAGTTCCAACTTTATCTATTTTAGTAATATTTACTTTATTTATACCCTGCCTCTATCTCCAATGGAGACCCAAAGTGGTTTACATCATTTTCTGCTCTTCCATTTTAATCTCACAACAATCTTGTGAGGTAGCTTAGGCTGAGAGTGCATGACTGGCTCAAGATCACCCAGCAAGTTTCCATGGAAGGGAGAGGTTTGAAGCTGGGTCTCCCACATTTAAGTCCAATCAATACAAAGCACTGCTGTGGCAGGCATAATTCTATGGCAATGTGGCAAGAATAACTAACTAAAAGAAGTAAGTCAACAAAAACCCCAGCCCAAGGAGGCACCCTTTCTGAAAGTGTCATAGTTCTGGCTTATGAAGAACAATCATTGGGTTTTGAAATGTACCAGATTGCTACAAAATGACAGATATAATCAAGCAGCATTCCTGGAAAGGACAAATGATTGAGCACTGGAAGAATGTTATGTTCTCACACTCATGAACGGTAGAGGCTTAACCAGATGAATTTCAATCACAGGGACAATTTTTAAAAAATGTCTGTACTAACAAAAAAAGCCTCAAATCCAAGTAAATAAAACAGCATCATACTAGAGAGCACCAGTTGGATACCACTGGAGGACAGCTGACCTTAGTTATACTATCTACGGTTGATTGATTTTATTAAATCTATAACCCATTCTCATATTCAGAAGCAAAAATGAACAAGGGAAATGACTGCTGAATTGGCCTGCTATTTCAAAGAATAAGCCAGTTCCCGTTTCATGCAGTCAGCAGCAGCGGAATACTGTCTCTATGAAGGTCACGGGATGTTCATAAAGAAATACGAACATTACAGTCAGACCACTATCTGGCTGCATCACTAGCAGGAATTAAGAAACTGAGTCAAGGTGACATTAATAGGAATTCTGAAAAAGCAAAGCAACAGGTTACTCTAAACCTTTATATATGTGTACAGACATACATCCCTAATTTTTATGAAGTCCCAAGTGTCTCTCTCCCCCCATCCAAACAAGTTTGAACAACATGAAGAGTTATATAACTTATGCTACTTTCCATCTCTGATTCCCCCAAACATAGCAATCTCAACCTACTGGATTCAAGAGATACAATGCTTTCTTTCACAAGTTCCTTGTCAACTTTTTAGAAAACTGAAGGTGTTCTTTGGAAGCTAAGGTAGTTTTCTCCAACTTGAGACCACCTGAGGGGATGGATCAATGTTTGCTCCATCTGTACCATTGAAAAATCCATGAGGATGCCATAAGCCTGAGCAATAAGACACAGCCCAGAAACGTGACTAATATTTTTTCAGTGCTTCACTATTTTTGAGCCCCTTTCACTCCTGAAAATCAACAATGGCAAATGAAATTCCAGAAAACTTGTGCATACATTAATATCCATTTACCAAAGGGCTCTGTTTTCCTATCTGCATCCATACAAACTGGATGCATAACCACCAAATTATGCTATTAAAATTCTTTCTTAAGAAGCACACTTGAAAGTTTAACATTTAAAAGCAGACTGTTATCACAAAACCACAGTAATGGGAGCATTTTCATTGTACTGCACAACATTGGTTCTATAGTAATATAGTCCATCTTCAGCTAACACTAAATATAACCTGACTATTTAATCATCTCAAAAATAAGTTACACCATCACAAGCAAAATAAAATCATTAGGATTAGGAGCTTCACAAAATCCAGTATCAGATTTAGAAAAGTTATTCATCACATTCTCTCACATACATTACAAAGCAGACTGCAATCCCCCCCTCCATTTTAACCAGAAGCTACTGCCCCATAACCTTCAATAGTTTATTACTAGAAAACGGTACATAAATCTGCCCAAATAGCTACTACCTACCTTTAGCCCATGAGACCTCCCTGCTAGGCCTCTTCACTTGAAGACCCTCAGACCATGATTTAGACTTAGGGAAATGTCTGAAGATCTTGCGGATTCTCTTTGTTACTAGTCCAAAGCAAGCTGCAGTCTCCGCTTTCCCTTCAGTCATTCTTCTAACAGCAGATCAATAGCTTCTTAGGGCACAAGCAATCCAAGCAAGCAGACAGTGCACAAATGCAGAATGTTATTGGAAGCAGCACATGTATTTATCACTGCAAGTCATTCAAGTTGCAAAATCAAGATCTTCTCTATAGAGAGTTCGTTTGCACTTCGGTTCATTTTGGTGGTCGTGTTCTGTTAAACATAAGCAAAAGAAAACGTATCCCATAGTCCAGAAATTTCCAGGGCTGCTTCTAACTCATGGGAAACTTTCTATTTCTAGGGCTTTTTGTCTGATAAGATAAAGTAACCTAGCGGAAGAGACTACAGTACAGAGGGAGACCAGAAGCCATCCCTTTCTCTTCAAAGTCTCTTTTTAATAACCTTGGAGTCTGAAAATGCTTTCCTGCTAGTATGTCAGTCCAAAGTCAAGCTTATAGCTACTTTATTTAAGCCAAAAATTAAACCAATAATCTGGGGGATATTAATAATAGTTAGGACAGGTTATTAGATACATTTACTAACACAAGTCAATTCTGGGGCGGGATCTCCTAGTACTCTACTAGCACTAGCTATATGACTTGATAGTCTCTTCATCACGCCTCTTCTCCTACATGGAGAAAAGCAGGAAGCCATGCTTGAGAAGTTGCTGGAAATGTGCAGATATGGACACCATTCTATCACAGCTTGTTATGTATTCAGTTTACTGTGTTATTAGATGTGAACTTAGGTCATAGCTCTATAGAAGCCCAGCATACTAAAATACGCAACTGGATTGGTCAATGCTGCAAACAGACCAATCCAGAGAGACCTTGACTTTCGGCGGGAACAGTTCTCATTGGTCCCAAGCACTGTTTTATTATTGGACGTTATTGTTTCAGGAGGTGTGGTTTTCCTAGCTCAAAATGTATATAGTCGGCTTGTTCCGTGTGCTGTCTGTTGTGTTCTGAGCTAAATAAAAAAATCACTTGTTTGAACGCTGCCTCGATCTCAGTACATAATACAGATGCAACACAACAACCATCTATAGAGAAAGATACATTGCAATATTCTACTCCACTGGGGCACAAATTGCTGTTTCCCAGCAACTGCAGTTGGCAATATGAAAGCTGGAAACATAATTTACTGATAGTAGAGGAACACTAAGTGGGGCAAGAGCATGTGCGGGTGGATTAGTAAGGGCTATGCTGTCTGCCCAGGAGAAGACATCTAGAAAGGTCTATAAATCTCTGTAAAAACCAGTTCTCATAAATGTTGTTTACAATATACCGCACCAAGCAATGTACTACCCCCATTTTTCAGAGTGGTAGACAGAGATAAGTCAAAGATCTTCTAGTTCCATGAGCTTCAGTCACTAGGCCTTTCACTTAGGGGCTCCTCTGTGTTAGACTCGTCGTCTTAGTCTAAGATAATTTTCTGTCTATGACCAATTTTTTCAGGTCAAGCTGGGAAATACCTTCCTCCAGTATGAGCTTCATCTTGCTTTTGCCCTGACAATTCTAGGATAGATTAGGTTGAGAGACTGCAACCTGCCTAGAGCTGGACTGTGACTGAGCAGGGATTGGAACTTCTCACCCCAGCATAACTGTATTCCCTCAAGAGCTCCAACAGGAACCCTCACTTCCACACCCATGAGACTTGACCTCTCCAGCTTCTGAAGGACTCAGTCTCAGGACAGCCAAAATCACCATGTTTGAGGAAATTAAGGGGAAATTAAGACTTTTGTATCTGAGAGGATAATATGCAATCTATACCGAACAGCATGGTCAAAAAATAATGACTGGGGAACAGTTTATTCATATTTAAGAAGTAAAAAGCTTATCAGTGTCAGCCTTCTATTGATGCTCATTGTCATGACAATAGAATTATCTTAATTATATAAAATGACTTCCACATGATCACCAGTGCTATCATGTGAGAAATCTGATCATGTGATTGGCTGAGTGCTGACAATGCCCAGTAGTACCATTTGTCATTTCAAAGATGAGAATTAGGAAAGCTGCCTTCTAATCAAAGGTTCAGTAAAATATAAAAGTAATAATTTTAGAGTGTTTACAGACTGATTTCCTTGGATCTCCATCCTATATTTTGATAGACCTCCTATCCCTTTTTATAGCACAACTCTTTTTAGAATTTTCCCCACAGAATCAGAGACAAAAAAAACCCCTAAGTGATAATCAAACAATTATCTTTTTGAACAAACAAACTTATTTATTTATTTATTACTTTCTATTTATATCCCGCCTTGCGAGCACAAGCTGGCTCAAGGCAGCGTACGACAGGTTAAAATACAATAAAACACCAATGCATGGACGCAATACTATAAAATGACAGACTAATCCACATGCTACCAATGCCATCCTCTTACTGGCGGTAGTTGAAGTGTGTACAAGATGACCAAAACCTTTGAACCATAATATTGGGTTTTTACATTCTGTCAAGTGAATACAGTAAAACACTGGCCATATTTTTCCCTATCTGTGTTCAGGTTCATACAGTCTGCTACTGTCATGTAAGCAATACACTGAAATGAAGGGCCCATATGCATTCAAATACCTGGTTTCTTCACAACTGGTCCAAGCTTTAGGAGAACAAATTAAAAGGGGGGAGGGATAAAGCCACACATATGCCCCAACCCTTAAAAGAGACTTGAAGTTAGTTACTAGTAATTAAGTACTCAAATTTAATAAAAACTGAAACAGGAAGCAAGAAGCCTCAAACTTGCCCAACATTTACTGAAATACATTGATTCAAAGAACATCCACACCTATTAAAGGAATGTGCTACCTTAAAAACACTTACCAAACATATAGAGATGATTAAAAATTTACAAAGTTCTATGAATCACAGGGATAAGTGATGTGAATTCCACCACTTCCTTATAAGGGCAACCACAAGGAAACTAAGCATGCCAGTTCAGGCAAGCACGGTATTGAAGCAAGTTCCTGTCAGCTAAAAAGAAAAAAAAAAACTCAATAAAATAAACATGGTTTTAAAAAATATTTTAAGTGGATTTGCTGAATGTAACATTATAAAAATGTTATGATGCAACATTATAAAAATAACAGACTTAGGTATTTTTCTAGAGGACAATTGTGATACATAATTCCACTTTTTAAAAAAGTTATCAAATTTCAAAAAAGAGGGGGAAAGAGATTAACACATGAAGAACATTTCCTGTCACCTACTTAGCTGTGCAACTGGATGAATTTGACTTGATAGTTTTTCTCATCATAGTGTTGAAGAGCCTTTGATTAGTTTTATACTTAGTTATCTATAGTCCATTTTTTCTCCCCAGTGGGTACCCAAAGAAGCTTACAACATTGTATTCCCTTTCTCCACTTCATCCTCACAATAGCGTTGCCATGTCTCCTCCGTGGAAGGATATCTCCAACTAGCAGTCCAGGTTGCTAGCAGTGGGAGGGAAATATGCAGCATTTTGACCCAACAAGCCTTGATGACAGGGTGGGGATTCATACCCAGTTTTCCCAGGCTGTCCTATTTTATCCTCACAACAATCAACCCTGTGAGGTAGAGAGAGAGACTGACAGGACCAGGGTCACCCAACGAGTTTCATGGCAGAGGGGATCTGAACCTAAGCCTCCCAGACCTTATTTCAGCACTTAAAATTCATAGGACAATTAGATATGACAATCAGTAAACCAGAAGTAAGTGCAGTATCTGCCAAGTGACAGTAAACCTGATGTTCATATGGCATTTGGGCCAATGGGATCCGGGACCAGTTCTGGGTATTTGTTACCCAAAGCAAAGTACACCCCTATTGTTTCCTCATGTGCTACTGGAGGCTGGGTCCAAGCCTACCCCCTGCAGCAGTGCAGATTCAGAAAGTAAAGTCCACTGTCTCCTTTGCTGCTGACAACTGGGAGGAAGCTGAATCCCTGTGGTGTTTCTGTGCCCTCTTCAGTGTACCACCTGAAACTGGTACATCTGTGGCTTGGCTGGAAAACCAGCCCTGATAGGAACCCACTGCTTCAGGAGAGGGGAACCCCACACAGACAGTATTTTATACAGTATAAGTTAATGTAATCCCTTTGGTGTAGTGGTTTAGTGCGCCGACTCCCACTCCTCCACTTGCACCTGCTGGATGACCTTGGGCAAGCCATAGTTCTGGCACAGCTGTTCTTGAAAAAGAGCAGTTTCTGTCAAGAGCTCTCTCAGCCCCACCTACCTCACAGGGTGTCTGTTGTGGGGAGGGGAAGGGAAGGGAAAGGAGTTTGTAAGCTGCTCTAAGACTCCTTTGGGTAGTGAAAGGCAAGGTATAAATCCAATCTCCTCCTCCTCCTCCTCCTCCTCCTCTTCTTTTGCCTCTTGATAGGATCTCTGTGGTTTTTCCCATCACAAAGATACAGTGAGGAGGAAACTGTACTCATAGGTCAGGGGAAAAGTTGGATAGCACAGCAGCACAGCAGCACTTTGGCTGTGATCATACGTGCCTTTAAATCCGGCATAGGTGCAAATCTAAGTGGACCCATCAGACAGCAACATCTGAGAAGCATCCTGCAGTCACAGGCAACCTGTGTTGCTCCACTGCAGAAGCAGAGTTAAAAGACACTGGGGAAAGTTCAGTTCTAACAGGTTCTGATGGGCCACAGATGGACTTTCTTCTGTCTGATCGCTCAACTATGTTCTCAAGCTGTTGGGATGGTCTGATCATGCTATTCCGGCTTGGTGCCATTTCCCCTCCCCTCTTCATAGTATGCACATCATTGCATACTCCATAAGGGGCCCTCAGTGCGGAGGTGCGATTCCTCATTTATGCGCATGGGAAACAAATGGCAAAAAAAAACCATGACTCATTCGCAGTTGCATCTGATCACACAGTGACGGACCGCGCCCGCAGCTACAAAGGGAGGTGTGATCTCACAACTGCATGTCAAATTCCTCCAGAGGGAACAGCCTCACTTCCCCTCCACTTCAAGAGGTGCGTGTGACCACAGCCTTTAACTGTATGCCTGCCTGCCTTTTGGTTCTGAAAGCACCTTTGCACAACATATCATTGCCTCCCAGTTGATACCTAAATGCTGTAGCTGGATCCAGTCTCTGCCATTCAACAGTACTGGGAGCTCCCTAATTAGGTGGTGATCCAAATGGAGATCAAGGATTGGCAGACACATCCAACATTCCAAGTGGGTTAATTTTCAAATGCTGAACACAAATTCTGTCCAGGGCTTCTCTGCCTCCCTCCTTTAAAGTAGCCACCAGCTAACCTCCCAGTGAGCAGGTGCAGTCCCATGAACATCCCACACATTATTTTGAGAAAAGATTCTGGCGTTGTGCATTCCATAAATCTCTCCTACAATGAACTGCACACAGATTTCCTTGTGATAAGGCAGGAGGAGGAGGGATTTTTATCTCGACTATATTTGGCAGGAAAGGTTTCCTGGATGTCCTTTAATTATGGCTCTGCCACCTGACTGAGATTCCAGTGGCATAACAGGCTTGTGTCACCAGCTGCTTTGTGGTTAGATTGCAAAAAATAAAAGCGCAAGGCCACCAGAGACACTCAAACGATGCAATCATCATTTTACAGCCCCTCAGAAGTACAGTGGTCACACTTGGATGGTTGGCCACCTGGGTCTGCTGTGAACAACTCATGCACACACAGGGACCAGGGAAGCAAGGTGAGGGCCAGAGAAAAAGAGGCAAGCCTTGCAGAAAAAGAGCAAGGCCAAAGACAAAGACCTCCGTGGAGACTCTATTCTTATACCTTATAGTATTGTTTCAGGATAACAATAGTTTTGTTCAATTTATACCCTATCCCAAAAGTTTTGCTGCAAGCTTACCAAGAAAAGCAAGCATGAGAAAAGGAATTCAAGCATTTTTTGGAGGTTATAATTATGTTTTCTAATATTATAGCTGTGTCAATGCTAATCAGAAAAATATAGTTATTTATAGCAACACCCCGCTGTGTATAAATATATACACAGAAACAGCTGCACCAGCTCAAAGTATATTGATGGCTGATAGCTCGATCAGCTGGAGGAGCAGGAGTAGAAGCTCTCTCAGCCCCACCTACCTCACAGGGTGTCTGTTGAGTTTCTAAGCTGCTCTGAGACTCCCTTGGGTAGTGAAGGGTGGGGAATAAATCCAATCTCCTCCTCCTCCTCCTCCTCCTCTTCTTCTTCTTCTGGGCACAACCACAAAATGGCTGCCAAAAAAGGCAGAGCCAACCACAAAATGTCAGACAGTGAGGTAAATCTCCCGACATTTCAGGAAGAAGCTCTGCTGAACAGGATGCCTTTTCAAATGGGCATATTGTTTTAAACCATTTTTTTGCATACACTTCATTCATGCAGTGATGGTCCTCGTCCTGTAGTGACAGCTGCTGCCAAAGCACAATATGAAATCTCCAGTCATTTATGTAGCTCACACCCTTTAATAGTACAGCAATATACCTGCTTATGGAAGCTTTTGTATAAGTAAAAGAGTTATGGCTTTCTCAACATACATCTGACAAAACTAACCAAATGGCCCAAACTTTCCAGAAGGATTATTGCTGATTACTCAGAGGGATATGGGGCTAGCTCCTGCCATTTTGTCCTGTCAGCAGTGCACCTGTATTTCCTCCAGCACAAAGGGCCTTCTGCTGATGTAAGACTCTCTTGCACTGACACATATTGTATCCACGGAAGAGAACTTGCACTGCAGGAGCACATGGGTGCAGATGGGACAAAACAGCTGGATCTAATCCATTGTTCTCTAGAACATGAAAAGTACATCATGATGCTGTTTGGCTGGCAATATAAGTATCCAAAATTTGTACCGTAATAAATATCACCTATTGTGTCACATAATAATGTTTGACATCTGAAATAATTTGTTTGTTGCTCCTAGTTTGTTTGGTCTCTTTAAAAGAAAAGCAGGCTTGAATGCAAGTGTCCAATAGATCATGAAAGTGATATGAGTATTGACTTCAGCATGTTTATATTATATTCACAGAGATATACTTTTCAACCATGTTATTTTTCAGGGACACTTAATACAGTTCTTAAGAAGAACTCCAATGGGTATTTTTATTTATGTTTTCAATTTTGTTCCATTTGCCTGTCCAGTGGCACATAAAGCATTCTGCAAATAATAAAGCCACAAACAGAGACAAACAAATGAATCATAGCAATGTAGGTACACAAAAGAGTATCAATCATGTTTGTATTATAGCTCTTTTGAACATGTTATCTAGCAACTTAACTCAGCAGAACCCACAAAGTTTAAAGTATCAAGGAATTTGGTTCAGCTCTAGCAACATGTTTTAATTAGGGCCGAGAAGCCCATACAACAGTGTGAAGTTGCCTTTTGTAGACAATTCTGGTTGCCACAACAACACTACCTGCAACTGGGCACCAAAGGGTTTCTTAGTTAATTCCTAAAAGAATTATAAAGACAGGTCATAAGCTTAGCAACCTCTTGATCTGCATACTGACTGGCTGATTTGAGCCACAGGAGTAAAAATCTGCAATATGCATGGAAATGTTAGCAGCTTCTTTTTTAAAGCACCTGAAAATTTCTAACATGGCATTACCTAGTCAGTAGAATAAGTCATGTACTCTGTTAATGGCTTATTAGAACTTGGTATTTCTGGCACACACTCCTGTCCTCTTTCCTAGGTGAAAGGAGAAAATGCTTTTACTCTCATTCCACAGACTAAGAACACATCCACAAGGCAAGAAGTGTATTAGCATTCACTGCTGTTATGAATACAGAGGCATTCATATTGGCAATGAAGCATTTACACAGGAGTCTTCTGTATACTTCCCTCCCTGCATTCTTCCTCTGCCATGGCATCAGTGGGCTTTTGGGGCAGGGGTTTAAATGGTTACTGCTACAGCATTAGAGTGCTATAGCCGTTAATGGGTTGACTCCTGTACAGAATTCTACAGGTGCAAGGAAGGGAGTGATTATGATCTCCCCCTTCCCACAGCAGTCCCAAATGCCCCCTGAAATGAAGCTCCTGGAAGATGACTGGGGGGACAACTTAGTGGAGAACTGGAGGTTTCCCACAGTATGGGAGATAGGCAAAAATTGTCCCCTTCCTTGTTCCTGAATAAATCAATCCTGATCCAAGCTACTTTTTAAAAAAGCCCTCCAATGATAGCAGTATAGAAAATGGTGGCCACAGTGGGCCGATGGATGGAAAATGGCACACATGTCAGTGAAAGCTTTGAAAGTGCAAACATTGCCATCCAGATGGCCTGTTAATGTGCCTTCTTGAGGAAGTTTCCGTTTTTGGCGTTTTGCTGGCGGGTGCGCTCTGATGAGAGCGGCCTGTAATTGCATTGGATGGGAGGGGTTCCAGACTATTCCAGGCCCCCCAGAGCCCTTGGAGGGGGCTTGTAGCCTGGGGCACAAGGGAAGCCTCTCCCAAGGTGACAGCTGACAAAGTTTCTCATTATATCCTTGAGGATAAGCTGGTTAAGTGTGGGCTGGATGGTGAAACCATTGGATGGATTCATGGTTGGTTGAAAAATTGTACCCAACGAGTGCTCGTAAATGGCTCTGTGTCTACGTGGAGGAAAGTCTCGAGTAGAGTGCCACAGGGCTTGGTCCTGGGCCCAGTGTTGTTCAATGTTTTTATAAATGACCTGGAGGAAGACATAGAGGGGATGCTTATCAAATTTGCAGATGACATGAAGCTGGGTGGGATTGCTAATTCTGAAGAAGACAGAGTCAGAATGATCTAGATAGGCTGGAACAGTGGGATGAGACAAATAAAATGAAATTCAATAGAGATAAGTACAAAAAATCTAAGGCACAGATATAGAATGGGAGGGACTTGGCTTGACAGCAGCACATGTGAAAGGGATCTCGGTGTTCTGGTTGATCACAAGCTAAACATGAGCCTGTAGTGTGATGTGCCCGTGAAGAAAGCCAATGCAATCTTAGGATGCATTAACAGAAGCATTGTGTCCAGATCACGGGAGCTGGTAGTTCCGCTCTATTCTGCTATGGTCAGGCCTCACCTGGAGTACTGTGTCTAGTTTTGGGCACCACGCTTTAGGAAGGATGTTGACAAGCTCGAGTGTGTCCAGAAGAGGCAACCAGGATGGTGAGAGGGTTGGAATCCAAGTCTTACAAGGAAAGGCTGAAAGAGTTGGGTATGTTTAGCCTGGGAAAGAGAAGACTTAGAGGGGACATGATTGCAGTCTTCAAATATTTGAAGGGCTGTCATGTAGAAGATGGAGCAGATCTATTCTCTCTTGCTCCAGATTGCAAGACTAGATCTAATGTGTGGAAATTACAAGGGAGCCGTTACTGGCTAAATATCAGGAGAAACTTCCTAACTGTAAGAGTGGTTGAGCAGTGGAACAGACTGCTCGGGAGGTGGTGGATGCTCCTTTGCTGGACATTTTTAAGTGGAGGCTGGACGACTATCTTTCAGGTATGTTGCAGGGCTATCTTTTGGCTATGCTCCTGCAGAGTGCAGGGGGTTGGACTAGATGACCTGCAAGGTCCCTTCGAACTCTATCATTCTATGATTTTATGATTCTATGATTGAGGCTTCCTTTGGCCCTGATAGGTCCCGACAGTGCGAGACCAACCATGGATTTAAAGAAGCACACCGGAACGAGCGAGCAAGAGATCTGGCATTAAGAGACTTTCCTGGTTTATGGGCACAAGCCGAGGAGTAAAGCATGAGTGACTATCTGGCAAACTGCATAAGTGCTTAGGCACAAACCCACAAAACTGCAGCGCAGCCCCAAATACAGTGAAGGGGGGGAGGCTACTCTTCCCTGGAAGGAGCAGCTGAAAAAGAAGGAAAGCGAGGGGCAAAACAGTGGATTTGATGGGAGAATGTTAACTTAGCTGACTGGTGTGCACATTAGTAGAAATCATCTACTTTAAAAAACTTTCAGAAGCTTTAAGAAACTTTTACCTTTAATGTAAACAATGTTGCATCGGGGTGAAAAATGGCACCCAGAATGAAAGCTTCTTCAGGAATTTCCAGCTCATCATCTCCGGCCCCCAGACCAAAAGTAACCACAGACATCTCTAAGATGATTATTGTAACATTGAGCCCTCTACTGGACCAGATGATTAACCTGAACAACAACTCTGAAGCCTTACAAAAAGAACTGAAAGAAACCAATGCAAGAACAGAGAAGACAACTAAAAAGCTGAAGAAGGTTGATAAGAAGACAAACGTATTGAACAAAAGAATAGAGGCAGTGGAAAAAGAGAGGACCTCCAAGAAACAACAGCTGTTACAACTTCAGTTGGAACGGTCAGCATATGTCCTGAGATTTCAAGGTATTCCAGAACAAAAAGGAGAGAACCTGAAAGAGATTTTAAGCGAAGCCCTAGCTTCCATGGCAGGCTGTAAAGCAGAACTTTTACAAAGCGACTTGGATATGGTATATCGAACCTATCCAGAATTTATCAAGAAAAATAACCTGCCCGGTGAAGTATTTGTGAAATTCTCTAAAAGGTCAACAAGGGATATGATACTGAAAGTGACCCATGGAATAACCTTAAAAATCCAAGGAGAAAAAACAAAAGTTTTAAAAGACGTTCCATTTGAGGTGAGAAAGAGGAAGAAGCAATATAAAAATCTGACTTCATTTCTACAGAAAAATTCTACTCCCTACACATGGATTATCCCGGAAGGTCTTATCTTCAACTTCAAAGAGAAAAAAGAAAAGATTGACTCTGTCCTTAAAGCAAAAGCATTTTTGGAACAGCATCAAAGTTCAGCAAAAGGAAAAGGAAAATTAGTGGACAATATAGTAACAGAAGATATTAGCGAACAGGGTTCCAGAAGCAGTGACAGCTCTTCAAAAGTAGCTCCTTAAAAGAAGTTTTTGACTCCGAATCAGAATTAGGAGCTGTGGCTCCTAAATCATTTGAGGTTAAGCTGCCCTTTGATAAGAACAAACGTGGAGGGAAGAAAGCAGCTAAATAATCTGATTTTGAAATTCTGTTCTTTCTTTTTTGATTATTTACTAAGATGCACACACTACTGCTAATTTTGTTTGTACTGCTTAAGATAGAAATATTAACTCTTAATTTCTAATTATGTAAAACCTAAATAATGAGGAAACATCAAGAAACCAAACTTTAGAGTATTATTTGATCCTTGCTTACTCTGTATTTAGTTTAGAATATCCCCTTTTCCCTATACCCTGTAGTGTGTGGAGATAAAAAGCAATAAAAATGTTAAAAAATGTGCCTTCTTGCATTCTTTTTGAAAATATTTATTTATTTAATTCATTTCTACTCCCACCCTTCTCCCCAAGGGGAACCCAAAGCAGCTTCCATCATTCGCCTTCCCTCCATTTTATCCTCACAACAAACCTGTGAGATAGGTTAGGCTGAGAGAGTGTGACTGGACTAAGGTTGCCCAGCAAGCTTCCATGGCACAAATGCAGATTCGAACCTAGGTCTCCCACTCCCTAGTCTGGCACTCTTTGAAAGATTGGAGCAAAGCAGAGGGGAAATGGCAAATAGGATATTTAAAGAATGCCGCATGAATGCTTCAAAAAAACAACAACGCCCCACTCCAATCTAGAAGCCACAGTGTGGATGCAGCCTAAGTATTTGCAAGCATACAGTTTAATGCTCGGCAGAACACTGGCACAAGAGGACTCCTCTTCATTTCTTTTCCAGCTGAGGGACCTGGCCCTGAACCTTGGCCAGATGGCCTTGAACCATCATAATGAGCCAGAAAAGATACCTTTGTTGTATGAAAGGTTTTTTGGGGGTGTACAGAGGCAGGCCCCCAGCTTAAGACTTCTAACTTCTCATGTCAGTTGTGCCAAGAGGGTTTCTGTTTTCTTTCAGAGGCAAGCTAAGCCAGTACATCCTGGTTATCATTATTATTTCTATATCTAGTGTTTAACTTATTATAAGCACTTGCCTAGACAAGAGAGACAGAGTGAAATTCCTGAGGGCTCAGACTAGGGGATCTGTAAAATGCTCAGTCATTATAGTCATGGGCACAGCCTACTTCTCACACCCAAGAGTTACAGCAGACACAGCATCAGGCAGGTGGTAACCAGCCAGCACTTGACAGTCCCAATACATCCTGACCCTCTGGGCCATCTATACTATCATTCTGCAGCAAGCCACTTTGCGCAGCTCAAGATTTGAGCTAGGCACTCACAAGGTAAGCAACTTGCCACCAGCACAAGAGCTGAAGGAGCTCTCAAGTGTTTCACTGGGCTACAAACTAACTAAGCCTTTACCAGAGACATTGTGAACATCTTATGCCAGTGCATCATATGGGAACAATAAAAAAAATTAACAAAACCTCCCTCAACAGGCATAAGGAAGCTTCTGCCAGGAAATCATGCATTTGCACTCCTGACATCTGTAGGACATGAGTTCTCTCCAGCTAGCACACACCCAGCTTTAAATGTAGTATAAAAGCTAAAAAGAATCCACCCAAAGATATTGTTTGGAAAGGGAGTATCTGTAAAGTGACAAGATGGCATTTAAAGGGGAGTTTTCCAATGGAGAGATTTATTTAAAAAAAAAAACAGTTTTAGTTCCCATGGAAAAACCCAGGCAAAATCCCCTTTGGGTTCAGCACATTCTACTGCTTCTGTTCAGAAAGAGAAAGAGAAAGGAGACTGCAGCCATTCAATCAATCTAGAAAATTATTTGAAGAAGTGAGCAGTGACTCAAGAAAGCTCATGCCCAGCCACACATTTTGTTAGTCTTTAAGGTGCTCCTGGACTCTTGCTCTTTTCTACTGCTACAGACAGACTAATACAGCTACCCATCTTGATAAATCTAGAAAATTGGTTAGGACAATTAGTTATGGTATTTGGCACTAAATACATACCCCTTCCTATCCAAGCATGGACTGTTTCATCAATAATTATACACCCAGGACACACAATTTGGTTGTGTGGATAAGTTTCTGCATGAAATTGATAAGAAAAAGCAGTTATTAAAAGAAACCAAGTTTAATATCATTTATATAGACAAGTAAAACTAGAATTCCAGTTAACTATAACTTTGGGTCCAAGTTAAAAAGTCTGTGGGCTTCCTCACCAATGATTTCAAGTCCTATTTAACAGTGAGTCCAGGAGAGTGTAACTAAAGTTAAGGCTGATGCCCACACAAGCCTTAACCATTATGATGTAAGGCCAGAAAGGGAATTTGCATGAGAACGAGGAAGAGCTAGGGAAGGTACCACATTGTTACATCTGTCCAGATCCTTTGTGCTCACGGCCCTGGTCCACCAAGCAACATAAAGGGGAAGAGAGAGAAGGCAGGATTTGCACCAGAATTTCCTGGCTCACAGCTCGTTCCCTTAACCACTATGCTATACTTGCTGTCCCACTGTTACTAACTTCATAGCCTTCAGCTACACAAGAATTTGCTTTCAGTACAATTACTCTTAAGAAGGGGGTACAAAGCCATTCACATTTAACTAGGTGTACAAGGGGAAACAGCTCACCAAGAGGGTGCGCTATCCGGCTCCTTTTCATGCGGCCTGCACTTCCAACATTAACCCCTATAACAGCAAACCAGAGAGCTAGAGGAACTGTTTGCCTGATCCAGATAGGCAATTCATACCGGCAAATATTTTCAAGCATTTTGAAAGCCATCTTTACTCCTGTAAGTCATGGGCAGTTACGAAGCATCATGGTCAAATGGCAAACCCAGCAGAGAAAGAGAAACATATACTGGGGATGGGAAATAAGACCAAGTGCAAATAGTTTACACAGCAATGCAAACAGACACTCAGTGAAGAACAGCTGACCAACTCTGACATATCACTGCAACCAAATAATTGTGCATAATATCGCCATGTTAAAGCCTTAATATGATGCAGCGGAACCATATGGAGTCACTGTCTCTTTCAATTGCTCTTCATTCTCAAACAGCTCTGCAAGAAGAGTTCCAATCCTTTTTTTACTCTCCTGTGCATCTATCACAGCAAGTCATATTTAATTGAGTATGAATTTGGGCACAAGCCCAAATGTGAGAATCAGGAAACGGGGCTAACCATTCAAGAGGGGTCAGTAAAAGAACACTTGGCTACAAGAACGGAAAGCTCTCTTGTGATACAGGGAACAAACTGCAATGCCGACAAGCTTTCAGGCCTGAGCTAGACCTTGCACTTGCCAAAAATCTAGACTGCAAAGCTGATTAAGCAGCATTCTCCAAACTGACAAGCTCTATCACTACCTAAAGAATATTTCTGCATTCTCCTACTGGTTAAGGCACTGAACATGAAAATGCAACATACAGAATCAGATCCTTGGTTTTTTAAGTTCAGTGCTGTCAAATCAGAAACGCAGCAACTCCCTCAGGCCTTCCACATCACCCTCTGCCTGATTCTTTCACTGGAGATGCAGGGGATTGGACCTGGCCTTTCCACATGCAAAAATATGGTCCATCACTAAGCCACAGTCTCTTCTGACTGCTTTGCTTGAGCCCTAAACTCAATGACAATGAACACACTAACTGAGCAAGTGTGAACAGAGAATGGACATAAAACTTGTAAAACTAAATGAGGGCCCCAAGTATTTCCTGATATCTGCTGCCAACAACACACCTTACCAGAGGGCCATGGATACAAGCTGAAAGGAAAAGTGATCTGTGTGCATCCTTTCCACCTTATCTGGCTCAGAGAGCAATGAACAGCACACGGGGATTTGGAAGTGAGATTTCAATCTCACTGTTCAATCTGTTGAAGTAACTATCCCAAGTAATCAACTAAGTTGGCAACCCTCCATAGAGAGGGGAGTTGTGTTTCTAGCCTATTCCTTCCTTGTGCTGTCTTCTCTCTCTCTCTCTCTCTCTCTCTCTCTCTCTCTCTCTCTCTCTCTCTCTCTCTCTCTCTCTCTCTCTCTCTTGTGCGCGCACACACACACACACACACACCCCGGTTGAGTTCAGACAGGAGCCAGTTGCGGCAAAAAAGCCCTGGAACAAACTGTTCTGGGGTTTCCCAGGAACATGGGGCCGTCTTCTGTGGGAGAATACCAGGATGGGAGCGGTTAGACGACTGGCATTTACCCTGGTAAATGGTGATGTGCGCATGGGCAGTAGAGTGGCGCACGGCCAATCAAACTGCTGCTGCCATCTGCCCCAATGCGGCTTGCTCCCGGCTTATCTGCAGAGCGTTCATACGGCCGGGAAGCGGAATGCCGCAGGATAAACCTGCTCTCCGGGGATTTGCTACTGCTTTCAACAGGTATCTGCAAAGCAGAACAGCGCGGGTTGCCGACGGGAACGGAACACCAGGCAGATGTGCCTGTGTGACCGCCCCATTTAATCTGCTTCTCAAACGTGGCTGGAAAGGTTGCTATAGCAGGGCAACTTGCCAGTCTGAACTCAGCCACGGTGTGTATGTCTTGGATTAAATTAAATTAAATTAAATTAAAAGCTTCCATAAAAACCAATACACTATGCTTTAGTATTAAAACACTAGGTAAAGCTAAAAAAAATTAGGAGGAATGGGAAACAGAACCTTTGTACGATCCGATCCTTATGTCATGCTTATAAATTGACTGACACCCCCCTTCTTAGCATGATGATCAACTGGGAAAGACAGGTTTGGTTGGTTTTAATTTGGCTATTTCTGTATTCTTAATTACCAGGAAACCTAAGACCACTTCTGATAATTAAGCAGACTTCTCAGTTCAGTTTCATCAATGGTCAGTGAACTGAATAGATGAATTCATTAGACTAATTGTCATGGGAAAATGTTATTTATCACTTTTGGAAGTTACATTTCTATCATTATCAAAGGAAAAGGTGTGAAATACTAAGCTTGGTGAAAACTGATTACAGTCTACTTTGACCACATTAATAGCACTGGATGGAACAGAAAACAATAAACATGCTCCCCCCCGTAGTACAATAAAATTGTTCCTAGCTCCCTCTTTTTCTAATGACATGAGAGATGAAATTACATAATAATGAAGAGCAGGAGTTGAAAGCTGCTCATTCCATATCCTAGCTCCATTATATGTTTACCAGACAGATTTGGCTAAGCCACGGTTTTTTAGCCTTAGCTTCCCAACCCACACCTATAATATAAAGATGATAACACTAGCCTACTCTGTGCACTTAAGTATGCTACATAAATACTAATTAGTATTTCATGGCCATCCAAAACCCTTCTAGGGTAAACAAAACAGATGAATTTCAAGCATTTTTAAAGAGAGGTAGCCATGTTAATGCAACAACAAAAACGAGCCTTGCGGCACTTTTAAAGCTAATATTTATTATGGTCAAAACACACAGTCCCCTGACCTGCATGGCCCAGGTTAGCCTGATCTTGTCAGATGCTGGAAGCTAAGCAGGGTTGGCCCTGGTTAGTATTTGGATGGGAAACCACCAATGAAATCCAGACAATTTGCCCAGGCAATGGCAAACCACCTCCATTTGTCTCTTACCTTGAAAACCCTATGGGGTTGCCATAAAGTGGCTACAGCTTGATGGCACTTTCCACACAATAATGGGATCTATGCCCAACCCCATGTTTATTCCACAAAAAACCCTGATTGTTTTTAGGGTACCACAAGAATTCTGTTACTAAGGCACTGGAAGAAGATATGAACTCCCCTGTACCAAATAGAGCATACTGAGGTAAAAGCATATGGAAACATTTCTAATCTCATAAAAAAAATGTCCTTACTCATCTTCAGAGAAAAGATTTCAAAAAATAACTCCCCCCATACCTGTAAAATGTTCCTGTATGCCGCAGATCAAGGTAAAAGACGGTGCCTGAACCATATCACTACTTCCAATGAGACTATTTGCACACAGGTAGAAAATGAACCATTATGTGCATACTCAAAACACAACTGTGCTATATATTTAGCTTTTATATCACCATAACTTTGAAAAGAGAAATTTCATTAGTGAAATTTCTTTACTGTGAAACTTTCAGCCATTTTACCATAATTTTCAGCTATTATACCAAGCAGACTATAGTTTGCAACTAACCCGAAGGTGAATGTCAAGTCAGCATTGCAACAGGAAACTTTTATTAGGCAAAGAAGAGTCCTAGGAGAAACATAACTCAGTGGGAAACATACAAACATTTATCTAACCACTAGGCTAAATAACTATATTAATTTACACATGTTCAAAGGCCAGCATTCTGATACAGAGTAGTTAATCTTTTACACCACAATCTGTACAAATTTTCACTAAAAAGGTAATTACTTCTGCATATTAAAGCTCTGCCCACATAAAGCATCTTCTGCAGGATGCCGATCTCTTTCTAAGTGGCTTCTAAGTTGGTCTGAAGCATACCAGCCCACACTGCAGTGTGCACACAGAAGAATGGCATTATGCTCTGATGGATTTCTGATGCTGGCCCTCTGTGCAAAAGCCCTTCCTTTGCTGCATACATTTCCATGAATTAAATCAGTGCCATGCCATCTTTGCAAGGCTGAAACAGCATCTGTGAAAAACCAAACCCCAACAGCAATTCTGACGGAATCATGAACAAGTTCTAAAACAAACAACTATTGACAAGTGATTTACTAACAGGTTGCTATGGGGAAAAGACAGGCAACAGCAAAGCAAATCTCTGGCCATGGAACAAGTTTGTAAGGGACAATACATGCAACCAGAGCAGGGACAGGAGAGATATAAACATTCACCATTGAAGAGACTAATGGAAATTCAGAACTGTTAAGATGCAAAATTTCTCTCTCCTAACAAGAAAGTACTGTACATTGCAGGACAAATCTAAAGAGCCAAGAAGATGTTTAGAAGTTTGGACAGAAATTCAGATCAATGGGAGTGCCGTTTACATAGGAATTCTATGTAATTATGTGGTGAATCCAAGATAAATTAGAAAAACACAAATCACAAGAAGGCAGTTTTTAAAAATAAAACTATTTGCACACACTTCCAGTGTGATGGATTTCACTGACTGAAGTGCTGGGAGTTTCAAACCAGAGAGCTCAAAGGAAATGTAACCCCCTTCATAAGTTAAGGTCTAGCTGGGGGAAATTCTCTAAACCAAGACATACTCCAACACACCTCATGACAATGTTAAAAGCTTTCAGGTCTTAAACGCAAATCAATTCATGCAGCAGCACACACCTCTGTCAAGATTTCTAAGTGCACTGAGAGGGATGCAGATTGGATGCAACAAGGTTACACCATTTATTGGCCGCCCTTGGCAATAGATTTTACAGGGTACCAATATCTGCTAATCATTTCTGCTTATCCAAACTCCTGGATGTGGGAGGTTGCTAGGGGTGGCTTTGGTTGGGGCCAAAACAGAAAGGGTCACTCGCCTAAAAAGGCGTGGAAGGGGGGAAAGGAGCTTTGCTACTAAAGAGGCAGAAAAGCTTGGGAAGGGCTTAAAGGATCGCTTGTGCACAAATCACAGCAGGCTGGACAGAGGCTGGTCTGTTAACACCCTGCCAAGGGTGGGAAACTTGGAACGGGGGGGGGACAGAGAAGATCTCAAGAGGGGCACGGAGAATCACGAGCCAAGGGGGAGAGGGTGTCCTTTTTCCCGGGAGGGGCCGCTCCTGCACCGGAGGGGCTAGAGACCTGCTGCGCTGCCCCCTTTCCTACTACTGGAGGGAAGGCGGGGGTGGTAGCCTGCCCCTGCCTCCGCCTGCCGGGCTCGGGGGCTGCGCGGCCTGCAGGGGGGAGAGGTGCGCGGGGGAAGGCGGAGGAAAGCAGCCCGGCTACTCACTGGCACAGCGCAGAGCCCTCTGGCGCACGGCCTCCCCGCACAGGTCGCACCAGCCCGGCCAGAGGGCGGCGAAGGCTTCGAAGCGGTGCCCTTCGCCCTTCTCCTCTCGCACTCGGGGGTCCCGCGGCTGCTCGAAGATGGTGCGCACGTCGGGCAGCAGGCGAGGCGCGGCGGAGCGCAGCCGCAGGCGCTGGTGCAGCAGCCCCGGGCGGGGGGGCTTGGCCGCCGGACCGGGCGACGCGGGAGGCTCCCGGCAGAGAGCCACGATCGCCGCCTCGTCCTCGCCTTCCTCTCCCGCCGGGCTCGGGGCGCCGAGAAGCGGCGGCAGCGACTCGGCTCTGCCCTTGGCGGCGCGCTCCGGCTCGGCGAGGATTCCGCGGTGCCTCCCGCAGGCGGCGGCGGCGGGGCGCAGGAGAGGTGCCTTGCCGGCCGGGAGCTGTTCGGCGTGGGGCTGCTGGAGGTCCTGGAGCGGCGGCGGCGGCGGCCGGCGCCTGGGCTGCTGCGGCTGCGGCTTCATGTCATTGGACGCGGAGCGCTTGAGGATCTTCTTCCTCTCGTTGGCGCTGAGGCTCTGCAGGAAGAGCTGCTGCTCCTTGTCCAGCAGCAGCGGGTAGGGGAATTGCCCCACGGCCGGCGAAGCCATGGCCATGGCGAGCTGCCGGGCGGCCCGAGCAGCTCCGAGCTGCCGGAGGGTGGCCGGTAGCGCAGGCGCTCTTCCGCGGGACCTGCAGAGGCGGCGAAGGAGGCAGAGGGTGGAGCGAGGACGAGCCGGCGTGGGCAGGAGGGAGCCGGGCAGGCGAGGCACGCCTTCGCTACTCCGCCCGCAGAGGAGCCTCGCAGCCCTGTCCCCGGAGCACTCTGGACATGCTCAGGGGCTGGCTCCTGAAGGCAGCCAGCAAAGTATCTCGACCGCCTCGGGGGAAGCGAGGCTTCTGGCCAACGCGATTGCAAGCGCTTAGCTCCAAAACCCTCTCTCGGTACAGGGGAAGAAAGGAGAGAGATGTGGACATGGGCAGAGCGCTTCTCATCATGATCACATGAAAAGACCACATCTGGTATTTGAGAAGAGGCATCCCTTTGGCAGCATACAAAGTGGAATCTGGAAGCCCCAATCTCTCCCTTTTAGGAATAAAACAGGGCTCCCACTTAAAAATCATAGACTCCTATTAAAGCAGCAGTTTCTTCAAGGGCGACAGCTGGGCAAGCCATACAGAGGAGCCTGATACTGCAGTCAGAGGACTGTAAAGAAAGCCAAAAGCCATCGAGAACTTTGATCCAGTGTAATTCTGGTCACTAGTGACAGAAAACCCATTAAGGCTACTGTTGGATATGATGCTATTGTTGTACTATCGCAATTATTCACAACTGCATTTTCCTGTAGGGACAAGACAATGCAGTTGTGAATGATTGCCCAGTTGCAATTTATTGTGGTAGCACAGTATCCAATAGGGTTGCCAGTCCCCTCTGGCCACAGGTGGGGGATGGGGGGTAGGGTTGCCAGATCCAGGTTGGGAAACACCTGGAGACTGGGGAGGACAGGGTCCTCCTCAATGGGATGCAGTCCACCCTCCAAAGCATCCGTTTTCTCCAGGGGAACTGATCTCTGTGGTCTGGAGATGAGCTGTAAATCCAGGGGATCCCCAGGTCCCACCTGGAGGCTGGCATCCCTAATATCCAGTGATGTGTGGATACAGCCACTGTAAATAATTCATAAGAGGCAATAGCCTAGCATGGTGGTGTGACAACAGGGCAGAAAACCCCAGAGAACTGACTGTGGTGGTGGAGAAATGCTGTACGCTACTGGAAACTGAGGTGTGATGAGGGCCTTGCTGACATGTGCTAGGCATGTGTCTGTACAGAGGCTTGTGCCAGCCTGTAAACCAGTAGCTGCCCTGTTCTGTACAACAGGTACACCACTCACACAGGCATGCCCCATCCTGCACTGATGCAGACAGAAGAGGACAGGATGATGTAGCCTTAATAACTAGCTCTGTATCCTCTAAAGTGAGTAGAAGTGGAAGCAGGTGACTGAAGGTAATCACAGCACAGGTGAGGTGCACATCATAAATATGAATGCATTCAGGAGCTGCAGACATGCCATATCCCAGCAATTACAAGGCATCCACTCATGCTCCTTCCAGCCACTTAGCAACTGGCCAAGTGTCACACCTTCCAGGTTATGCTAGTCATAACCTGCAAAGCACAATTCAGCAAAGGAGGAGCTAGTACAGGAAAATGTTCAGTTATTTCAACAGGTGATCAAGCATATGAATCACTTCACAGTAAGTCTGGGCCATCAGAAAGCAGTACTTTGAAAATGTCATCTATGCCTGTAGCCACTCTCTCTCCAAATGCATGTACCCACACTTGGGATACACAAGCATCCCAAGTGTTCAGGGAGCTGAAATGTGCTATTAAATCTAAGTGGCAACATCGATCCACTTAGCTGCATTAGGTGGCTGCCTGTAACACCAGCACACCAAGTATCTACTTTAAATAATAGACGTATTTACAACAACTTTCCCCTCAGTCTCTATAAGAATTTCTAACAATTTGATTCTGCTTAATCATGCCCAGTTAATCACAATTAAATCATGACAGAAGAGGAGAAAGGTGCCTTTCCATTCTGGATAGTCTAAGGGTTCTCTGGAAAGAACTAGTAACAGCTGTCACCACTTGAGGAGGGGGGCTGAGAACATCTAGACTGACCCACAAAGAAGGGTTCTTCCTAGTGCAGCACTAGACCAATAAAGAGGTAACAGCATGTAAACCCTGGAGAATCTCATGCAAAACTATGTAGAATCCATACAGTCTGGCACATAGGAAAGAGATTAAGAGAAATATCCCAGAGGAATAGCCTGTACTGTACTGAAACAAAACCAAAACTGCCTGTATAAAAAAGAAAGTTTATTATGAAAGTGGGGGAAAGGATAGGGTAGTTGGATTCAAAAAGGGATGGGAAAGGAGGCAAAACAAAATATAGGGGAAACCACCAAGGAAATCTGCAGTTGCTACACAGAGGCAGAAAATGGCAAAATACTTCTGAATGTCTCTTGCCTTGAAAACTCTATGAGGTCACCATAGTCATCTGGGACTTTATGGCAAAAAATAAATAAATCACCAGCTTTTCATTTACTGCTAGCCAGTGTCAACCAGGGAGCCAATAATTTGCCATGTTGTTTAGACATTTCTCAGAAAGTTCAGATGTGTGCTTGCACAGTGATGCAGCTACCCATTCCCATCTGTCATCTCCAATTTTTAAAAGGCACAAGCAAAAATTCTTGAGATTTTAAAGATTAGACTTACTAATTAGGTATCTCTGTATACATTCAGTGTCTGACCATGAACCCAGCTAATCTTACAATAATTTCTCAAATAGAGACTATTGAGTGTGCAGGAGCGAAAAACAGGCAGTGTATCCCAAAGTTAATTTAAAGGATGCATCCGGCTGCATAGGCACAAAGAGGCACAAACCATGAGTAATTCCATGCTTTACAAGGAGATCAATTTAATGGTCCCATTGTGACTCTGGGGGATACATGACTCTTCTCTGGTAAATGACATGATTTACTTTGTTAACTGGGTAAAAGCAGCTGCAAACAGCACCTTACTTGCCAAGGCATAGCCTCACCCTGCAGCACAAATGGCTATTGTGCAGGTGCAAAGATCCCTGGCATGGTGCTATGTTTGAGATGAACATCCAAAGGAAACATCATGGCAATAAATAAGTTGTTCACTCCATATGCAAGTGAGGGACTTGGATCAAGGTAAATTTACCAGATGATCATGTTCTTGTGAAAGCTCTCAGCATGTCTAATCTTGCCAACACTTGCCAGAAATGGAGACCTGTGAGAAACGATGAGAGTTTTCCAAGTTGATGTTTAAACCACCAGCAGAGCAACAAAAACCACCCACACCTCAGGCAGATTCAGAGTGTGACTTGTCTCGATGCAAGAGCTCATTGGAAGGCTTAACAAGTTCTAAGTGACTGGGAATCCCACTAGAGGAGCAACAAGTTATTGTACTCTCATTCTCATGCCACCAGAAGCATAGTAGCATACCATTATAACATTCAGGGTGAAGATAGAATCCACACCGGTTGTTTATCTTTCCAAGAAGTTACCATGTCCATCGGAACACTGTTGTAGGCCTGGAGGACCACTGGGGATAGCTGTGCAGAACTTTGTAAATGGTGCCTGAGCCCTAAGCCCTAGGGCAAAATGTCGGTGTTTTCACATTGCCTTCCAAGTTGCCCTACAAAACAAGGCACCAAGGCATAGTATCTTATACATAATCCCCACAGGGATGTGTGAAAGATAAATGTTTGCTGTTAGTGGGAGATACTGGTCATATATGTGATTCCCTATGGGTATGACTCTAAAGCCAGTCCATCCATAACTCACCCATATTTCCCCTATGATCCATGGTAGTCAGCAACATACACTTCATGCTAGGCATCCAAACATTGCCCAGTGATTGACACATAATGCCATAGGAGGGAAGTAGTCATGTACTTTTGCTTTTTGGAAATGTCAAAAGAGTGACACAGCAGGGAAATATAACCATCAGCAATGATACTGTGCAGCAGCATAAGAGCAGGCTTTAAGAGCTACCTGGGCAACATGCAAGGTGTGGCCTCAAAAAGAGGGATTCTCATCTTCCAGAACTGTGCCTGGGGCTCCCATCTGCACCTAGTCTCTGGCTACCCATGCAGCTGGCACTCTAATTTTAGCAAGCTCCAGCTCTCACCACCGAACTGGTGACAGATACTGGTCCCTGTACAAAGGATGATCCTTTTAATCTTTCTGTGGCTGCAGGTTCCATTTACCACAGCCACTTACTTTGCCTTCACATAGAAGATGGACAGGTGACATTGTCATACATTTGACCCATCCAGACTTTATTGAGTGGCAAAGGTATATCCAGTGGTGACTATTTCTGTGACGTATATGGGAATCCCTGTGTTGTTGGTGTGATATTCCCTTTAGCTTGCAAGTCAGGAATAGGCTACTTACTTAGGTTCCTGCTCTTACATTCACACAGCAGAGACAGGTGTGTTCAAAACAACATCAATTTATTAGCAAGAAGATAGCGGAATGTGAGCAACTGGTTTCAGAAGAAGAGGGTTGTGATGGAATTACAGGTTTGTGGACAGCAGCAGGTAAACAAAGAAGCTGCTGAGTCACATGACTGAGAAGGGAGGGGGCCATTTGGCTCGGAATTCTCAGAGACTGACAGATAACAGTAGACAACAGACAGTTGAGAGTTGACAGTTGGAAGAAAAGTTAGCAGGGAGTAGTCAGCTAACTGAATAGCTCTGAGGTGGAACAAACCTCTGTGGCTCTGTGGAAACGGCCTGATATCAGTTTGAGTAGAAAACTGGGGCTGAAATAAACTCTGCACTGGTACCCTCTAAAGGAAAGAGAAGAGTGAACAGAGAGTGAACAGTATAAGACCTCAGTGGTCACAGACACCAGATACATTGCTCCAAAAGAACTTGTAGAGCTGGCTAGAGAAAGTGCTAAGGGTCTGGAGGAGTCTGAATAGCTGGAAAGGTGCCCAGTTAGACTCAAAGGGTTCAAACAGATAAAGTTCAAAGGTCAGCCACAAAACAGTTACTGGAGAGTGGGATCATAAGTGTGTTTAGTGTACTGAAGAACATCTGTATAAAACTAAGAGTGATAAGCCTACAGCCTATGTGAAGGCAAAGTAAAAAGTTCTATTCTACAAGGAAACAAAATATCCTATGTAAATACATCCCATCCCCCTGTTGGGCTTGCTGAGAAATAAAGAAGTGTACTGTTTGACTTTTACAAATACTGGTGCCTGACTTTATGGTGAAAGAATTATACTGGGCAGTGGTCCTCTGTACATCCATAAGTTATATTTATATACCAAAAAAAAAAAACCCAAAGAGACTAATGTTTTATAATGACATGGTCAGATACAGTATAGTGAGAACTGATCAGTCACTTCATAAGTAAAAATATTTTAAATCCAGTACATCTATAGGCCTATACATGGCTCAGTCTCGCCTTCATGGTTATCATAT
The DNA here is from genome assembly GCA_029375565.1 of Gekko gecko. Lineage (NCBI taxonomy): Eukaryota > Metazoa > Chordata > Lepidosauria > Squamata > Gekkonidae > Gekko > Gekko gecko. The sequence continues at coordinate 121,461,786 of JAPDNY010000006.1, read as the reverse complement.
AAGGGCTCATATAGTCTACAACTCTAAGTAACAAACAGAACTGAGCAAGGACTCCACCCCACAAGACTAAACCAGCACATGCAAATATCAGAAGGGGAAACAGACTGTTCCATTGTAATATATACAACTAGGAATAAGGCCCGTTGTGGAAATAAATACAACGGGCTCTAGAAAGAGGCTCTGGGAGAGTGCCCCGGCTTTGGGCACTCAGTGACAATTTGCTGTGGCAATCTCAGCAGGGTATAATGACAGAGTCCACCATTTTCTCCAGAGGAACTGATCTTTGCTACCTGAAGAGCAGTAGTAATTTTGAGTGATCTCCAGCCCACCCCCAAGATTGGTAACAGTGGTTCCCCAGGAGGGAGTGGCTGGTTTGGAGGGTGGAGTCTATGGCATTGTACCTGTCTGAGGTGCCACCCCTCCTCAACATTCACCTTCTCCAGGTTCAACCCCTCAAATCTCCAGGAATTTCCCAACCTGGAGTTGACAACCCTATCTCCCTCCCAGCCAACCAACAACCTACCTTTAGTTTTCTATCTCCTCCCCCATCCCTCCTACAGAGCAGTTGTAATTTTGAGTGATCTCAAGCCACTACCTGGAGATTGGCAACAATGATTCCCCATCAGGGAATGGTTGGATTGAAGGGTGGAGTCTATGGCATCATACCTGTCTGAGGTGCCACCCCTCCTCAAACCTCACCCTCTCCAGACTCCATCCCTCAAATCTCCAGGAATTGCCCACCTGGAGTTGGCAACCTGATCAGGACTGGGCCCAATGAGTTTTCTCCCTAAGGCCAACATAGGTGTGGAAAGGGCCTTTTACTGACAGAGGAGAAAGTACAGGTGCCAACTCTGATTAGGGAAATACCTGGAGATTTGGGGGGTGGATCCTGTGGAGGGCAGCATTTGGGGTGTGTGTGGAAGGACTCAGCAGGGTATAATGCCATAGAGTCTACCCTCCAAAGCAACCATTTTCTCCCGGGGAACTGATCTCTGTCATCTGGAGGTCAATTGTAACAGTGGGAGATCTCCAGGTCCCACCTGGAGATTGGCAGCCCTAGGGGAAAGTCAGCCGCACAGCGGGGAGTTGAAGAAAATGGTCTGATGGTCGCTGGCCCACCTCGTTAGCCAGCCAGCCATGCTGAAGCTAAGCAGGAGAAAGAGCCTTTTTCCATTTATTCTGACAGGAAAGTGGCCACTGGGGAGGGGGTTATGGGCGGGGAGGGGGTTAAGCTGAAAGTCCTTTGTTTTTTTACTCACAGAACCAAGCTTGGCTGCCTACCAACAGCCACTGAGGGGACAGTCCCTCACAGGAGTCAAGAGAACTGACTTCCTCAGGAGACAGAGCTGTCTGCCAGGGGGAGTGGGTGGGGAAGAGGAGCAGACCCAGCACCTGGCCAATGGCACGCAAGTACTCTTGAGTGGCGGCTGATGGGCCAATGGCTGAGGGAGGGCATTTCACAGCCAATGGGAGCGCATGGAATCTTGCGAAACCAAAAGATAAATATTTATAAGGAGAGATAAGTACATCACAGTTGGTGTGATACTTGGTGGTTGTGGGGTGGCGCTGCTACTGCCATATAATAGCAATTCTCACTATGTCCCACAGTCAATTGTTGTAATGTTGAACTGCCATTTGTTACATGTTTTTGGCAGGTACCATTATTAACAGTGGCATATGACTATTGCTGGCAGTTGCAACCTCTTGGTATGTACTTGCTGGGAGTACTGTTCATGTTTAAGTTGTTTTAACTTTTAACATCTGAGTTTTGTCTCATGTTTGTCACTCGCCCCCCCATTTCAGGATTCTTGTCTCTCAGCAAATAAGATGTCATCAGAAGCAAAACGTTGAACAGGAAGCCCACTCAGAATCATGTCTAAGACATGTTTCCATATAATATGGTGAAGTACGGAACAGTAAGTGTGAATCTTCACTACCTCTCCCCCCTCAGATATACAAGGGCATAACTCAGAACTATGTTAAGGGACCATCCTTTCAGAAACTCCGAGGGGATGATTTGAAATTTTAACATGGTAAATGGCCCATTTCAGGAGCAGTGGGAGAATTGCCAAAGCAGCCAAGTATCTTTCTGAGGGAAGAGAATCTTTTTTTTAAATTGCCATAAAGCACATTTGGAAGGATTAACATCTGTCAAATCTCACTGGGCCACAGTCTAGTTTTAATAAGCAATTTGGCCTTTAGCTCTGAATCCTGCAGGGATAAGACCACAGCTGAGAATAAATTACTAGTTCTGACAGGCCAGTAAGAAAATCTGATTTAGTTGACTGTTCTAAAAAACAGTGTGTGTGTGTCATCAGTTAGGAACCATCTGCAGATGTTTAAACTAATACATACATGACAGTCTGCTTCTGGGCCAACAGGGCAATGGGCATTTGCCTCTTTTGGGCCTTGCTTCTATCTATAAACATACTGCTCTCTAATTAAATAAAGAAGACACTGTGAAGACAGAGCCTGCCGCTGACTGCAGCAATTGTGATGGAACTAATTAAAGAGACAGTCTCTAAGGTCTGCTGTTTTTTAAATACTTATTTTAATTTGCATTTAAGTAACAGTAAATAATACTAACCACTAGTCTATTTCCGCTGGGCTTTTCTCACCATTTAGATATTGGAACCTGACTGTAGAGAGAGACGTTTGCTTTCTCCATATGTATCTAGAATTAGATAGATAGATGATAGATAGATAGATAGATAGATAGATAGATAGATAGATAGATAGATAGATAGATAGATAGATAGATAGATAGATAGATAGATAGACAGGCAGGCAGGCAGGCAGGCAGGCAGGCAGGCAGGCAGGCAGGCAGGCAGGCAGGCATACACACACATATGGAATGATAGCTGTGCAGGAATGAATGGCTGGCTGGCTGCCCTTACCAGATTTACCATGTTAACAAGCTGATGTCTGTCTTTTCATCTATGATCCTTCAAACACCTCTTAGTATTACAAACTTGAAAACATTTGCCTAATGCTAGTCTAAAAACCTATTTTGTGCAATTGATCAGGTTGCATCCAGGACAGGTAACCAACCAACCTACGCCAAGCTTCATTAAATAAATAATGAAATAATGAGAGAGGCCATTATATATTCAGGAGATTAAAACAAAACCAGTCCACACACAATCAGCAGATCATGAAGTGATACTACCACTGCAGAAAGAGGAATTCACTTATTAAAAGTTTTTGGAGTTTTTTTTACCCATAGAAAATTAAATGGTTAGGGTGAAAGATATTAGCATAGCACTCTCAGAGTTCCCTATTTTTTAATATGCAGATTTCCTCTCCCCCCTGAACGTCATTCAGACATGTCTGAATCAGCCCCGTACCCAGAACATTTTTGTTAGGTGGGCCCCAAGGGGAGCTGACTACAGCAGAGCTGACTGCATCACAGGATTGTTGTTAGGGAAATACAAGTGGAGATCCACAAGAAACTAGTGGGATGGTTATCTCATTCGTCACACCTTTGCTTCCTCTGCTCACCCCCTACCTCTCTCACACTATTTCTCCCCTCTGCCCCCCTTTTCTTACTCTCTATTTCTCCTCCATGCATGTGACTTCTTCTCTCTTTCTGACCTGCCATCTTTCTCTTTCTTTTTCTGCCTCCCCACTTCATCACTCTTTCTCTCTCTTTCTGCCCCCACCCCATCTTTCTCTTTCTTTCTGCCCCCATCACTCTCCCAGCCTCCTTCCTGCTTCCTCCCCCACGCCGCAGAGCAGCAGGAACAGTGGTGGCAGTACTCTCAGCCACCCACCTGCTTCCTCTCCCGACACAGCAGCAGTGGCAGCACTCTGGGAATCACAACAGATCTCCCAGCTGCAGAGATCAATTCACCTTAGGGCTACCAGCTCCAGGTTAGGAAATTCCTGGAGATTTGGGGGTGGAGCCTTGGGACAGTGAGGCTTGGGGAGGCAAGCAGCCGCAGCAGGGTATGATGCCATAGATTCAACCCTACAAAACAGCCATTTTATCCAGGGGAACTGATCTCTGTCACCTGGACAACAGTTGTAATTCTGGGTGATCTCCAGTCCTCACCAGGGGGCTGGCAATGGTGGTTCTCGTGGAGGAAATGGCTGGAGGGTGGAATCTATGGCATTACACCAGTCCGAAGTTCCTCCACTCCTCAAATCCCACCCTCTCCAGGCTTCACCCCTCAAATGTCCAGGGATTTCCCAACATGGAGTTGGCAACCCTATTTCCTTCCCAACCAACAGCCAACCTACCTTTATCTGCCTCTCTGTCTTCTGCTTTCCATCTCCACCCCCCAGCCTCTACCTAGGAAAATTACAGTCTTTCTCCACAGTGAGGACCAAAGCAGCTTTCATTATTCCCTCCTCCTTTTTATCTGCACTACAACCCTGTGAGGTTGGTTAGGCTGAAATATGTGACTGGTCCAAAATCACACAGTCACCTTCCACCGCAAAATGGAGATCTGAACCTGGGTCTTGCAGACCCTACTTTGAAGCTCCAACTGCTGCACCTCACTGGCTTTCATAGGGTGGCTACAGATGAATGGTAGCTAGCAGCTGAGGCTAGGTGAGTCATACAAATCAGGGGGGACCTGGCAACCCTAGACTGCTGCCAGGCCTAGAGTTGCCAACCTCCAAATGGGAACTGGAGAGCCCCCAGAATTACAACTGGACTCTAGACAGCAGAGGTCTGTCTCCCTGCAGAAAATGGCTGCTTTGGAGGGTGGACTCTGTGGCATTATACCCAGCTGAGGCCTCTCCCTTCCCCAAATGCAGCCCTCCTCCTTAGAGTCAACCACAAAATCTCTAGGAATCCCGTAGCCTGGCACTGGCAACTCTAGTGAGGCCTGGCCCCAAGGCTCCCTTCCTCCTTCCCTCCCTCCCTGAAAGGCCAAAATATGCCCGGAAAGGGCCCTTCTCCCCCACCCTTTTACTGACAGAACCAGTTAGAAGCCTCTCCCCACCCTGAACATTCTAATCTCTCACCGTTGATGCCTGAAGCAGATCCCTGCAGAGGCCATTTCAAAAGGTTTTGGGGGGGATTCAACCGTCCCTGAAGGGATTTTCTTAGTTTTTGGATTTTTCTACAAACCCAGGAAGTCTACTGACTAAGTAGGAAAAGCTGTTGGGAGAGAGTGAGCCCCCTCTTGGTGGAAATAGGTATCAGCACATTTTGGCTATTAGAATAAGGATAGAGGAGAGACATGACTAGGTAAAAGCTGACAGGCAAAATCGAGGGGGGGGGTGCAGCACCTGGGGCAGTTCGGAGAAAATAAAGAAAGGCCAAGATTTGTGTCTGGGAGTTGTGTTCTCTCTAAAGCTGTAATAAACTGAGTTTGGACGCATGGCATAGTAATCAACTCATAGCTTATTAGGTAGCTCAAACTGGAGACAAACTAGCCAGTCTATGTAACTTATAGCCCTGTAACACCCCCCCCCCACAACACACCCCCACATCCTGTGATAGGTTCTGTTTACATTACCAGTTGACCATAGGTTCATCCTGGGATCCATGCAAGCCTATTGGTCTGCACTAGGATCTGACTTGGCTATTGTTTCAAGACCCAAAGTTCTGCTTGATTGCTTGGCCATGCTAGCACTAGCATGGCCCTCTCAATATTCAACACCCCTCCACCCATAGTTCCAAAATACTAACACACATAGTCTTTAAGGTATTCTGGGTGCCTCTGCTCACGAGTCGAGTGGCACAGCCCCGTTGTAGGGCCACTGGAGTTGCTGTCTCTGTCAGGGTTGTCTGGTTGCTCAGGGGCAGCATTAGGTGTTGCCCCAGCAGCTGGACTGGGACCCAGAGTGGTAGCAGGATCTGGGGCAGGAACAGGGGTTGAAAATGGGTCAGGGCCCACTGGCTCCAGTACACACTCTACTGGCTCCTGCTCCTCTTCACTGTCCTCCACGTCTTGGACCTCAGTGGGAGCTAACGGCAGAAGGTGTCGGCACAGCTGGTCCATGTGCCTCCAGAGCAATTGGCCATCTTCTGTGGTGACCTCATATGAAAGGGGACCTGTCACCCTTGCTACCCGGGCTGGGATCCACGGCGGCCCCTGCAAGAAGTTCTTTGCGTATACAGGGTCCTCTGGGAAGAATCTGCGGGGTGTGTCCTGTGTTTCCAGAGCCTGGCTGTGGTCAGGGGCACGGTCCGGGTGTAGTTGATCCAGCCAGGTCATGAGGTGCCAACCCATCAAGAGTTCTGCGGAACTGTGGCCAGTGGCGGCGTGTGGGGTCATCCGTTGTCCAAACAGGAAGGTGGCTAACCTGTGGTCCCAGTCCCCGTGGGTGATCCAGCGGAATGAATCTTTAGTCGTTCTTACCATCCGCTCTGCCTGTCTGTTTGTGGCCAGATGGAAAGGAGCTGAGCGGATGTGCCGAATTCTGTAATATTTACAAAGTCCTGGAATTCAGCCAAAATGAACGCAGTCCCATTGTCAGACACTAGTGTGTCTGGGATGCCGTGAGTACTAAAGATCTTCCACATGGTGCAGATTGCTGCGTGGGATGACGTGGTGGGTACCAGAATGACCTCCAGCCATTTTGAGTAAGAGTCCACTAGTATGAATAATAATTGTCCCTGGAACAGCCCCACAAAGTCCAGGTGCAGGTGGGCCCATGGCTTGTATGCTGATTCTCACGGTCATACCAGAGCCCCTGGAGGTGCTGGCTGTGTATCCTGGCATGCTTGGCAGCTCTTCACTAGTTCTTCTATCTCACCATCTATGCCTGGCCACCATACGTAACTGTGAGCCAGAGCTTTCATCCGCACGATTCCCAGGTGGGTCTTGTGCAGAGCAGTGAGCACACATTGGCACAGAGGAGTGGAGATGATTACCCTGCTCCCCCAAAGCAGGCAGCCCTTGTGGGCCGACAGTTCATCTCTCCAGGATGAGAATGCAGCAAACTCGGGGCCCACCCAGCCGGTGGGCCATCTCCTTTCCACCCAGTCCAAAACTCTGGAGAGGATGTGGTCCCAGGAGGTGAATCTGGAGATGTCAGCAACCTGGATGGGCTGGTTGGGCAGGTCCTTGTGCAGCAAGATCTGATGTGCTGGAGCCAGGTCAGGGTTGCCAGATGGTAACAAGAGGCATCGGCGTGGCCCATCGCTTTACCTGGCCTGTGAAGAAGCACGTACTGGTAGCCGGCCAGGATAATGGACCACCGAAGCACTTGAGGAGACAGGATCTGAGGTGTTTGCTGGTCCAGGGCTAAGAGCCCCAAGAGAGGCTTGTGGTCTGTTACAATGGTGAAGGGCTGCCCGTATAGATAATCATGAAACTTACAGGCCCTGGCCACGATAGCCAGGGCCTTCTTGTCTATCTGGGCGTAGTTGCACTCAGCCGGAGATAGGGTGCATGAATAATAGGCCACAGGGACTTCATGGCCATCTGGTAGCTGGTGCCCCAGGACAGCCCTGACCCCGTAAGGTGATGCATCGCAGGCAAGAACGACGGGGAGAGACTCGTTGAAGTGGGCTAGAGGTCAACAGCTCCTTCACAGCCCGGAACACAGCTGCATGAGATGGCCCCCACTTCCAGGGGGCATGCTTGTTCAGAAGGCGGTGAAGCAGTTTGGTGACTGCAGCTTTGTGTGGGAGGAATGAATGGTAGAAATTCAGCAGGCCCAGGAATGCTTGCAGCTCTGCTTTCAAAGAGGGGGTAGGCGCATTAATGATGGCCTGGATCTTGTCTGGGATGGGATGGATGCCCCGGGTGTCCACCACGAAACCCAGGAACTCAATGCTTGGAACACTTTTCCCGCTTCACTTTCAAGCCCACAGTGTCAAAGCAATGAAGGACGGCCCACAGATGTTCTGCGAAGGATTCTGCCGAGGGTGCTGCAATTAGAACATCATTGAAGAAGGGCTGGACCCCAGGAATACCTTTGAGAAGGCAGTCCATGAGATTTTGAAATATCCCCAGGGCCACACTAACCCCAAATTGTAGCCGATGCATTCAGAAGGCCCCTTGATGCATCACTATAGTCTGTGCCTCGGCTGTGTCCTCGTCTACGGGGAACTGTTGGTATACTTGGGCCAAGTCCAATTTGGGCCAAAAACCCTTGCGCCTGCCAGGGAAACTAACACGTGGTTGACCACCAGTACAGGGTACGTGTGGTCCTGCAGACATTTGTTAATCATGCATTTATAGTCCACACATATTCTTAGATATCTGTTGGACTTCATGGGTGTGATGATGGGGGTTTCCCAAGCCATGTGTGGCACAGGCTCCAACACTCCCTGGCTTACAGGTCAAGCTCTGCTTCAATCTTGGACCGTAGTGCAAACGGAGGCTGCCAGGCTTTCAGATGGATGGGGCATACCGTGGGGTCGAGGGTGACCAGAGGACTGGTGTAGTGGCCAAGCGTACTGTCGAAGATGGCCAGGAACTCGTCACACACTTTGTTAAAGTCCCCCAACTGCATGTGCTGCATCCCAGTCATGGCAAATCCCAGGGCGGTGAACCATGACAGCCCCAGCAAGCTGGTGAGGCTGCCTTTCATTACCACCAATTCCGAGGGGCCCTCGAAATTCCTGTACTTCACCCAGAACTGGCCCACCCCTTTAATTGCCACTGGGTTCTTTTGGAAGTCCTGGAGGGTGAAGCCAGTAGCATCTAACGGGGGGCCCCCATTGGGGCAGAGGGTCCAGAGGGTTTCCTCGGATATGGTGGAGAGAGAGGAACCCATGTCCAACTCCATTGCACAAGGGGTGCCCTCAATTAACACAGTCACTTTAATCTTATTGGTGGACCCCCAGGGCAAGTAATGTATCTGATTGCGGTGGACAGTGGTGTTGTGGAGTTCCATGGTTTCCTGGTGTATGGTCATCCGGCGGTGGGTCCCTTTGGATCTGCAGGTGCTGGCGATGTGGCTCTGTTTTCTGCAGGAGCAGCAGACAGCATCGCAGAAGCTGCAGGACCAGTGTTCATGCGCAATTCTGCAGCTTGCACAAGTTGCTTGTGCATTGGGGTTCTCTCCTGACAGGACAGTAGCAGACGATGTCCAGGGATCCCAGCAAGCTGGGTGGCATACTTGATATACAGATGTCGGAGGCTGCTGGTGTCAGGGTCTGGTGCATGGAAGATGGTGGGCACTCACAATGAGATCTCTCGAACGCAGTGGCCACGTGGAGTGCCAACTCCAGTTTGAGGTTGGCCATGCCAATAAGTTTGCGGAGAAGCTTGGAGTCCTGGATGCCCCAGACAAATTGGGTGAGGATGATGCCCTCAACATCCTGGAACTCACAGTCAATGGCTAGCTGGCAACGCTTGGCCATGAAGACAGTGGCTGCTTCCCCAGACTTTTGCATGTACGCAAATAAGTCCATGTGCTTTGCCATCTTAGTGGGTTTTGGCGCAAAGTAGTTGATGAGTACCTTTATGATGTCATTGTACACGGAGTCAGCCAACTTCTTGAGAGTGCCAGACAAATGGAGGCAACACTGCATGTGCTCAGGAGAAGCTACCTCTTTTTCTTGGCATTGGTGACCTCTTGGTAGCTGCAGAAGTTGGTCAGCTGTTCTACCCATGCTTCCCAGAACTCAGGGTGAGCGGGGTTGAGGTCTGCGATGTTTCCCGGAGTGGTAGCCATGACTCTGCGGAGCGGGGCTCAATGATCCAGGGACAGGTTCGCGGTGCAGTGCTGCGATGGAGCAGTGCAGAGCACGGAGTCCGGGGGATTGGTGCGTGGTGCAGTGCTGGAAGCTAAGTAAGGTTCACTCATCGGGATCCCACCTTCGTCGCCAGTGTAATAAACTGAGTTTGGACGCGTGGCATAGTGATCAGCTGATAGCTTATCAGGTAGCTCAAACTAAAGACAAACTAGTCGGTCCACAACCGGCTTATATCCGTGTAACACCCCCTCCACAACACACCCCCACACCCTGTGATAGGTTCTATTTACACTACCAGTTGACCATAGGTTCATACTGGGATCTGCGCAAGCCTATTGGTTCGTGCTAGGATCCAACTTGGCTATTGTTTCAAGACCCAAAGGTCTGCTTGATCGCTTGGCCATGCTAGTGCTGGCATGGCCCTTTGACTGTAGCAAATATAACAAAAGCACTGTGCTTTGCTCTAGAATAAAAGCCTAACCTCACAAAATCCAAGATGTCTGGCAAGTGTTGCTGAAGGAGCTGGGAGAGCCCCTCGAGGTTTTACAAACACAACCAGGTTCCGTTGGCTAGCTAGCAGCAGCAGCAGGACAATAACCCCCTGAGCAGCCCCTTAACCCCTGGTGCCAACAGGCTATTCTCTTTGCGTCCCCTTCCTACACCCCCCCACACCTTCGCAGGCAATCCTAGAGGAGAGCAAAGACAGGAAAATCATCTTGCACCTCCTGAAGCAGCTCAGGCATTACAATCACACTGACAGCAGGCTGAGGCTGGGCTGGGACATGTTTCCCCCTCCCCTGGCAAGCCAGGCAGGTGCTTCACAGAGAGAGGGGGGAGGCACAGGTGTTTTGGGAGGGTGCATATGGGCCTGGTTTGATGTCTCCCCCCATCTGCAGTCAAATGGTATCCTCTAGGGACATTTTAACCACATTCTCTGCTCTGAGTTACATTGGAACTTAACTGGAACTCCTGATGTGATGTTTTGTTCTCAAAACAGGCTGCATTTCCCTCCTCCAGATATGGATGGGGCCAAAGCACTGGAGAGAAACTGAGGCATCCTTTTGAGCTTGGTTTTAGTCCTTACTGTACAGTAGTTGCATCAAATTTGCCCTTTAATAATAAGCACTACAAGGGCAAAAGTACATGGACAGAATGGAAATCTTTGACCAATGAGCCCACATTAACTGGGTCAGATTGTCACAAGAAACACTACAACAGTCACTCCTGACCTTCCAGCCACCTACATTTTAGGGGATTTTTGTATCACTTTGGCTGCAGAGGTGGAGCTGCCCTCTGCTTCTGACTTATTCCCACTTCCTGCTAAACTGAGAAGCGCATAGGTTACTCAGAGTACAGCAGAACGTAGCTCTACCCCACTTCTCAAATCACCGGCCTGACCTTGGCTGATTGCTCCTCTGCCTCCCTTGTCTAAAGGCTGAGGGAAAAGACTAGCCTAGAACTTGTTCCCTGAGAGTTTAGTTTTCTGTGTAGGAAATATTTTATGTGGAGGAAGAGCATCCAGATATTTTATGTTATCGACAGTCTGAAGTTGTACATCCCAGTAGCCCATACTTCTGCTGGTGAGGCTTCTGTTTGTCTGTTTCTGTGGAAACCTTGGGCAATTAATGTAGCATTTCTGTTCATTATTTCTTCATCCGTAAGGAGTGAGGAAGAGATGCTCAGGCACTACAGTGAACATTCTCTGACTGGATATTTCATACTTATTTTCTCATGACGTGCAGGTCGGTGCCTTGCAAACAGTGGCATTCAGTTGCTAAATGTACCTACACACTTGGCAAGATTCAAAGCCAGTTTGTACTGTCAAAGTACTCTGTACAGTCATGCATGGTTATGTATGACCACATGGAGGACAGCTAGTGTCAAGTCAGCACTACGTACAAGTGTCTGCACTCATTTCTGTAGTCAAGGCCATTGGGGAACAGTGCAGCTACTTCCAGATAAATGGCAGCTACTCCCAGTGTGTATCATCTTTGCATGCTGACCTCTTTGTTTGGTCATGCACACAGTTGTGTGTGAACTGAAGCTCACAACTTTTTTAGGCTTTCTTCCCTATATTTCAGAAGTCAGATTGTCCCAACCTGATTGCAGGCTAATACTAAAAAACAACCATCCCCAGTGGCATTCTGCTAGGGAAAAGTATAAGCAACTTGACCTCTTAGCTTAGTAGATTTCTAAAAAAATCACTCTATAAATCTCTATAAATGATTGTGCTGTATCGATAGCCAATACTTTCCATTTTGGAGCTGCCCGTTCTGGTGTATCATCAAGGTGCTTGATTTTACTCATCCTGTGAAATATTGTTTTTTTCTAAACTTCAGCAATGTGTGCAGAATGCATAAGCCCCCTGGGCACATGAAAATGGGAAGTAGTTCCACTTTCAAATCCTCTCTGTAATTCAAGTGAGATTTTAGGAAATCCCCCAGTTGTTTTTCAGACTCCAAAGGAAGTCCCCTCTCTATGGGGATCCTTTCCAGTATTTGAAAGCAGAAAATGGTTTAACTCTAACTGGTGGAGGCTTTTCAGGATTTCAGAGAAAGGTCTTTGCTTACGTCGACTACTGGAGACACTTTAAGGATACCAGAGATTCAGCATGGGCTCCAAAACAGGGCCACAGCTTCTCACCTAACACTAGACTGGCTGCTCTGTCTTTGAACATTATTTGTAGAAAGGAAAGCACAAGGCAGCTGGCTAATAATGATACAATACACATGAAAATAAATGTGCAAGTTAGAAACATCTTGTTGGATTTGATGGTTTCCAAAAACAGATGAGGATAAACTCTGAGATTTGTAGTTCTAATTTCATCATGTTAGATAATCACTGTTTAGAGACTGTTTATCCACCTACATGAACAAGATTGTAATCTCTGTTCACATCCATTTATGATGCATTATGTGTCAGATGACTACAGAAAAAGCTTTCTTGGTTGTATTAAAAAAACATAAACCCATGTGTTCCTTTCACCCATATTCCTGCAAACAATGTAGCAAGTGCTATGGAAAAGCAGATTTCCAAAGAAATTTTCCTTCCTGGGAATCATTAATAGTTTCCTTTAACATATAATTAGGTGGGGAGACACTGAACATGAACCAACTTGCAAAGGGGGGAGAGTCTGCAAATTTGTCTTTCCTGCTTAAAACACACATAGGTAGTGACTAGACTTTGTCACATGAAATTGATGCAGTTGATCCATTTTTTTACTACTTAATAGTGCCAAGGGTCACTATTGGTCCGAGAACCAGGGTAATGCCTTCCTTATAACTATAATTTTTACTTGGTAAGGGAAGCCTCCTAAATCTCTGTACATCTTGTCCCAGTGGCTAAAGAAGATGAAGCAAGGACTCCATATGACTTTTTGTCAAGTGGAGAATTCTGACACAGAGACACACATGAAGCTGCCTTATAGTAAATGTTGGTCTATCAAGGTCAGTATTGTCTGTTCTGACTAGCATTGGCTGCCCAGGGTCCTTGGTATGTCTTTTCACATCAACTACTATCAGATTCTTTTAACTAGAGATGCTAGGAATTAAACCTGGGACCTTCACTGAGCCACAGCCCCTACCCTACCCTTCCAGGTGGTAGCTCTGAGATCTCCTGGGATTATAACTGATCTCCAGGCAACAGAGATCAGTTCACCTGGAGAAAATGGCCATTTTGGAAGGTGAACTCTATGGCATTATACCCCCATAGAAGTCCCTCTTCTCCCCAAACTCCACCCTCCTCAGGCTCTGCCCCCCAAATCTCCAGGTATTTCCCAACCCAGTGCTGGCAATCCTCCCCTCCCCTAAATGGGTTAACCTGACTCTATCAACCATGAATCTCTAAGGCAAGCATGCTCCGCTTGCCCAAGTAAGCTACAGCAAGAACAAAAACTTTGGCTGCGATCCTAGGGACACTTGCCTTGCAGTAGGCACCATTTATTTATTTATTTATTACTTTCCATTTATATTCCACCTTGCCAGGAAAACTGGCTCAAGTAACATGAGTAGTATGAGGCTGACATCTGAGGAGGCCTGCTTAAGATTGCTCCCTGTATGTTTTAAAGCCACATCTTTCTATTGAGATCATTATGTTTTCTGCTACTGGTAAATACACTTCTTTATAAGCAAACACATTTTATCTTCTGGAAATGGCTGATTTCTCCATGCCAAGCTAGTCTTATATGACATGAAACTAAGAATCACTGAGGTACTCTTCCATCTGGCACTGTGCAGCAGCAGCTGCTGTAGGAGATGCTGGGCTACATGGGAACTCTGTCTGAACTCTGAACAAAAACTATTGAGGCAGACTCAGCATGGGTTCTGTAAGGGAAGATCTTGTCTCACTAACCTGTTAGTGTTTTTTGAGGGAGTGAACAAACATGTGGACATGGGGGACCCAATAGATATTATTTACCTTGACTTCCGGAAAGCTTTTGATACAGTTCCTCATCAAAGGCTCCTAAGTAAGCTCAATAGTCATGGGATAAAAGGACAAGTCCTCTTGTGGATCAAAAACTGGCTTATAAATAGGAAACAGAGAGTGAGTATAAATGGGAAACTCTCTCAGTGGAGGGTGGTAAGCAGTGGGGTACCACAGGGATCAGTACTCGGTCCCATGCTTTTTAACTTGTTTATTAACGATTTGGAATTGGGAGTAAGCAGTGATGTGGCTAAATTTGCAGATGACACGAAGTTGTTCAGGGTGGTGAAAACCAGGGAGGATTGTGAGGCACTCCAAAGGGATCTGTTGAGGATGGGTGAGTGGGCGTCAACGTGGCAAATGGGGTTCAATGTGGCCAAGTGCAAAGTGATGCACATTGGAGCCAAAAATCCTAAATATAAATACACGTTGATGGGGTCTGATCTGGCAGAGACTGACCAAGAGAGAGATCTTGGGGTCGTAGTGGATAACTCGCTGAAAATGTCTACACAATGTGTAGCTGCAATAAAGAAGGCCAACGCTATGCTGGGGATTATTAGGAAGGGAATTGATAACAAATCAGCCAGTATCATCATGCCCCTGTATAAATCATTGGTGCGACCTCATTTGGAATACTGTGTACAGTTCTGGTCACCACATCTCAAAAAGGATATTATAGCATTGGAAAAAGTGCAGAGAAGGGCAACTAGAATGATAAAAGGGTTGGAACACCTTCCCTATGAAGAAAGGTTAAAATGCTTGGGGCTCTTTAGCTTGGAGAAACGACGGCTGAGGGGTGACATGATCGAGGTTTATAAGATTATGAATGGGATTGAGCAGGTTGAGAAAGAAGTACTTTTCTCCCTTTCTCACAATACAAGAACTCGTGGGCACTCTATGAAATTGCTGAGCAGTCGGGTTAGAACAGATAAAAGGAAATACTTCTTCACCCAAAGAGTGATTAACATATGGAATTCACTGCCACAGGAGGTCGTGGCAGCTGCAAGCATGGACAGTTTCAAGAGGAAATTAGATAAACATATGGAGCAGAAGTCCACCAGTGGCTATTAGCCACAGGGTATAGAATGAGAACTCTCAGTCTGGGGCAGGTGATGCACTCTATTCTTGGTGCTGGGTGGGGCAGCAGTGGGAGGGCTTCTGGTGCCCTGGCCCCACTGCTGGACCTCCTGATGGCACCTGGTATATTTTGGCCGCTGTGTGACAGAGTGTTGGACTAGATGGGCCATTGGCCTGATTCAACATTGGCTTCTCTTATGTTCTTATGTTCTTATGTTCTTATGTTCTTATGTTCTTATGTTCTTATCTCTCTAGGAGAGATTGACAGCAGCTGCTGCCACACCCATTAATTCTACAGTCCTCAAAAAAAGCAGTGAAAATGGAGCTGTCTTTCCACTGGGCATGGTGATAGTTTATTTATCTCCCTTTCAGCTCTGGTAACCAGCAGAAGCTACAAGAAAACAGAGGCATTCTATATGCAATACAGGAACGAGCCCTTCTTCAAGGCCTCTGTGTAGTCTTGAAAACTCTGCTAAAAGAGACTAGAATTTGGATCTTTAGTTCATTTAGGCTTTATACTAGATGTTCCTGCTTGACTAGACAATATACATAAATATTAAGACTTCTTTGTTGACTATAAAGTGTGGAGTTGCAATGGCTAGGGTTATTACGCATCCCTGGATCAGGAAGGAAGAAATGCTAAATATTTGGTCTAATTATTGCAAACTGAAGGGATCTTAAACTTGGACTATTTCAAGGTCATTCTTATTGAGTTCTTACCTCCCCTCTGCTTGGGACTTGAGTTCCGCAGAAACACTCAATAAATTTCTCTTGTTCCTTGTGTGTTGCATCCCATCATGTCACTTCTAACTTATTGCAACACTATTAATAATAACCTCCAAAATGTCCTATCCTTAACAACCTTCCTTAGTGGGATGTCAAGTGATGGCATTACAATCTTTTATATTTTTTATATGTGTCATGTATTGTAACAATACGTATGAGCTTGAGGTTTGAGAAGGTATCCTAAAGTGAGCAATCTGATTGGCTGCTCTGCAAAGCAAGCCAATCAGAGTAGCTGGAGTTGTTCCAATCTATTGGTTGTTATCTCTCTTTTCTTATTGATTATTAACTTGTTTAAGGGCGTGGTTACCATAGCCTGGACAGTTTAAAAAGGGAGCCTGTTGCTCCAGTGTTCCTTGTGTTGGTTTACTGTTGAATGGAATAAAAGCCGAATCACTAGTTAAGATCTGACTCATGTCTCATATTTAACAATATGTCTTTGCTTAAACAGTGGCATGCAGAACAGGATATAATAATTTACCTCTCTCAAGCTTGTAGATGTGACTATTGTAACTATCACACTTGGTTTAACCACCGAATCAGCTGCCCTCTCATAAAATAAAGTGGGATTGGTTTAGTATGATTTAGTTAAAAAAACAACAACCATAGCAGCTACTAGCAGCCCGATTTTATAATGAAGTTGCATATGATCTATTCTTCCAATTCTCTGGTATCAAAACAATGAAACCGTAGTTCTTCAAATACCCTCCTGCCACATCTGTCTGTCGTAACAGATAAAATAGTGAGTGGGAATCCACTTAACACATGGGTCCTGAGCTCCTCAGAGGTAGGGCTGGATAGAAACACAGACTTAATGTTAAACTTCTCTTTCTTTGTCTGGGAAATCTTCTGTGCTCCCTCATTTTAAAAATCCTAATCACAAAGGTCTATGTAGAAGTCATTTTCTACAAATTCTTTCAGAATCATGAAACCTATACTGCATTTAGTTCTACTTTGCACAGAAAGTATGTTTTTAAAGAAGGAAAATGGTTGCATTTCCATGTGTCAGCATGTCAACTTGTGCCAAGAGGAACTGGATGGAAATTCTGGATGGAAATTCTGGTTAATTTACTTTCACAAACCCAGCAGGACTGCATGGCACAGTCACCAGATATTGAAAAATTACAGGGAAGCTTGCAAAAGTATCAATTGTAAGAAATATATATTGGAAGAATACCTACTGTTTTCAGCAGACATTCCGGCACTTATCTGTCAGAAGGGAAAAAAATAAATTATAAAGGGCAAACATTAAGAACAGCAAGAAAAATATACTTGCACAGATTCGCATTTCCTGTACCCTGAGGGAGTGCCCATTCTGTAACTGCTGATTTATGGTAGATTAGCTGTGATAGTGGTGAAGAGTTTCAGAAAGCCCTTTTATGGAAGCCAAAAAGGATCACAGGTCACTAGCATAAAAGTGACATTATTTCATGCGGGGGACCAATCCACCAAGCAGTGTGCAGCTAAGCAGCCCTAATTCATTTTCAGAAGGCAATCATATAAGAGCTAGAAATTGACATATCTAATTCTTAACATGGTAAAATCTGTGGATACTTAACTCCAGAGAGAGGAACTATGAAGAGACCAGAAAGATCTTCATACAAACTTGAGAAAAGCCCCAGGTTTACACACATGATTTAAAACCCTGCAAGATGATAGAAGCAGTGCAATTAGCGTTAAGAAATTAAGGCCCTCAGTGGCCATTGCTAGGCAGCCAGAACAGTATTACCAGCTTTCCAGCCTTGGTTTCTGATAGTAAAAGTCAGAGGTATTATGTACAGAGATCGAGGCAGTTTTCCATAACAAGTGATTTCTTTATTCACCTCAGCACATGGAACAAGCCAACCATATACATTTTGAGCTAGGAAAACCACATCTCCTGAAACAATAATGTCCAATCATAAAACAGTGCTTGGGACCAATGAGAACTGTTCCTGCCGAAAGTCAAGGTCTCTCCAGATTGGTCTGTTTGCAGCACTGACCAATCCTGTTGCGTATTTTAAAATGCTGGGCTTCTATGGAGCTGAGACCTAAGCTCACATCTAATAACACAGTAAACTGAATACATAACAGGGGAGAAGCAGACTTTTTACAGGGCTGTTTTGGTCTTTGAGGGAGGACTCATTGGGGCCAGGCCTGACAGTAACCACCAGGTGACTTTGCAACCAGTCTACTTGTATGATTCACTCAGGCCCAGCTGCCAGCTATTGTTCAACAGCAGCCACTCCATGGAAGCCAGGGTGGTGTAGTGGTTAGAGTTTCATACTAAGATCTGTGAGACTCAAGTTCAAATCCCCACTTTGCCATGGAAGCTGACTGGGTGACTTCAGGCCAGTTACACATTCTTACCCTAACGTACCTCATAGGATTGTTGTGAGGGTAAAATGGAGGAGAGGAGAATTCTGGAAACTGCTTTTAGTCCCCATTCTGAAAAAAAGTGAGGTATAAATTAAGTAAATAAATAATAAATATAACTGAAGATGGGAGGGCAGATAAAAGGTTGGTAGGTAGGAAGGAGAAAAGCAAGCAAAGAAAAGTGAGGCTATGGGGATTGTTGCCAGGAGGAAGTAAAGGAGAAATAGAGTGGGGAATGGGATATAGGGGGAACTGAGTTGCTCCCATAATTCCTTGTGCATTCCACACTGTGCAATGAGGCCAAGCCTGGCAGCTAGCATCACACAGCATTTTCCTAAGACAAGGCAAGGGAGGAGGGAAAATAGAAGATGGGGAGCAGGTGAAGGTAGGTTGGCTGGTAGGTGGGAAGGAGAGGAGGAAACAGGAAAAAGGGAGGGGTTTCAGGGCTATCACGGAAGGGGCATAGGAAATAGTGGGGGAGGGTGTTAAGTATGAGACTCAACAACGTAGTAAGCTTAACAAGTGATTTCAGCTTTATTAAGACAAACACCAACTCAGGAATACACAACACAAACAGTGGAGCACAGCTCCTTTTTAAACTCTCCCGGGCTGTCAAAGCCACTCCCAGAAATAGTTAAGGACCAATAGAAATACAGAGATAAGGTCCAATCACAACTGTTCCCGCTTTGATACATTATCACACAGTGATTGGCTATTTACACTGGCTTCGCAGAAACCGACCAATAGGAATGCGACAGCTTAGAATCCACATTCAGAATCAAGCTTAACCTGGAAAAGAATAGGCTTGATTCACAGTTCAATACATAACAGAGGGGGAAATGAGATGCCCTCCTACAAGTCCTTGTAGGTACCCCACTTGTACTAATATAATATTCCAAACATACTGGCATATCATTTATTTATCTTTATTTATTTGTTCGACTTATATCCCACCCTCCCCGACAAAACAGGCTCAGGGCAGCTTACATAAAAAGTTAAAAACTCATAAAAACAGCACAAATATAGAACATAATTAATTAGTTATAAACAATCATAAAGTGCTAGTAACAATGTTGATGGCAGTAGTAATATTGCATAGTGGTAATGACAGGTCATGATGGAGTAGTTACAGAGCTATGATCAGTGTTGGAATTCAGCTTATCCAGTCCATTTATACTGGCAAGCACAGGCTGCTGATGTTGAGTCCAGGGAGAGACAGGCCTAAACACAGTTGGATGCAGCTCCTAATTAAAGGCCTGGTGGAATTGCTCTGTCTTGCAGGCCCTGCAGAACTGTAGAAGTTCCCGCAGGGCCCTGATGTCCTCCGGGAGCTCATTCCACCAGTATGGAGATGCCACTGAGAAGCCTCTGGCGCCGGTTGAAGCCAGCCTGGCATCTTTGGGACCAGGGAGGGCCAGGTGATTTTGGGACCTTGAACGCAGTGCTCTCTGGGGGACATGTGGGGACAGATGGTCCCTCAGGTATGCAGGTCCCTGACCATATAGGGCTTTAAAGAACCAGCACCTTGAAGCAGATTTGGTATGCTATCAGCAGCCAGTGCATTGCCAACAGGTCCAACAGCAACAGCACCGCTGATCTGCCCCAATCCAGATGTCTCCAGAGGTTGTCTGTGAGGGCGACCAGTGCTGTCTGTGTCCCGTGGCCTGGGCAAAGACTGGACTGGAAGAGGTCTAATATGGAAGTGTCATCCATAAAGCTCTGTAACTATTGCTACCGCCCTCTCAATTATTTTGCCCTTTAAATGGCTTTAAATGGTCATTACGTATTCTGTAATGCAGAAGCTGCCTCCTCTTTAGTTGCTGGCTTGAGGTCAATATTTTCTTTGTTCAGAGTACAAGCAGCAGCCTTTCCATACATCCTATTGAACAGCTAAACAATTACAAGCTATACAATTTCAAAAATACCTTTGAGAATTCATGGGGGTCTCATTTTCCCACTCTTTTCCTTTCCCTGGCAGTGCCTGCAGCCTCTTCCCTTCCCTTCTCTCCCACAGACTTACCCGCCCTCTTCTGTTTTCCCCATGGCATTCACTACCTCCCATCCTTCTCTTCCTCCCACTGTTTTTTTTCTGCTCCTCTCCCCTATTCTCAGCTTTCCCTTGTTACAATTTTTGCCTCTTCCATTCAGCTATACCCTTCCTCCCTCCTTTTACCCTTTTACAGTCTCCCTCTCTCCCCTCCCTCTCCTGTGTTGCCACTGAGGCTTGAGCTTCTCAGCAATGTTCACTGTAGATTGTCTAGTAACCACCACACCAATGTCCAGTAACAGCTCATAACTAGTAGTTCTTTCTAAGTCCTTTGATGTCAATATGCTTAGAAAGGTATAATTCTATTTAGGATGATAGTCTCTCAAGACCTTACTGGCACTCTTCTCCTAAAGAAGCAGATATTGCTTCTATGATTATTGGGTTTTCTAATCCTCAAAGTATGGCCCAGTTCACAAACAGATATAACAAGGGAACTCACAAGACTTGCAGAGGGGAATCCCATCCTTCACTACCACCCACTCACTGGTCTACTTGCCCACTTGAAGAAGTACTGCCACCACCCTCCGCCTCCTCCTCGCCCACTCCCAGCACTGGTGGTGGAGGTGGGTGGCAGCTCCCACTTTTCCTCCATGGCCCACTTGGGCAACATGGCAGTGGGTAGCAGTGCCTACCTTCTCTAAAATGACAGACAAGCTCTTGCTGAAAAGTAGCACTGCAAGATCTTGGGGGTTTCCCCCCCTTAAAATTCTACATTTAAATTTCATTGCAACCCTGGAGGTGCCCTTGGGTTTGTATGAAAATGTTTCCTCTGTGTACCTGGGCCCATTCTTTGACTTCTTCTGTCCCCATGAGGGCCAACAAGTTCAATGAAGTGAGGTGCAAGTTCAGCTCTACTTACTCAGCCATCCTTTCTAAGAACAGATGATCAATGCTGTGTCATCTGTTTGAGGGCATGGGAGAGAAGTTCCACAGGCACTGAGCATGAAGTCCTGGAGGATGTACTTCCCCTCCCCACGTTGTGTACTAATTGAGGACTGCACATGTGGTCACCTGTGCACGTGGACATGCGAAGGAGCAAAGCTTCACATCCACAAACAATAGCCAGTTCAGATCCTAGAACCACATATCAGTCAGTCAGGATCCAAGTAGGGACCTATGGGGAATTGGATGCACTGTAAATAAAGCTATCATGGGTGTGGGGTGGTGCATGCTACGGGGATTTAAACAGGCCTCCGAGCCCGCTGTTTTGTCTTCAACTCCTGATACTTAATAAACTATGAGCTGATCACTATTCTACACCTTGGAACTCAGTATATTTCACCCTCCATCTGCCCACTCCCTCCATAGTAGAGTCATGCACATGGTGCTGTGGATACTTACACAGCTAACCCTTCTTCCATGGAGAGATTTCTCCCTGGCTCAACAGATCAACTAAGCAAAGAGACAGTAATATCTATCAAGGGAGCTCAGCAAAACACCTTTAATTTAAGGTTAATGCAGCTGCACTGTCAGAAGGTGCGATACTTGTATGCCGTAAATGATCCTGAATTCACAATGGGAGATTGGTAGCATTTTAGTCCTTTAGATCATGATGACAGAGTGGGCTGTTAGGTTGCCTCAGCCTGAGAAATGTAGTCACTCAAAAGATGCAGAAGAATCAGCATTCCACACCAACAATATTTGTTCTAAGGCATGTCTTCTGAGAACCTTGGACTCCGTTTTTGTTGTGAAAATAAAAAGTGCATGTGACATTTCTATTACCGATGCATCTCCCTGCAGATCAGTAGCCCCTTCCACAAGCTTGACACACCCAGCCAGTATGGAAGATATTTACATTTGACATGCTGTCAACTGAACATTGTTAGGAGAAGAGTATGTTTGAGTGTGTGTCATTTGTAGGGCCTTTCTTATCAGATTGGCTCTCCAGATGGCTGCTTCATTCATACAGTCTTCCATTATGGAAATCGGTTTCCAAATGCTCTGAGTACAAACACGTATGTGTGTGTGTATGTAAGGGTGCTATTAGCTCCCACTGCTATGAAGACTAGAAAACTGACCCACATATCTAGGAATGCCATTTCCCACATTACAATTCATATGTGATTTCAGTGATAAAAGTGAAAAGTGCAGAAAGGTTGAAATGAGACGGCAAATCAACTTTGCAGCATGGTCACCAAATGGATTCAGAAATCTGATACAAGCACATTTAAAACGATCAGTTTTTCATGTCAGAGACCTGATACTAGCCCATTCAGAACTGCCTGCTTTTTTTTTCATGTGATCACCAAAAGTGGGAGAGGAGATGAAATCCACTTTAAGTGAACTTAGCTTTGTAGCACAAGTCAGTTTCAGACAGGGCAGGCCTCCCTTCAGTTGCTTGGTTTGCAGCCCAGGGACAGGTGCCTGCTAGAAAGATTCATTGTCACTCAGCTCAGAGGTAGCATTATTAGCACAGGAGGAAATTAACAGTCCATAGACAGTGATTTATCTCCTAAAGAATGGGGGAAAGGAGTGCCAAGGGAATTCCTTTTAAACTCTCGTACTCCTCATTCAAAAATAGGTCCTCTAAAAGGGGAGGAGGTATCCCAACATCCAGGACAGCCATTCCATTTTTCTGCAGCCAGCATTTGTCATTGCAGCATTTAGCTCCATCTGCAGCTTGGAGACCTTTAGTTTTGCCTGCACGCCATCCTTTGGGGCTTGGGCCCATAAATCATTTCCTAAGCAGCCTGAATAGGGTGCAAAGCAGGGAGGCTGCAGCTGCTTTCTCTGATGGCAAATAGCTTCCCAATATCATCTTAATGCCTTGCACCCCCAGAGACCCCAGGGCTTCCTATATCATCACTTGACACATGGTGGTTGCTGGCACACAGCTGAATCAGCAGATAACCTCCCAGGATAGCCTTGTAAAGTCCAAGGTTAAAAACCATATGGATTGTAACAAACCCTTGAAAGCAATATGCCTCCCCACCTAACGAAAATTGTTTCCCAGCAAACCCCATTTGCTACTGAATACTCAGTTTGTCTTCCATTATCTCATAGTATCAGTTATCCTCCCAGCTCTCATCTCATCTCAAACACACACAATTCTGCTCAAACAGCACTGTTAAAGAGGCGAAGCCAGTTCAAGAAAGGACTGTTGGGGTGGAGGTTTGCAGTTAGAAATATGTGTGTTGCAAGGTCTAAAATTTAGTCATTATAGGGTTAATGTGTGTCTCCTTGTGTGCTGTTGTTTAGAGTGACCTGGAAGGGAACCTGGCACAGAGCCAATGGGAAGAAAGCCCAGGAAAGTGAAGCCTATTTATTAACAATCATTGGTTAATGCATTCAGGGGATTTCCTTCTAGGGGTCAAGAAGTATCTCCATTGTTGTAGACTGTGTAATCAAAGTGTAAAGATGTAGTCTTAGGATTCTTTGTTGTTTTGTAGATTTCCTGTGAACCCTTCCCTTAGAAATAAAGATTTTTACATAGAAGAAAATGCCTCCTCTCCAGTGAAGCAAAGATCCATTGCAATCTCTGAATATTTAACTATTTTGCCAGTTTTTCCAACACCAATCAGGGAGAAAAGTAGTTTATAAATTAAAAAAAAAAAAGTACAGCAGCTACTTTCCTTTGGTTAAACAGAAGTCCAGTGGCCCCTCAAGGAATGGCATTTATTCCAGCAGAAGCCTCAGAGCTTAGTTCCTCAGATGCATTCTGAAAAAGTAAACTCTGACACACAAAAGTTAATACTGGAATAACTGCTGCTGGTTTTTAAATGTGCCTTTGGTCTTCTGCTTAACTTTGCTGCAACTGATTAACCAGACTTTCCCCAGGGAATTACTTTATCTTTAATTCTAAATTGCTTACTCAGGTTTTATATGGCATCCCTATTTGGTTTAATGCTTTTAATCAAGATGTGGAGAACTTACAGGGAGTGTTTCTTAGACAAATTATGGGTATCCCTAAACGTGTGCCCTATTTTACCATCTGTTTAGAAACTGGTCAAAAATCTGATTGAATTGGTAACATCAAAATAACTGTCAAACACAAAGCGCTTACACAATTTGTATATGTTTCTAGAGAGAGGCTATCCAGTTCAGGTGATTCCGACAGCACGGGAAAGAGCTGATGGCGTAGAAAGACAAAGTCTCTTTAAAGAGAACATGGTAAATAGGGATGTCAACATTTGTTGGGCAATAGACTTTACACCCTTTGCCACTCCAATTAAGAACATTGTGTATAAACATTGGCATTTATTAAATGATATTCCAGGGTGTAAAGAGAAACCAGCTGTCATTAATGTAGCTGAGGCTTGATAGTCTTCCTCTAAAGTAGAGTTCCTTTTGACTCTCAAAAATTGGCCATAAGGTATATTATTCTTGATGTGAACCAGGTACACTGATGTATAATGCAGTATTGAATTTTTATCAATGGGCTTTTTATATGGGCATATTGCCAATCTCCTATTGAGTACAAAGACTGTAGTGTCCAAAAAATGCACTTCACTATGATTAAAGGTTGCTGTAAACTTAATCGACTGATGGACAGTGTTAAGCCATTCTACAAATTGTTAAGCATACCTCTCTGATGACACAACAAGAAAGCAATCATCAATATACCTCTTGTACAAAATAACATGAGCAGAAAAAGGATTATTAGTATCATTACTAATCCATTGGGATTCAAAATACTCCATAAATAAGTTGGCAACAGATGGCATGTATTAAATGATATTCCAGGGTGTAAAGAGAAACCAAAGATTGGCTATAGAAATACCAATACCATGAACGACCTTTGAGTGCATACTGATTTACTTACAACATATAAGAGTGACAATGGACCTTGCGGTCATTTTAAATGTAGGCACAGCCAAGCATGTACATTTAGCTGGGAAACTAGGAGTATTGACTTGCCAGAGTTAGAGTTCCATTGGACATTAAAAATTTTTTCCACCTGTTCAACTAAACACTGTGTACATTTAATCATTTGTGGTTGACGTTATGTGGGAGAAACATCAAGAGCTATAAAGACAAGAATCTTGGAACATCGTAGTAAAATTAAACATCAATATCTTGAGGCTCCTCTCGTATCTCATTTTATGTCCAAAGGTCATTCTTATAATGACTTTAAATTCGTAGTACTAGAGGTCATTAATTCTGAGAAATATCACAGAAAAGACCTCAGAAAAGTTTTACTCAAAAGAGGCGTACTGGATCTTTAAACTCAACTGTGTATATCCAGATGGTTTGAACTCCTCTCTAGATTTAAATTGCTTTTTATAGTTCTGTTATGTATATTGCAGACTGTCCTACAGTAAATTTTATTGGTATCTTGTTTTGAGATTGTAATAGTTAGTGTTGTAACTAACTATATTGGGGTATTCTTTAACTGCATTGTTGTAAGTACATTCAGGAGTCGATCTCTCCCTGACTTCATGTTATATTTAAACTGCTCAGTCTTGCATGGGATTCATACCTGTGAAGTTTGTAAAGAATTTGCTCTAGAACATGAAATCCAGTCTGAAAATGTGGTGAGTGTAATTTCTGTGATTTTTGTAAAATGATTTCTCCATTATGATTTATGTTGCTGTACAATATTATGAAGGTGCTGTGTATGTCTTTTAGATCAAGTTTGTGCACTGCTGTGACAATGTTGCCATATTATTGAAGTCCAAAGTAGTCTACAAGATTGTAAGAGCTTTTTATTTATTTAATAATATTTTGCATGGTACATTGTTGCCAAAGTATTGTTCCCAAATGTAATATTTAAAATATTTTTATTGTACATTCTTAGCATCTTGGTCAGAAGAAGACTTTTGTAGTCTAAACGGGAAAAGCATTCCAGAGTTCACCGTCTCCTTGTTGGTCCTGTTAAATTCTGGATGATCATCTGAAACTACACAATATTGTATATTTTGTGTTGTTAATGTTTTGAAGTAATAATAACATATACAAATTGTGTAAGTGCTTTGTGTTTGACAGTTATTTTGATGTTACCAATTCTATTCTGTTACTGTCACCCGTTTTGAATCAAAAATCTGATTGAAACAAAGGTTTGGAAGCATGTGATCCGTTACTGGCTCAAAATTCTTTTTAGAGCCAACTAACGATCCTTCTAAAAAGAAATCTGAATAATGCAATCTGTAACTCTACAATTCTAAACAAATTTAAACAAATAGGGATTGACCTCAATGATCTTGTTTTGTTGGATGAGTTTAATATTCTTAGGATCACCAGACAAACACTTGTTGATATTGAACAGCATAAACTTTGTCTTGCACAACCTTATGTCTGCTCTCCCGCAATGTTGGGTCTTGACAGTCAGCCTGGTAGGATGGCTCACTATTTTTGCAACCTTGAAGATCCGCATCAACATAGAGCCTTCTCTCTGGCTAGACTGAATGCGTTCCCTTCTGAGATATTTCTTGGTCATTACTGACACTCTCCACTTCAGGACCGAATTTGCCCCTGTGGTCTAAATTCCCTGGACTCAATTAACCACATAATTTTGGACTGTCTCTTTTACAAGTCGATTCAGGGAAAAATACTCTCCAATGTATTACAATCCAAAAGACATCTGACTAATGAATGTAAATGTTGTTTTCTCCTGAAAGACTCGACTCCAGATGTTACTGAAATTGTGGCTAACTTTTTAGCTGAAGTACTAAAATCAAAGACAATTCTGTATGGTAAGACCTATTGATTTTCAGTTCTGTACTTGCACCCTGGCTGTAAAGTGGTTCTGTAGTTCTGTTATGCCAATAAAGGTATGTAATCGTAATCATTACTTTATCCATGATGCACTCTCACAGGAACTTCAGCATGTGTGCAGAGCTGATTAAATAAGGAGACAACTGTATTCAGCCACAAAAGCCACAAATGATGTGGCTGCCCTCATGGTGGTCCATGAACTCCTTCCCTGGCTCCATCCCATTTGTGCTCTCTCCAGCCTCAGCAAGGCCTCCCTTGCCTCCCAGGATCAGCTTTCAGAATTACCTTCTCTGACTTCAGCCTCCCATCAGCTGAGCATCTCCCTCCTCCTCAGCCTCCCATCACAGGCTCTCCTTTTATCTCCATCCAATCCAAGCTCCCCCCCTTCCTCCTTTTCCCCATTCAATCCACCTAAGTCCAAAACTATTTTTAAAACCTCCCTCATCTCACTATCTCCTGCACCTGGCCTAATCCTCAGCCACTCCTGCCTCACAAGGATAGCCTGTCCCGCCTGTCTCTCCCGAGTCGGAGGAAGCTACTGCTCCTGTGCTCTGACTGCAGGTGAGCTCCCTGGGTATGAGGCCACCGGCTCCAGAGTCTGAGACCCCGGGCGTCTCCGGACACCATGACCTGCAGCTTTGTGAAACAATGAAGCAGCATCTCCCATGCCGCTCAGCGTGTGCTTGTTTGTATACATACATACAGGGGACCCAAAACTTAAAGTTCAAAGGTGGTTTGGGGAGCTGTTTGAGAAGCTGCTATTGGAAATGAGGGTGGAATAAGAAGTTCCAGTGAGTGTATATCCATTCTTATGGTCCAAACCTGGATTTCAGCCAAAACCATTATGACTCCCTTACTATGTCATTTCATTTAAAAACTTACAACAAAAGGCAGGGGAACCTGACTTCCCTTCCTGAGCTCATTGATTCTTAAGAATACAAAAGTTTATATGCACAGAGTTCCAAGGCTGTATGCAGGAACATAAGAGCACACTGATTCCGTGCTCCATTGTGGAAAAGAGACAGAAACATTTATAATTAAATATATTTGTGGCAACAAGGGATTTCCATTATGCATTTTTCTCTTATTGGCTTTTATTGGAAACATCTGAACCCCCAGAAAGGCCTTGCAAGTATCACAGAGAACGCTGACTAGCTCAAGTCAGCCAGGCCAAGCCAGGCAAAGCAGCATTCAGAATTAGAAACAAAGGCTGTGATCATACCCTCACATGTACACATTGGAGGTTCTTGTTCAGTTTCTTGCACTAGAAGTGCATTAGAGACTCATCAGGGGTTCTACTGAAAGGAAACTATACAAAAACCAGGCCCATAGCCAGGATTTTTTTAGTTGGGGGGCATTTAAATTTCTTAGATGGCACCGATAATTTAATTAAAGTTAAATAGACTTTCTGGGGGAAATAGAGAAGTGCTGTCTGGCTCAATGGGGACACTATAGCCAGCCCTTTGTGCCAGACAGCTGTGCAGGAATACGTGGCCCCTTCCCCGCACCTTCTGCTGCTTGGGGGCCCTGGGCTTTAAGTCCAGGGGGGCCTAGCCCCGAGATGCCCCACTGTAGCTACAGGCCTGACAAAAACTAAGGCATATGTACACTTTGAGACAATTTTATATATTACACAGAGGCAAACCTGACTACTACACACAATGAGGTGCAGGTAGTCAGTTTTTTCATTTCAAATTTCTAAGTTGTTTTTTTAAGCCATTCGAAGCAACACACTAAAAAATAAATACGATCCTGGACTGATCTGACTGCAGCTGGCACATGGGCTGATACAGGAGAGGCAGTGCCCAGGCATGTGGGCACCAGATCAGAAATAAAAATGGACCAGGAAGCACATAAGCAGCCAGGATAGTTGGCACAACCCTGCCAAATAAAACCCCTTGGTGCTTTCCCCCCTAAGGAGAACAAAATAAAATATTGTGTTGCCTGTGTGATATGACTGTTCTACCACACAGGCCATATCACATTTTGCAGGTGGCTGATGAGTAAATTTGATAGACAAATACATTCTGGCACAAGCAATTACAGCATCTTGGGTATATACACCTAAAACATATCATGTGTGACGTGGCCTATCAGTGGTCATCATATGATCACCACCAGTGCCTTCATATCATACATAATGCAAATCCTAAATGCACCTTGTTTTCCAGAGTACAATTCCAAACTTCTCACTGGACATACAATCAAGGAGAACTCTGTTTTTTAAAAAAAATAAATCAAAGACACTGCCTTTCATACAATGGTCACAATTGCCATTTCTCAAGTGAGTTGTTTTTTCCCCACATACAAAAAATACCAGGAAACAAAGTCCACTTTAAAGTAGTTATCCAAACAATAAGGAGTACTTTATGCCTATTTGTTCCAGTGTCTGATTTGAAATGAAACAGTAGCTTGGCTACAGTTGGATGAGGAAAGTGGCATCAACACAGATGCAAGCAAAAGAGAACATTTTAAGAGAGACCTGAAGTCTATCATCCCAGGTGTTTCTTGGCTTAACAGGCAAACCTTGTTAACTGCCCATTTATGTTATGAAATAATTAGACTCATACTGTCCATGGCTCCTTAGAGATAATGACTATGAATTAAAAAAACAACTCTACAGCATCTAGAGTCCAAGTTGAAACTGGGATATTTCAGGCAGAATCACAGATGCATGTTTTGTGGTTGGTAACAAGAACATCGTGTGATGACTTGAGTGTCTGAATGGGTCATAACAGATCAAACACCACAGAAAAAAAATGAATAAGGCTTTCCAATGGAGTCAATTCACACATTAAGCTGTCATTCATCAAGTGTACCGTAATCAAATATCAAGAAATCATCATGCACCTGCTTGTATAAAGATGGCCATACCTACTGCCATGCGGAGGTTTAAAATATATGGAAAACCTTCACTAATAGTTTAAAAATTAATCCAAAATTCTCCACCCAGTAATAATAAGAATCTCAGTGACTGATACTCATTTTTGCTGTTCACCAGGAGCCTGTTTGGTGTACTGGTTAAGAGTGGCAGACTTTAATCTGGAGAACCACGTTTGATTCCCCATTCCACATGATGCCAGCTGGGTGACCTTGGGTCAGTCACAGCTCTTTCAGAGCTCTCTCAGCCCCTAAAAACAAGTCTAGCTTACCACATAGTGGTGCATAACGCCAAGAGCTAGAACTTGTGGCTGCCAGGCAATCTTAGGATCTCCTGACTATTTTACGCACAGTGCCATATGATAATAATTATAATTATTGCTGTTCACCAGCCTCCAAATAATTTCCTTTGGGAGAGATGCTGCCCATGAAAATTGTGTTTGAAAAACCTGGAACACAATCAATCAAAAATCAACATTTATTTCAAGAGGGAGTTACTGGTTCAGATGATACCCCAGCCCTACTTACTGAGGTGCATGCCTTACCCTCCCTGTCCATTCAGTGCCCTAGTCAGCCCCTCTTATTGTGTTCGGGAATCCACGTGGTGCCATGGGGCCCAGTCATATGTGCAGAGGTGCTATGTGTGTGGTGTTGCAGTGACGATTTGGGGCACTCCTAATAATTATATGTTGGCAAAAATAATGTTCATTATGAAGGGTAAGTGCTAAGGGGAGAAATGGATGTTGCAAATACCCCTCTTCAGCTACAGCTTCTGAGGGATCCCTCTCAATGACGGACAGGCCACCATCCACTCTCAAGGGTGGGTAGAGAACAATGGCCTCCAAGTGCTGAGATACACTTTCCCCCACAGGCATAAGAGGCAACTAGTCACTCATACAGGAGAAACTGAAGCGGTATACTGTTGGAGTGTGGGCTTAAAAAGTGCTCCCTGGTCCAGAGGACATCAGCCATTAGGAACAACATCTACTTCTTTTTTTTTTTTTTTAAATAACATTTTATTAATAAATGCAAAAAGGAAAATAGCAATTAACAAAACAGGTAAGTTGGAGTATACACGAAAAGAGTGTTAGAGTTACTAAAAAGAGTATTACATTTTCAAAGTTACAGTATCAGTTTACATTTTTCAAATCAAGGAGACACTCACATCTTACCATAAATTTAAGTCATTAACTGTAGTAGGGATTTTATCCTGATCAATTAAATATTCCACAATAGGGAACCAAATCATAGCGTGATCTAAAGAAGATTTGTATACATCTCTTCCATCTACATTTTCCGTTATTTTTGACATTATATAGAACTTCCAAAGTTTAGCATGCCAATGATGTTGTTGAGGACTTTTAGTGTCTTTCCAAAATAAGGCTACTGCATTTTTAGCTGCTGCCAACAAAATGGCTATTCTTTTCATAGTATTACTAGATTGTATATGCATTTGCCATCTATTTAGTAGTATATGTTCCACTGTGCATTGCAATTCATAACCAGTTATATTTTTAACCTGAGTTATTATTTCTTTCCAGAACAGCTCTAGTTTTGGGCATTCAAGCCAACAATGGACATAATTTCCCACACCTCCACATTTCTTCCAACATGCAGGAGAAACAGCAGATGTTATATGCGATAATTTCTGAGGTGTTAAATACCAAAAAGTAAGTATTTTAAAAGTTTGTAATTTTATTTCTATAATATTCGTATTAAAGGGAAACGTCCTCCATATGTAGTGCCAGTCGTCATCAGATAAAATAGAATTACAGATAGAATGCCACCTTTTCTGATATGTCAATAAGTTGTGAGACTCTATTTCCATTAATTCTAAATATAGTTTAGCCATAAGTTGTCTTCTAGAGGTATTCATCCATTTATATATTTTTTCAAAATTTGATAAAGGACGCTTAATGATATTATTTAAATGTATTTGAGAACAAAAGTGGGATATTTGTAGAAATTGCATCCAAGAAATAGTAGAACCCAGTTTTGCTTCTAATTGAGTTTTATTCATTAAAATATTGTTTTCTACAATATCTTCAATTTTTGTAATGTTTGCTTTTTTCCATGTTTCCTGGTGTATTGGGAAATTTGGAGGTAATAATTTTTTTGATTAAAGAGATGTTGGAATTTTGAAAGTCCAGGGATCAATTGTTTTCTTTTATTTTCCCAGGTGGCTAAGAAGGTTTGCAGGATCAGACTATCAGTTATTTTTTTGGAACGTTCTGAAGGTGTTTGCCAGATTGTTTCCGGAACATCATATGGGTAGGTATAGTGTGTTTGTATTATAATCCAATCCTTATTTTGGTAATCATGTAGCATTTTGAGAATGTTGGCTAGGTGATTAGCTTGGTAGTATTTATATAGGTCTGGAAAGCCTAGTCCCCCTTTAAGTTTATGCTTGGTTAATGTTTCCACGCTAACCCTATGGCGTTTATAAGCCCAAAAAAAGTTTAATAAGATTTTTTGCCATACCTCAATTTGTTTCTTAGATATTGTTATTGGTAGAATTCTAAAAAGAAATAAGAACTTAGGTAATACATATGTTTGAATGATGTTTAGGCGATCATGCCAAGAAAGAGACATTTTATGCCATTGAGTAAATTTTCTCTTTAGTTCTTCTATTAAGGAATCATAGTTAACTGAATGTATATCTTTAAGTTGCAAAGGAATTTTAAGCCCTAAATAGCTCAAATATTTTGTGGTCCATTTATATAGGACTGATTTTTTAAGCTTTTTCACAGTATCATCCTCTAAGTATATTGGAAAAATAGAGGATTTGGCAATATTGACTTGTAATCCTGATACATTGTCAAACTCTTCCAATATTTTTTGAAGCGATGGTAAAGAAATTGTAGGTTTAGTCAAAAATAATAAAATATCATCTGCAAATAAAGCTAATTTAAAATTTTTATTTGCTATATGTATCCCATGTAGATTTGAATGCATTCTAATCCTTGAGGCTAAAGGCTCCATTACCAAAGCGAATAATTGAGGAGATAATGGGCATCCCTGCCTAGTGCCCCGTTTTAAATTAAACTTATCCGAAATAGAGCTATTTATACAAAGTTGAGCTGTAGGCTGATCATATATTGCATTAATTATGCGTATAAAGCTTTCACCAAAGCCTAAATGTTTTAGCAATTGTTTTAAATATATAAAGTTAACTGAATCAAAGGCTTTTTGTATATCTAAGGCAACACAAATGGATTGTAATTTATTTTGTTTACAAAAATTAATTAAACTCAGTGTTTTATAAGTACTGTCCATAATGTCTCTATGGGGCATAAAGCCAACTTGGTCTTGATGGACGTATTGCGTCACAAATGAGCTTAGACGTGATGCTATTATAGTGGAGAACTTAAAATCACTGTTTAAAAGGGAAATTGGCCTGTAAGAGGCAACATCAGTCAAATCTTTACCTGCTTTTGGAATAACTATTATTGAGGCTTGCAGCCACGAAGGGGGTAAAATTCCATATTGCATGACATAGTTGCAGGTTTTAGTAAAGGGTAAAGCTATGGTATCCTGATATTTTTTGTATAATTCTGAGCTAAAGCCATCTGGGCCAGGAGCTTTATTACACTTGGATTTTTTAATAGCTGCAATTACTTCCTTTTCAGTAATAGGACTCTCCATTACTGCTTTATGTTCTTCTGACAGTTTAATATTGTTATAGTATTTTTCTAGATATATTTTAATTGAGGTTGCATTTATTTCTTTTGTTTCATATAATTGTTTATAATATTCTAAAAAAGCCTTTGTTATTTGCTGTGTTTCAAATTGTAGTTTACCTTGTCTGTCCTTTATTGAGGTAATTAATCTGGCTTCCCTTTTCTGTCTGACTCTTCTAGTCAAAACTTTCAGTGCCTTCGATGTGTTTTGCCATGATTTTTGTTGCAAGTAGAGTAAGTTTTGCTGTATTTGATTGATGTCAAGTGTGTCTAGCTCCCGTCTTATGGCTAATAATTTCTTGTATGCTTTTTTATTGCCTGTTTGTTTGTGTTTCATTTCCAGCACAGCTATTTCTGTTAACAGTTTTTCTCTTTTTTGCTTTCTTTGTTTGTTTAGATAAGCTGCCTTGGATATCAACTGACCCCTTACGACAGGCTTCATCGCATCCAAATAACTGCCGGGTATACATCTTCTGTGTTATTGTCTATGAAATAATTTTTAATGACTGATTCTATCTCAGCTGCTATGATTTGATTTTTTAATAAATTTGTATTCAGCTTCCATGTTGTTTGTCTTACTTCCATACCTAGTTCTAAGTCACAGCTGACCCAATGATGGTCAGACCATTGCAGATTCCCAATTTGGACTGATTTAATTTTATTTATTATAGATGGTGAAGCTAATAAGTAATCAATTCTGGTATAGGTTTTATGTCTCTGTGAATAATATGTGTAGTCACGTTCTCCTATATGTAACTGTCTCCAGATATCTATTAAAGAATATTGTTGGATCAACCTCGCAAGGGGGGTTTGTTTCTTCTCAATCTGTATGCATTTTTTCTGCATCTTATTGAAGGAGGATCTATCCAAGGAATAATCCATAATACAGTTTAGATCTCCTCCGATTATTAAATCACCTTCTTGAAAGTTGGCTAGCTTATTTAGGACTTCAGTCATAAAAGCTATTTGATTTGTATTTGGTGCATACAAAACAGCTAGAGTTACAACAGTTGTATCAACACTTCCTACCACAAATAAAAATCTACCTACAGGATCTTTGAGTATTTTCTTAAGCGTGAAGTTAGTATTAGCTGAAATTAGGATGGCTACACCTCAAGATTTAGAGGAGCCATATGACTGCCATTGATATTTGAATTTTTGTGATTTAAAAAGACATGGATACTTAGCAGTGTTGTGTGTTTCCTGAAGAAAAACAATATTTGGATGTTCTTTAGTTATTTGCGCAAAAATACGCTTACGTTTCACAGGGTTGCTCATGCCTCTGGTATTATAAGTCATGCATCTAAGTAGTTTTGACATTTTATAGAATCAACAAAATAACAATACTTTTGCACAGATGTAAATGGTATATCTTACATATATTCTACCTGATTATTGTATATAATAAAACAATGCGTGCAACATAACCAAGGAATTACTATCACTCTTTCCTAGAAATGAAAAGTCAAGGAAAATATTACTTTTGTAACTAGCTTTAACTACTCTCCTGGAGACTAATACTGCCTTACCTGCTTTATCAACTGTGTAACAGTAACTTTACTTAACCTGTTTGGTAACTATACTCAATATCTAACTCTAATAACAACCCCCCCACCCCTAACTGAAAACACACACCAAAATAAAAAGACTAAGGGTAAAAGAAAAAGAACTTCCTGTAACCCTTCCCCAAATACTTGGGAGAGGTAGTGAGATTAAATCTCTCACTCCTTAGAACAAGGATCGAAGTTATGAATTTGAGACTATATCCAGACTTTAACTATAGAAGGAACTGGTGTGAATATTACTTGCTCCCCCTTCCCCCCAATACCATATATGGTCTTTAGAATATTGTATACATATTTAACATAATAATCTTTAAACCATTAGAATAAATGACCACTTTATGAAACCTTCATACAGCAGATAATTATACATTTACTCTCAGTGAGTTATAAGTCAAGGACGTGCCATTACTTTGTTTTCCTTATGTGGAGTTAGATTGTACTGCAGTCTTCTTTTAAAAGATTGTCTGTCAGTCTCCATAGATTGCTGGGTGATTTCCAGGAGTTCCAGTAATGTTTGACCAGATTCCAGGTCTGTAGCTGTGTACAATGTTCCTTTGTGCCATACTTGCAATTTTGCAGCAGCAGACCATCTGTATCTTATGTTTGCTTCCCTGAGTTGCATGGTGATCGGCTTTAGAGTCCTTCTCTGTGCAATAGCATCCGGGGGTAAGTCAGGGAAAACTTCTATTTTAATATCCAAAAAGGGAAGATTTTTGTTTACTCTGGCTTCTGTTAGTATTTTATTTTTGGTTCTTGCATCCAGAAACGTTGCCAGAATATCTCTTGGTCCTCTACGCTTATCTTTGTTTTTCTGTCCCAATCTGTGAGCTTTTAAAATCATAGGGGCCACACCATCTTCAAGCTTAAGAATAGATGCAAGCCATTGTGCCAGAAATATTTGTAATTCACTTTTCTCTTCAGCGTCCTCAGGAAAACCGCGAAATTTCAAATTATATTGCCTGGTCTCCATTTCTAGAGCCAACAATCTTTTCTGAGTTACTGTCTCTTCAGTTTTAAAAGTTTTAATTGCTTCTGCAGCTTGTAAACCTAAAGAAGTTGCATGATCTGCTTTTTTATCAACTTCCTGCAGAGCTTGTTTTATATCATTTAGCTGGGTCTGTATAGGCTCAAATAATGCCTTCATGGAGTCTAAAATTCTTGTCTCCATTTTGCTCATTTGTTTTAAAACATTTTGAGAGTCAATTTGCAAATCATCTGTACCTTGTTGCTGAGTGCCGTCAGCCATCTTGTCTTCAGTAGTTTTAGAAGCAGATCGGCCTGCAGTCGTTGTAGCAAGTTGGAAGTAGTCAGTAAGTGGTCGCTCTGTATCTTTTTTCTGGTTCCTGGGTCTCTCACTGGATCTCCCCATATATTTAGAGTCGTTTGCAATCAAAAGTGGTGTGATTTAGGAGGTATTGGGGCGAGAAGGAGCAGAGCTCTAGAACTGTGCAGCCATTCTTCTTAGTGTCAGGCCACGCCCCCCAACAACATCTACTTCTATTTGATTCTGCCTTTGCCAACTCAGAATGGAGGCAATTTTTTTCCAGAGAGCTGAAGGAGATGCAACAGAGCCATCATTTCTCATAAGGTCTGTGCATTACTCTAGGTTATTTCAGTTTCTGTGGTGTTTCAACAACCTTTGGAGCCTTTTTGATAAAAGACAATATCAGGGGAAAGTAAATAAGAGTATATGCCAGAGGCAATGATACTGCTGAGATGATGACACCTTTAACACCCTTAAAATCTATCTAGTGTCCCCAGCCTCGGAGGAGAAATCATTCTTCTGCATTAACCCACCAGAGGGCTCAGCAATGAGCAAAACTTGACTGAATAAGTCACTGGAGGCCTGGTAAGACATGGCATGCTGCTCCATCAGAGTACTTAGTACATGAGAATACTGCCCATTTCTACTGAAGAATCTTTCCTGCATATCTTCCCATGTGGATTGTCAATTCATTTTCTGTATGTATTCCTCCAGGCAAATCACCCCAAAAGCATTCCCACTGTGAGACAAATGAAGAGGTCAAATGGGCGCCTAGAAACTCAATGTCTATGTCCTTACTAAGACATATGTATTTGTTCTTATGAATAATGAACACTGCAGAGAAGTTGGCTTGCTAACTTGGCAGGGCTCCCCTGCTTTTTACATCTGTAGGACAAGCAGACATTTGCAAATGACTCTTCTCCCAGCATGCACTTGCTGGGATGCTCCAAATTTGTCAAATCTCAAACTCAGGAAATATGACTACAGTATACAGATTAACTAGACCCATGGTACAACAAAACTGCATCAAAATGCTAGAGCAGGGAGGTAGAATACATTGGTATCTTTGAGACAAAATGCTGAGGATTTCAAGTGCTGGATGAAAACTGATATGCCCACATTGCAATATTGTTTCAGGATCTGAAGATTATTTTCTCCTTTACAAGTCTGGTGTGGATGTAAAACCATTTAACCTAAAGGAACAAAGTCAGAGAAAAAGATTGAGATTAAAGATTTTTGTTCAGTTTTCTGAGTTTTTTCCCTTAATAGGAAAATAATACAGCAATAACTATCCCCGGTGATTTGCCCTTCCACACAACAGTCCATTTGAAATAAAACAAACATTTTTTAAAAAAAAGAAAGATAGCCATAGAAGTAGAAGGACTCCCACACAATAAAGGAGGCCTTGGTCTTACTGATCTGAACTATTCCCATGTTGCCTTTTTGCAAGCAACTTGAATAAATGTCTTATTGTAACAATCAGACATGCACAGCTAACAAGGTTTTCCTGGAAGGGTTCACAATTAATTTCTAGTTTTCTAACTTGAAAAAATACTGGACCCATTGCAAGGAACTGAATGCTCTGTAAGAAAAGAAGATAGACATGCAAATGAAACAAAGGAGACATCTGACAAGGGCGAAGGGCACACAGGCATCCCAGCCTTCTTAACAGTTAAATGCCTAGCATGCTTCAGAAACTGGTTGCTTCCTCTCAGTCTATATTTCCGCCACACACACAAACAAAAATTACAAAGCCAGAGCCAGACTGATAGCACAACCATCCCATGTTGTCACTTGTGGCAGTAGTGAAGCAACACGTCCCACGTCCCCTCCCGTTAGGTTTTAATTTTTTTTTTAACTGGATCTGGGCACTGCTTTGATACATAATTTAGGTGCTCCTCTAAATAATGATATTGATTTGAGACTTGCACCTAAGCAGCAGTTCCTGTTTTGGGTCTCTCATGTCACAGGAAGTAGCATCATACTAGACTGGGACATGGTTGCAAGAAACCCAACAGATCTTCTGACCCACACCTCTGACCCAATTATCTTCAATTACCCCAGAGTGGTCTCTTGATAATTTCCTCCAGGAAGCAAGTTTGAGTGCAGAGAATTCCCAGAGCTTGGGCATCTCCCAGAAGCATGCAAAGAATGTTAATTTGTACTGGCATTCATTTGGGCTGGGTAAGCAAGGGTCAT
Organism: Gekko gecko; assembly: GCA_029375565.1. Lineage (NCBI taxonomy): Eukaryota > Metazoa > Chordata > Lepidosauria > Squamata > Gekkonidae > Gekko > Gekko gecko. Next base: position 121,423,250 of record JAPDNY010000006.1, on the reverse strand, counting down.
TTTAGTTCCACGTTGCTATTTTGACCTTTAAGTTCCTTTAGCAAATGCAGCATTTGATGTTTATAAATATTATTCATGTTGGAGACCTCATAGGCTAAATTTTATAAATCTACAGAAGTAGGTCTGGAGAGAAGTTTATTTTCTCATCCCTGCAAAGAAATTATTTTACCCTTTCGGTCTCATCTTTTTTGCTTTACTGTGGGGGAAGCAGACACTCTCTTTAAACACACATCAGACCATTGTTTTCTCATACACTTTATACCATCACTTAGATCTCTTTCAGAGCCTCTTACCGCTGGATGATGCTATTGTTGAGCTGCAGATTGTTGGCTACAACTTTCATCTGTTCCTGTAGCTCTTGCATTCTGTTCAAAATACAAAAAAGTCTTTTAACTTTGAAACCTCTGGAGCTTCCTCCAGCCAAGAAAAGGGCTTCCAATGGTTAATAAATGTGCAAGCTCCTCTCCAGTCACTGGTCTGCAGGCAGCCATCTGAGCCTCCCCAATTTGACCCCCAAAGCTTTATTTCTTCCACTTCCTGTCACTGCCCCAGCACTCTTCTTTGCTGCTCTAAGAGTCTGCCAATGTTCTAAACTCAACTGATGTTTCCTTACAACACTGGGAATGCACACTGTCATATAGAATCAAAAATTTCTAGGAATGGGCTGGCAGGAACTGAATCAAACAGCCCACATTCAATACAAGTGCAACAACAATATTTATCTGAAATTTAAAAAAGCCCTGAATATTATGCTGCTGGCTACATAGCAGTATGCATGAATAAAAGTAGTAGGAAGTGATCTATCAGGATTGAGGGCAGGATTGGCTTGAAGATCTGGGGTGCCCTAAGCAAGGGTGACCAAGGCACCCAAACTGTGCCACCATGGGGAATTCCCCACTCCTACACTTGCACCTGGCTGGATGACCTTGGGAAAGCCATAGTTCTGTCAGAGCTGTTCTTGAAAGAGCAATTCTCTCAGAGCTCTCTCAGCCCCACCTAACTCACAGGGTGTCTGTTGTGGGGAGGGGAAGGGAAAGGAGTTTGTAAGTTGCTCTGAGACTCCAAGTGAAGACCGGGGTATAAATCCAATCTCCTCTCTTTTCTTCTTAAGGAAGGCAGGATCAACCCTCCTTGCCCCTGGCACCAGGGCAAGCTCCAGTGGTGGAGTTTGCTGGCACCCACCCTTTTCACCTTCCCCTACACCAGAAGAAGAAGAGATTGGATTTATACCCCTCCCTTCACTACCCGAAGGTGTCTCAGAGCAGTTTATAATCTCCTTTCCCTTCTCCTCCCCACAACAGACATCCTGTGAGGTAGCTGGGGCTGAGAGAGCTCTACGAGAACTTCCCTTGAGATAACAGCTCTGAGAGAACTTGTGACTGACCCAAGGTCACTCCAGCAGCTGCATGTAGAGGAGTGGCGAATCAAACCTGGTTCTCCCAGATTAAAGTCCATACTCTTAACCACTACACCAAACTGGCTCTTTGCAGCTTCCTCCAACCACCACAGGGAAGCAGGATGATTTCCACCCATGTGCCTCACACCCCAGCAGTGGAGTGAGGCCTGGCACCTTCTTCACTGCCCACCGCCCGATGGGGAGGCAAGAGGACACTGCTGGTCCTCCTCTCCCTCAGTGGCCGGTGAACACCCACTTCATCTACCTTGGCATGAACAGGATGCACCCTGCCCAATGTTCCCTCTAAGCTGAGTTAATGTGAGCTAGCTCACAGTTTTTTAGCTTCTGGCTCACACATTTTTGTCTTAGCTCAGGAAGGATGGCTCCAGAGCAAACTAATTTATGCAGTAGCCAAATCACTCACTCACAACACTAATGCCAGTAGCTCACAAAGTAGAATTTTTGCTCACAAGACTCCACAGCTTAGAGGGAGCATTGACCCTGCCCCACCTTCCCAATAGAGAGAGGGAGGAAGCAGGCTCCCCATGACCAGCCATCCACTGGGGCCACCTCCCCAATGCGCAGTGGCCAGTCTGTTTGGTGCCCTCCATGGCTGACACCCTAGCAATCATCTAGGGCTGCCTAGTGGACAGGCTCCACCAATTATGAGTAACAAATGTATTTATATGTGCTTTAAAATTAAGAAAGATTTTTTTTTTATTTGGTAAATCAATATATTCCATTTGTTACCCAACATATTCTACTTATAGTCCTACACTGTACAATTCTTGAAAGTTTTCTAGCATAGGCCATGATTACACATGAATCGTGTGTGTGTGTGTGTGTGTGTGTGTGTGTATATGCCATGAATATAGCAGAGGATAGGACTTGCAAAAATGGGTTTAAATTAAGGGCAGAAAGGTACCGGCTGGATATTAGGAAAAACTTTTTTACAGTAAGAGTTGTGCAACAGTGGAATCAGCTGCCTGGGGAGGTGGTGAGCTCCCCTGCACTGGCAGCGGCTGGACAAACACTTGTCAGGGATGCTCTAGACTGATCCTGCATTAAAGCAGAGGGTTGGACTAGATGGCCTGTATAATAATAATAATAATAATAATAATAATAATAATAATAATAATAATAATAATAATTTTGATTTATTGATCACTTCTTCCCATACACCTGTGGGCTCAGAGCGATTTACAGTTACTCATTGACAATTGGACTAACAATATTCATGGGGGATAGGGGAGACAACACATACAATTATTTTAATCACACACTGTAGCTGCTCAGGAGGATTCATCTGCAGGCTGTATCAGATGTGTATGGCCCCTTCTGTGATTCTATGAGTCTATGAAAATAGGACTGCCCAAACAAATTCTTTTACAACTGAGAGCTTTGACAAGAGGGTTGTAATTTTGCAAGTGGAAGGTTAGAAGAAGAGAGAAGAAGAGATTGGATGTATACTCCGCCCTTCACTCAGAGTCTCAGAGTGGCTTACAAACTCCTTTCCCTTCCCCTCCTCACAACAGACACCCTGTGAGGTAGGTGGGGCTGAGAGAGCTCTGACAGAAGCTGCTTTTTCAAGAACAGCTGTGCTAGAACTATGGCTTGACCAAGGTCATCCAGCAGGTGCAAGTGGAGGAGTGGGGAATCAAATTATGGTGCCTTAGCTGTGGAGATGTGATATACTTGAACTCCCTGTTGAAATAATAATTGGGGGGAAAAGACTCCAGATTTGGAGAGTATTAAACTTTCTTGCTTCTTGTGTAAGGCAACAGAAGCACATCTGAATGGAAGGCACTGAGAGCTCAGAACATTTGGGCACAAGGTGAGCGGGAAAACTCATGGCTGTGAAAACTGCTTTTGGAGGATTATTCTGTAAGGGACAGAAGTGTCTGGGGAAAGGGTTGAAAAGGCAGTTATCGAATAACAGGAAAAAAAGATTTTTCTTGGAAAGTCATTAACATTCTCTTTGCAAGAATAATATAGTTGTATTTTTCCAAGGAATCTCATTGTGGATGGCAACAGTGTTGTCTTTTCTACCATGGATTACAGAAACCCTTAACCCTAACCCAGTATTATTAAACTGGTGCCAAGAGAAGAGCACCCTGGGACCATCCAGCTTTCATATCCTTTGGCAATTACATTGGGCATACGTACCCAAACATCATAGCCTGGTGTTTCTGTTTTAAATAACCTTGTGAAGAAGGAACGGTTGTCATTTTATCCTGAAGGACTCTCTGTGGCAGCTCACCTAAAACCTTCAAGAAAATGAAAATGCACATGTCATTGCAGGGACCTCTAGGTCTTTTTTATCTGTAATTCAGTAATTATTATCTGATGTTACTGAAAATGAAATGCCTTTAAAAATGAGTACAATGTTTAAATGAAAGCCATGGTTACCTCTACAAGCCACTTGAAATTAAAAATGAAAATAACGGCACTGATGACATGTAATATTGTTTTCATAAACCAGCAGAGGGTGCATTTTACATAGGAAAAGTGCCAGATTATTGTCTATTTGTCAGGGATTAGGCAACCATATTATTCATCCAATAGCTACAATCATCATTGGACTGCCTCTGTATTGTAAGCTTTCATCATGTGGCACACATGAAGCCACCTAATCTATATATATAAAAGAAAGTCCCCCCACCATAAAATCAACGCCCAGGCCAAACCCCTGAACCTAGAAACATGAAATTTGGGGATAGCACACCTACCATGATGTAGATGCTCACTAAGAAGGGATTTTTAGAAATTCAACCCCTAAGGGGGTCAAAAGGGGTAAAATGTGCTCCCCCCCATTGCTTCCTATACGGCTGCCAGGCGGCTGCCTCCTTGCACCCCCTACTCTCTGATTGGTCAGCTGCAGAGCTCAGTGTTCTGAGGTTTAAAAAAAAACAGTTACAGGAGACTGCAGAGAGCTCATGACAGTTGAGGAAATCAGGAATAGCCAACAACCATTTGTCAGGTGCAGCAATGCTGTTGGCCCAGCCTCTCAGATGGCCAGCCTAGTGTTCCCTCTAAGCTGAGTTAGTGTGAGCTAGCTCACAGTTTTTTAGCCTTTGGTTCACATATTTTTGTCTTAACTCAGGAAGGATGGCTCCAAAGCAGACTAAATTATGCAGTAGCCAAATTGCTTGCTCGCAACTTTAATGCCAGTAGCTCACAAAGTAGAATTTTTGCTCACAAGACTCCACAGCTTAGAGGGAACATTGATCCAGCCAGGTGCAAGTGGAGGAGTGGGGAATCAAACCCGGTTCTCCCAGATTAGAGTCCATGCACTTAACCCCTACACCAAACTGTCTGTCATTGTAGAGGGCATCCTGGCATCCTGATATAAGCAAAACAGTATGGTCTACAGAGAGGTTCTTCACTTCATTTTTTAACATTACAATCTTCTCCATTAAAATTCCTACAACAAATGTTACATTTCAAACTTCACATCATCAGTATTACAACTGGATTCACAGAACTTAAATACCGTAGCAAAGCATGGGTATCAGGCTAGTATGGAATAAGACCATTGGTCCATCAAATTCAGTAATGTCTACTTAGAATGGCAGCAGCTCTCCAGGGTCTCAGGTTGAGGTATTTCACATCACCTACTACCTATCCAATCTTTTTAACTGGAGATGTCAGGGATTGAACCTGGGACCTTCTGCATGCCAAACCGATGCTCTAGCAATTGAGCCACAGCACCTCTCTTTGACATTCACCACATTACTGGAGGGAACCCCTGCAAGATTATAGCAACACTAATGGCTTGCTAGTGAACAGTCTAGACCCATCATGCCAGCCAGAAAAGCACTAGTGTTGATTATGATATTCCTCAAATGTTCATAGGGAAAACCCTACAAATTGCTATAGTAAGAGGTGATATCTAGAGATCATCAGCTTGCAACCCATTCTTAGTTCTAGGGTCTTCAAGAATACGTATGAATCCAAGATTTGGGAGCATGAAGAATAATGTTCAATCTCATGTCCTGCTCCACTGTTTATCCTGTGCAATTTTATTTATTTTTTCTTTATTTCTGCCTGCCTTTCAAAATCCAACAGAGATTGAACCCCATCAGGCTCAGTGTAACAAATGCAGTTGTACAGCACAGTTGTACATGGAACCACATGTGGATTCATTTAACTGAAGATAACTGAATTTCAGATAATATGAGTTCTACCCTCTGTGATGGTATTTTTATCAGAATTATTATAACTGAGTTGCTTTAATGCAGAGTCCTAAGTAGAAAGAAAACCTTACATTGTAGAGGTCATCCTGGCATCCTGATATCTCCACACTGCAGGCAGTTAAAGATCTGTTTAGTTTCTTCAAATGCTTCCTCATCTCAAACACCTTCCTGCAGGTAAAACAAAATCCCAGTCAAATAGCTATTAGCAATAGAGAGCTGCCCCCCCCCCTTTAACAACATCATGTCTAAATTGCTCTGAAATGGAAATACTTAAACCAAAAGGATTATTCTTCAGGTATACAGAGTTCACCAGGGACTGAATGGCCAAGCTCTATAACACTGATGTTACTCCACAAAAATGATATTTCTTCCCTCTGTGGATTACATTAAGATTTAAAAAAAATTGTTGGATTCAAGTGTCCATCTGCTACAGGGACACAAGAAGGGATTTGCAATTTGTACTGATACTCCACTTCAGCAGCCTACTCCACTGCAGCTCATATTCTTCCCAAGGATCCCATAGCCTTTTTGGGTGGCTCAGGGGGTTGCAGAAGACAAGAGGAGGAAGGAAGGGTCCGTTCTGCCAGCTGAGTTCTGCTCATGGTTCTTTGGATCCAACCCTGTATTAATATTTTATTATATGAACATCCTGACTTTCATTCATTATGAAACACAAAGCATTATACATCAGCTTCCCCAGTGGTCTCCTGTCCAGGCGCCGATCAAACTCAGGCCAGCTTTGCTCTGGTGACACTGCTGCATCGTAAGTTTTGAAGACCATGCTCTGGGGCTACACATTTTGCATATCAATGCAGCTTTGAGGCATTTTTTTATAGCAAGAAAAGGAAAGATAGTTACAAGTTTCAGATCACACTATTGTCTTCTATACCTTCTAGAATTTACAAAGGAATTAATAAGAAATTAAGATGATACGGGACTCAAATCCCACGGTAGTAAGAAACTTGTTAACTTGAACAACAACAACAAAAGGAGTGAAGCACAGATCAGACATCAAGGAATAACTAACAAAATCATGGTATATCATGTACATAAATAATTATTAATGTCTTTGGGAGACCACCTTGCTATCCAAAACCTTTCAGGTATCTTGGGTATGCGAACTGTTAAACAGTGACAATAAAAGTGCCGAGCCAAGTATTTTTCTCTGAAATAAGATGCAGCATTTATAAAATCACAAGTTCAATAAATTTTTAGCTTTGAAAACAAGGGGGCACAATTTAGTCAAAGATCAGCATTTTAAACCCCAATGGTTTAAGTGCCAGACTTCTTCCCACTGCAATCGTGTTCCAAACATCTACCTAAAATAGGCATCTGGAATTCCACTTTTCATGTACTATTTGTTAGAATGTTATGGCGCCATCTAGTAGTCCTATCCAACATGACAGCTCTTCATGATATAGCTAAGTTTTAACATTAGTCTTGGTTTGATTTGATGTCATTCAACAACACTACTAAAAGAACAGTATTAAGCAGAGTTAGACCCCTCTAAACCCATTGAAGTCAATGAGCTTAGAAGGGTGTAATTCTGCTTAGGATTGCAGTCTAAGTCTAAAATGTGTTTGATGAAGGGGGCTTCAACTCTCAAAAGCTCATCCCCTCCAAATTTTTCTCTAAGGCACTACTGGACTCAGATATAGCTAGTCTAATTCTTGCCTCTGCTTTTATGTTATGGTACTACCACATTTTGACCGAACCTACTCAAACCTGACAGCTTCTGTCTAGACAACGAAATTCTCAAAGTGACTAGTATATCAAAAACCCTCAGACCCACCTAAACACATTGGAAAAGGTGCTGCGCCCTAAAAGCATATTGCAATTTTAAAAACCCAGTTGTGGCTGCAACCGCTTCCCTAAGCGACTGCACTTTTCTCTGGTGTAATAAGTCAATGCATTGGCTCTCCATCACCACCAGACAATTTGCTCTTTGCATTATTCCCCAAACACCATTTAACATAAGATCATTCTTTCTAAGTGCTACTCTTTGTCTTAATAATGGCTTCCTTCCAATATGAGAAACTCGCTTGATGTTGCAAACAAAGACTGCCATCAATATTCCAGCTCCGAGGCTTGAGAAGATTTGCTGTGTGTAGGCTGGTGAAATGGCTACCAAACTGCAGCCCAATGACATGCCTGTATTAATGTCAGCTGTCCTACTGTGGACCAAATCATGCAAATAGGGGGAAATCCCTCATGCCTCGTTAATGTGAGGATTTCAGAAATGCTCTGGACACCAGTAGGAAAAATTTATGTTCCTGCATTTTATGAGTTATCATTAAGCCTAATACAAGCTTGAAAACAAGCATGGGATTTTGTATGCAACACCTTACTTCATCAGATGCATAACAAACACAAACAAACTATTCATAAGTTGCAAGATAAATAAGAAGCAGGGAATGAAATATTGAATCAAACAATTCACCATTGGAGGTATTCCTATGTAGACTTTATGTTCTTTGCCTCCTTCATGTTTTACCTATAAAATGGCTTTTTGAGTCATGAAGTGCTATTCATCTCTATAAAATGCTGTTGTGTGAGGGTGTTAAAGAAGCCACAAACACTGTTGAAGCTTCTGTAACACTCTCACGCCACTCATAGGACAGTCACCACAGACCTTCCCCTTCTTAATATGAAGAAGGAAGTAAGGGTAGCATCTTATGCAGGATCACGAGGGCTCTAGCTATTGTCCCTACCCAAGCATCTGAGGAGTTAATCCTCTTTTCCTCATTCTGCTGAGGGAAAAGCCAAAGGGGACAGCTCACTTATACCTTCAAATGAAGCCTTGTTTGTGTGGTCTGGGATCTGTGTCAGTCATGCATGTACATCACAAAGTACATGACTCCCCACACAAGTTCAATCTGATGACTGTACCTATAGGATCATTGAGTGTAATAATAATATGCACAGGAGATTATCACAAATCTTCAAGCCATATGTCATGTAAAATGGTCTGAAATAAAATGGCAATGCTTTAGAAAAAGCCAGGGAAGGTGTTCAAGGGACACACTGATTACCTCATTCTGGTTCCATGTGCCAAAAGAGCAGCCTGGTATTGCTGTGCACAGTCATCTTGAAAAATAGAAAGAACCTTTTTGGCTAAATGTCCCAAGTTCAACCTAAGAATGAATTCACCAAAAGAAAACATACATTATTTTAACTGTTTTTATTTATTTTAAAACTTTTCTAAGGCAGATGAAAAGAAGCTCAGATTTTATTAAAGTAACAACATCTTTTGATCAGTGTGCTTTTCTGCATGTCAGTAATGAGTTGTATCCTATGGATGTTCTGCCGATGGAAGTGAATCTTTCTCTTTCTTCCCCCAGCAGCCTCCTGAGGCCACCCAAGGGCATTGCTGGGAATCAGGGAGCCTCATAGACAAAAATGGTCACAATAGGATTGAGGTGAGAAAGGGAATCAGGCAAGAATGCTCCCTCCTCTTTCTCTCATCACAGGAAAGTTCATAGCATACAACCCTGTCATGTTAGGATCTTTGCCAAATGCCTTAAACTCAGAAAGTTTGGGCAACCTTACTAAAGGATAGGAAAGGCATACGCAGAAGCTTAAATCAGTGCAGAAATCATTTAGGCCCAATCTGCATCTAGCATTTGCTCCACTGTTTTACCAAACCCACACTGGAACAGAAAAAGATGCAGCTCAAAACCACATTCAAATACCCCAGACCAATGCTGTACTGACTGCAGAGTCACCCCTGAATAGCCATAAAACAGCCATAAATCTATGCGGACAGCCACCATAAAACCAGAGATCAAGTGAAGTGAAAGCCTGTTCTGTTCCTCTTCCGAACTCTGCCCATCAATATTAACAACAAAGATCTATTTGTATGGCAAAATTCCCTGACAAAGTTCCTTTGGGAAGGGAAAAAATCTAGGATAAATCAAAATATATTTCATAGACTGAAGAGTCTAGGAGGTCTTGACTTACCTTTACTAAGAAGTTACTACCAAGCAACGGTACTGTCTCATGCTATTCAAATATTACAAACAAATCAACAGACACCTTGGATGGTAATAGGAAAGTCTTATACAGCACCCTTTAACCTACAAGAAGTTTTTTGGGTAAAACCAAACCTTAGACCAAAAAACATTAAAAACAATATTTTATTAAATGCAGCAATCAAAATATGGGAACAAAAAAAGAGGCTTCTTCCAAACAGGATATCTCAGCTCTCAACGTATACGCATCAAAATTGGTTTCCTCCTGGAATGAAACAGAATGAGTTTGAGATCTGGACAAAAACAAACGTAAGTCGGCCTGTGGACCTAGTTCACCAAGGGAAAATACATGATAAAACTTTTTTTTGATCAAATTTTGGGTACACAGACGCCATGGTACCAATATCTCCAGTTAAAAAACCTAACAGACATGTTAGCAGATCAAGGTACATTCCTGAGAGACCTGACTCCAGAAAAAATAATAAAAAGTCACTCAATCTCACCAAAAGGGACACTCTCCAAACTCTATAAAATGATTATACTAGCTGAGAATCAAACGAAGCTGAAACACCAATTGAGGTGGGAAGAAGAACTGAATACACAGTGGCAAAATTCAGACTGGGACACAATTTGGTCCTCCCTGGCAAACAACTCAACAATACATAATACATGCCTACAGAATTTCAAATTGATCTCCAGATGGTACATGACACCAAAACAATAACACAAAATCAACAGAAATAACGACTCGTCATGCTGGAAAAAATGTGGGCAAGAAGGTTCTTATTTACACTGCTGGTGGAGCTGCCCAAAGATTCTCAACTTCTGGAAAGATGTGACAATGAGTATAAATGACATAACCTCACTGAAGATCTCCTGCAAACCAGAAGTAATATTAATGAAGAAATGGGACGATACAGTAAGAGACGAGGCGAAAGAAATCACCGCGTTGCTACTTACAACTGCAAAATTAGCAATAGCAGCAGCATGGAAAACACCAAATCCTCCAACTCTCAAAGCATGGCATGAGAAAACATGGGAACAGTTTGTAATGGCGAAAATAACAGACCTGAGTCATAGTGTGCAAATGCAAAGCGCGACATCACATGCAAATGGGAACCAGTAATCAATTATCTGACAAGACATGAAATAATCCCATCTAACCCACAGTACCAGAGATGGTTATTTGTCTGAAAGCTCCAACAAAAAATAAAAAGTCTCAGTCAAGGAAAATGGCAAACTAACATACATAGTTCATTCTACACAACATGAAAACCAGCAGCAGCCACATTAGTGATAAGAGAAAGATTGGAAAATGGTTATAAGAGGTGGCAGTGACCTCAGAGATTGCATAATTGTAAAATTGTAACACTTGTTTCATATATGATGTTATGTGGAAAAATAAATAAAAAATAATAATAAAAAAGTGAAGTGAAAGCTGGCATGCAGTCTGGACACTGCCATAAAACCCAACAATCAGTCAAAGTGAAAGTGGCATGCAATGTAGATGGGAATTTTTGTTCCAGTGTTGGTTTGGTAAGACAATGGAGCAAATGCTAGATGCAGATTCAGCCTTAATATTGGGAGAAATTTCTGTTTAACTGAAGTTATCCCATAAATATATTTTGATATCAGAACTTGCATATGAGTGTAGGAAAAAGAGCTGATTTCCAATCTGCCATCTTCTACATGAGGCTCAATTTATACATTACCTAGTGTACATGATAGCTACCAAACAGTCACCACTATGTAGATGGGCTCCAAATCACAGCAGCGACATATGCTAACAGCAGCAGCACCCAATGAAGATTTGGCACTAGTGTGGAGAGCATAAAAGCAATCCGGGCTCCCCAAGAGCTGCTTCATACCTGCATGTATATCACATGATTTCTGTACAGATAAAGCCTGACAGCTGACTATGAAGTGACTCTATTGAAAACCATTATATTTGGCATGACATACAGGGATATGAAAGTTCTTCCCATGATATTATGTCTGAACAGGTCTTCACAGACTTAAATAACAAGTACATGTTGACTTGTCAATGGGCATTTACATCCAGTTGAGGCCATGCTGGTGTTCTTGAAGGGAGGGGGAAAGCACAAATTCTCTGGTCAATGACAGAGGCTTGGGTACCCTTCCTCCCATCTCTTCAGGCACAGGGCAGCTATGAAGTAATGGTAATGGAATGGCCTCTGTCACTCAATCTTAGCATTAATACTGCAGGAATGCGTAATGGCACGTTGAAGACTCTGATGGAATGCATGCTGGAAAGGCTCAATGCCAGCTGGCCAGTTGTACATACTTACTTATCCAGCTTGTGGATCTGCTGTGCATTGTACAACAGCCCTAGAATGAAAAGCAATTAGAAGCAGATTTATCAGAAGACATAATTCATAGATGAGTACTACACAGAGGAACTGAATGAGGAGCAGGGAAATAATAGGATCTGGGAACTCAGTTCTATGTGGTTCACCTTTTTATTTTAAAAAATACCCTAATCTCCACCCTCACACACATTCATCATTCAATATTTCATATTAGCTCTTAATTCCCTTTGGGGTTTGTTTTTTGTATAGTCACAGACAAAAGCTCCCAGTTTTTTCCCAATTCTATCCTACTGCATGGTGGAGTCCCACGTTTCCCATAAGAAATGCTGTAGAGAACTGAAAGAATGCCTAGGCTACAATGTCCTGCCACTCCTTCTTCAACTTTTGCCCTCCTGAGAGGCAATCTGTATGAGAGTGAGAATATGGGAAATCCATATAGTGAGTTCCTTGGAAGAATGTCATGATATGAAGAAGTAGAAATACAGAGTAGTGCTGGTTGCATTTTAGGGTTTTATGTTTTCAGCAGATAACTCCTGAGCAAGTTCTGAACATCTGAAAACCAGAAATATAACAAAAGGAAGTAGGATTTATACACTGCTGAACATATAGAAACTGCTGGCTGAGAACTCAAGTAGTAAGGTTTGTTAGTGCAGTTACGTGAAACACAGTATACAATAAACACCAATGAACTATCTGTACAGAAAATATTCTTTGTATCAGTTCCCAGGTATTTTGCTAAAATTGGACCCCTACAATTATCTAATTTTGACTTGGGGCCTCAATTTTGGTCTCCAGCCTTTATCTGCGGACTCTCTTGCCACCTTGGGAGCTTCCAGAACTGAAAAACAACTTGCCCCAACTTGCCATGAAGCCTATTGATTGTGTAATATGCCTCAGTTCTGCCACTAGTTGGCAAGTATGCATGTTCATGTATGCAAGAAGCTATAAGCCCCATGTAAGGTTGCTAACCTCCAAGTGGGGCCTGAAGCTCTCCTGGAATTACAACTGATCTCTAAACAGGCTGGTTTCCCTGAACAAAATGGCTGCTTTGGGGGGTGGGGTCTATGGCATTATATACCACTGAGGTCCCATCCATCCCCAATCCTCTCTACCCCAAACTCCACCCCCAAAACCTCCAAGAATTTCCCAGCCTGGAACTGCCAATGCATTAGCAGTGCTGTGATCAGTCATAAGTTTCAGTAATTTTGTCTAAACAGGTGCTGCTAAACTGATGGCTAGAACCCCAAATCTAGCAATGTTTCATAACATTTTGTTTGTTTTAAGATATTACTGTTAAGAAGAGTGGTTTGTATCACAGTAGCATTTCAAGAAACCTGTTTGGCCAGGACCTTTTGAGATGGGCTTTTCTGGTAGCAATTAATCAACTTCTGATTTACCACCCCGATAGAGAGCATCAACAACTCACGTGGACACTTCCGGGCCTTCTTAAATTGGCTGTAGATGAGCTGCATCTTGTCAAGGCATGCCTCCATCTTCTGGATGCTGAAGAACCAGGTTATGGATCCAATTGTGAGAAAGTGAGAAATGAAACAATCAGAAAAGCCACTTCATAAGCCAGAGGCTGGCCCTACAGCAAATTAGAGCTCCCAGTGAAATCAAAAGCAGGAGATCCAGCAGGGGAACAGGAAGGCGACACGACAGGTCCCAAAATAAGCATCATAACTAGATCTGATCTAGGAACAGCCTGTATATCGTGAGATATATGGCCAGCACAATAACAGGCAAGTTCTCTGCCCCTTCACCACCATTCTGGAATCTGGTACAGAAGCACAGAATGTGTCTATTGCCTCTCAAGAGTGACAATCCCATTTCCACACGAAAATTTACTGTAAATTGTGAGCAGGATTTATTGGCCATAATAATGTTATTTTTGGTTTCTTCCTGCATAATAAATCCTTGAACTGTAGCTGAACCATCACCTGAATGATCATCTCAAAAATAGGGTTACAAAATGTATACCCTCTAGCATTTTAAGAGCTGAACTATTCATTTGGAACAAATGTGCACATCAGGACAAAGGGTTCTTGCATATTCCCAATGTATGGAATTATTTTAACTGAAGATCATCCAAATGTGACATTCTGTAGACCTCCAGTATGAAGTGGTACAGACCAAAAAGGGTACATTGGCTCTGGAATAAGTCTCATTCAGTTGTTACTACTCTTTCTACAAAACCACACTATCTGTTAATTCACTATTTACTTGTCTCTCATCTCCTCCTTCCTCATTACCACAGCATCTGCTCAGTTACAGTCTCCCCCCCCATAGGATGGTTTATGAGGAGTGGCTTGAAGGAAGTGAGAGGTGGCATTGTGTAGGCATGCTGGAAGGTAAGTACAGGCATAAGGCATAGGAAGTGAGAAAAGACAAAGTTTGAAGGAGCAAGAGAACTTGATACAGCTGGGGTGGTGGAGCTAGAAAAGCAAACATTACATGCTATGAGAACAGACAGAGAGAACAGAAGGTCTAAGGTCATAGAGACTTTGAAGATAAGTGGTGTTTTGATGGATCCTAGAAAGGACAGGAAGCCAGCTGTGTACCTCCAACCTGTGAGGTTGCTGAAGCTGAGACAGTGACTAGGCTGCTTTGCTGTAGGAAAGAATATTTAACCATGAACTTCTTAGAAGAAAAACAGAATAAAAATGACAATGGATAGACAGATTTGAGAAGTGTGATGGTGAAAGCTATTATTTTGTTGGAAGAGAGCCGGAGACAAAGCTGATGGGATGTAAGAACAACAAGGAAAAAACGGAGAAGCAGAAGTTGCAATAGTAAAGGTGACCAGAACATAAGCCAGAGTTTTGCCAAAGGGACAGAGAGAGAGGGCCATATTTTTGTAATGCTGTGAAGGGAGAAGTGATGTTGTGGACCGAAGTGCTTCTGGACTGAATACAGGGACCAAAGGAGACAGAATATTCAAAGGAAAAGCCAAAGTTTTGTGGCTGCTCTCCCGATTGGACAGTTCTAATGCATGTCTGAGGGGAATTTCTAGGACTCCTGGTTTGGCATTTTGGCTCACAGTTGGAAGTATCAGAAACAGTGTTTCAGGAAAAAAAGCCATTATGAACTGGGGTTTGTGCATTGAAGTGCTCTATCCCCACCAATGAACAACAACACCCCAAACTACTCACATTTGCAGGGCAGACAAGCAGAAGATCAATATATGCTGTACAAGGTGGCCAATGACTGTGACAATCAGCAAGCTGAGTCTACTTGCACACACACCAATAAGTAATGCTCCTGTGACACCTGTTGCTATGGAGACCTCATGGCTCTTAAGTAGCTGGGTAGCAAAGGGCTTTAGGTAACAACAACCCAGTTACTAGCATTTCCTTCCTGGCCTGATTGAAGACCTAAGCCCATCAAACAAAGGGCTGGGACTCCATCTTGCCTGAACTAGTTTTTACCCAGGAATACCTACTTTTTATATCCTTTATCCAGCTTTGCTTCCTGGCCACACCCATATGAGGTATTTGTGAAGTGCTTGGAACACTTGAAAGTGTCAGTAATAGAGACATCCTGTTGTAATTTTTAAAAACAGCTCCATCAACACAGCATTACAGTAATTATCACACTTTAATCCCACCCATCCCCAAGGACTTCAGGGTAGTTTACATGGTTTTCCATTCCACACTTTATCCTCACAATAACCCTGTAAGTGAGGTTAGTCTGAGAGGGTGTGATGACCTCAAACCTTGGTGGGATGAGAGCATGGATCACATAGTCATTTCTTTCTGAAAAGGGTACAGCTGGCATACCAAGTCCATTTACAAAATATGCTTCAAACCACTGATTCCACATGTGGATCAAAAGATAAGCCTGAATCTGGAAGCACCCCAAGCTGTGAACCTGCTCTAAGGAGGGAATGTCACTCTGTCCACAACATGTGATAATTTACCATCCTGGTCCAAAGAACTAACAGTAACATCTAGTTTGGATTGAGCTTTAGTTTATTAACTTTCGTCCAGGTCACACTTTTGTTCAGGACATACACCCTCTTCTCAGAAGGAAAGGTGAAACAGAGGTCAACATCACAAGCATACAGATGGCACCATACCCCAAATCCCATCAATTTTAGCTAGCAGTTTCATGTATATGCTATAATGAGTTGGAGTAGAGTCTTGTATACAATCCAGTCCCATAGCACAACACTGCCAGAGCAGCTCAATTCCTCCAGCATCACCTCCTGGAACCTGTTCTCCAGGACAGAACTGGCATAAAATCATGAATTACTGTTCAGGAGCCTTGACTGAAAGGAAAAAAATTGTGACTAGCTAATGGTTAATCAGAGGGGTTCTTCAGGAATGGTCCCACAAATGCCTCCTTCAAGAAGGTCAGGATCACCATCACTCCTCCCTCAAGTAGATATTAAAACTTTCTGAATGCAACTGGTCACTCTTTGTCAGTTCGATATAGTCAGTTAAGAAGGCAAGGATTCAGCCAACAAGTTGCAAGACAAATCTGTCCAAGTGTCCTGTCAACATCCCATCTTATCTGAACTGCCCCTTACAAATTTTACTGCCTTGTTTTATGATGCTGTCTATGATGAACACTCTATAAATATAAGCTGCACTGTCAACACAGCTTTGATTAAACTCCATCCACTGAGGATACATATTGCATTCTTCAAAGTGCAGTTATTCTGGTTTTTCTGTCTGGAAATCTCAGACAGTCCCAGTCTTTGTTGATACCGTAAAGCTGTCCTTAGAGATCCATAATTCAGAGAAATGGAATCCTTCATACAATATAAGTCTTGAGACTACGAGAAAAGCATCCTTCAGTCTTAATATCTCCTACTCCATCATCAGATATTAGCAAATTTCCTGCATAAATTAAGGAGGAGGGGTCCACAAGGAAGAAAGGAAAACAAGCTTCTTAAGAATGCAAAAAAGCACAGCATCAACACCTGTGAGCAATTTCACCTGAGCTCACTGGCCTAATATGGAAGTAATTCTCTAGCCAAGAACGTACAAGGGAGCCATGTGGTCAGCATTGCTTTAACTATTTCATGCTCATGGATCAGGTACGCCTGTGCAAGTGCCAGAATAGCTATTTATTTAGCATGAAAACAAGAAATCCTCAAGGATACAGAAAGTTCAGAGTTTTTAAATTAACACAATGCTGTAGGTGGATTTATGCTTGTCATCTCAGCCTGCTCTTTTGTGCGTTACAGTTACTCTTTGTTTTGCTGTTGACATGACCTTCAACTGACATAACCTGCCTGCAGCTGACTGCACGTCAATGAAGATTTGCTGCTCGACAGGAGTCCAAAATCTAGGAATGTAGAATCACTTGGTCTGCTAGAATTTGTTTATCCCTCAGGCCTCATAATAGAGAGGTGTATATCAAGGGCGTAGACTTTCCAATTTCCCGGGGGGTGGGGGGCTAGGGCTGGGCCAGAGGTGATGGAGATACACTTTCCCCGAAAATCTAAATCGGAGCTCAACAGAGGCTTTGTAGTCTGACAGTTGCTACATTGAAAGTGGGTGGAGACAGCCAGGGTTAAGGACTATACTTTCTTTTTCCACAAACAGTTCTGGTCTGTAGTTGGATGGGAGACCATAAAGGAAGCCCAGAGTTGGTACGCAGGGGCAGGCAATGGCAAACCACCTTTGAATGTCTCTTGCCTTGAAAACCCTACAGGGTTAACATGTGTTTGCTATGGAGCTAGCTTTAAAATTGTGAGCAGACCAACTTAAAAAAATTATAGAAACTATTCAAATATAATCTCACTTCGAAAGGAAGGAAGGCAGGCAGAAAGGCAGAAAGAGAGAGAAAGGGAGGGAGGGAGGGAGGGAGGGAGGGAGGGAGGGAGGGAGAGAGAGAGAGAGAGAGAGAGAGAGAGAGAGAGAGAGAGAGAGAGAAAGAAAGAAAGAAAGAAAGAAAGAAAGAAAGAAAGAAAGAAAGAAAGAAAGAAAGAAAGAAAGAAAGAAAGAAAGAAAGAAAGAAAGAAAGAAAGAAAGAAAGAAAGAAAGAAAGAGAGAAAGAAAGAGAGAAAGAAAGAAAGAAAGAAAGAAAGAAAGAAAGAAAGAAAGAAAGAAAGAAAGAAAGAAAGAAAGAAAGAAAGAAAGAGAGAGAGAAAGAGAGAGAGAAAGAAAGAGAAAGAAAGAGAAAGAAAGAGAGAAAGAAAGAAAGAGAGAAAGAAAGAGAGAGAGAAAGAGAGAGAGAGAAAGAGAGAGAGAAAGAGAGAGAGAAAGAGAGAGAGAAAGAGAGAGAGAGAGAAAGAGAGAGAGAAAGAGAGAGAGAAAGAGAGAAAGAAAGAGAGAAAGAAAGAGAGAAAGAAAGACCAGACAAGGTTAAAGAGAATAAATATGGTCAAGTGGTAATGGTCAATCTCAGCAGAAAATGGGGATTAGGCAGTCGTTCCAAACAATTCATAGAAAAGATGGACTTTAAGGAATCATCTGGAAGAGATGAAAGAAGTGGCATTGTGTGTGTGAGCTGAAGGAAAGAAGAGAGAAAGAGAGACAGAAAAACGATAGGAAGGAAGATTCCAGTTGAGTGACAACATCCCTGCCAGGCTTGCCGGCCTTGAAATGTTCCCACTTCTGCCTGGGCAGGCCAGCCCTCTCTCCCTCACCCCTCTCCTTTGTAAACACTCTTCCGTGTCTCTCCTCCTGCCCCCCCTGACAATTTACATTCCTGGAACCCGGGCAGAATAGATGTAAAGACAGGAGCGGCTCCATTTTTATTTGCGTGTCTGGCTCCCGTTGAGGTAGAGCATGGCCCTTCCACCTGCATCTGCTTCCCTGTGCAGAGAAGGCACCTTCTTCACCCCCGGAAATATGTGGAGGGAGCCACTTCCCTGCTTGCCTCTCTGCCATGGCAGGGCACGTGTGCGATGCAGGCAGAGCACATGTGCGATGCAGGCAGGGCAAAGGATCAACTCAGAAAGTTGGACTCCCCCACCCCCGCTGGATCTCCCTCCCGTTCTTAAGTGGGTGGGAGTGAAAGGGTGCCCTGAACTGGCTGCCCACACTTCAAAGCAAGCAGCTGGCAGGCGGACCTGCTGGGCTGCTCACTTTCAAGGGCGGACGGCCACTGCAAGCCTCCCCTTTGCTCCCTCCTGTTCTTAGGTGGGGGTTGGGGGGGAGCAAAAGGACGCCCTGAACTGGCTGCCCATGCTTTAAAGCGTATGTGCACTGGTTGCCTCGAGGGATGCTGGAAAATTTCAGCAGGGGCCTGAGCCCCCCAGCCCGCCCAAGGATGATGCCTATGGTGTATATGTGTGCATACATATAGTTCTCTCTGTGAGATAGAGATCTAAATCAAGAAAATTATCCACAGAAAAGGGTTAACCTTCCCCTAATCCAGATACATAGCCCCAGTTTTGATTCAGGTCCATGCCCACTTTTAACTTTTAAAAAAACCTGATAGAGCTCCAGTCACAGATCTTCCATTGTATCTAGCTTAGCCTTCAGAAAGCTGATTTGAGTGCTTTTATGATATTATGGGATATGAAAGTTCCCTTGACATGACCAATATTTTATTCATTCTCATAATATACAAATCAGATTTCTATCTGAGGTCTTTCATCAGGAAGAAAACTGGGAGGTTGTAACTGGGTCAGCCTGAAAATCCTGGACCAAGAGAATAAGCCTATCACACTCACAATCTCTCTCATTAATTCTGGGATTTTAAAACTGCTGTTCTTGCATTTCCCTCCCACAACAATATGGCTGCTATTAATTTTCCACAAGGTATCCAAACACTTTTTCTAAAGGTTGCATATGCAGTGTGGAGACACTACATTTTCCCAAAACTCAATTCACAATACTTTGTCACTTGAAAAATATGATTCCATACTGGCTTGGATTCTGACTTCCATATTGGGGCTCCTGTGGGATGGGGAAAAGCAAGAAAATAATTCTGTGCAAATGGAAGTCCTACAGAAATGCTAGTCAGGATCCAACCCATCTATTGCAACTGTAGGTGCCATATGGAATATTGTTACAACAGCATCATCAGCTCTTCCTGGATACAGCTTTACATCACTTGAGTAACACAACTTCCCTCCCTTTCCCAGTCCAACCCCTGGAGTTGCTTTGGGCATCAAACTATGAGGCTTGAAGGATATAATTCTGCAGAGTATAGAGCAGGAATTTAATGCCACAGGGAATACTCTTCCAACTCAACCGATTCATCAATCTGCTATTTAATGATAGAGAACAGAAACATGATGGAAGCAGTTCTTCTCCCCCCACTCCCATAACTGTGGTCCTCTCTTGTATTTATAGGTGATGACTTTGACTATATTTATTTTATTTATTGTTTTATTTCATTAGACTTCTATACTGCCCTCCCTACAAACGGGCTCAAGGCAGTGCACAACAAAATTCATTAAAATACATGTAATACACAGTCTAAAATCCCAGTCTATAAAACCAGGCAGTCCTGTAGGTACATTGGTCCCTCACTGTTTGGGGCCTTATAGGTCAAGACGAAAGCTTTGAACCTGACCCGATACTCAACTTGGAGCCAGTGTAGTTGTCGAAGCACAGTTTGTATGTGTGCAGTTATCAGTGTTCCCGTAAGGACCCAAGCTGCTGCATTCTGGACAAGCTGTAACTTCCGGATCAGCCTCAAGGGCAGCCCTACATAGAGTGAGTTACAGTAATCAAGCCTAGAGGTGACCATTGCATGGATTATGTAGAAAACTCACTCAATTTTTCAGGATCTGTATATTCATAAAACATATTTTACTAAACCTTAAACTATGACAATTCTGTTCTACTTACCTCTTGGCACCCTTGATTTGACTCCTTCTCTTTTCCACCTCAGATAAAAGACACCATACAATTGCTTGGTGTTCAGAAATGCTGTGGGAACATCTGGAAAGATCTTCAGCAACCTAAGCCATGAAAGACAAAGTCTAGATTGGGGTCCAACTATAGGCCATTATTTATTTTCCAGGGCTTTTCATTAACTATGTATGTTTCAGAAACTTTTTGATGCCATTTAAAATATGAAGTTTTATATTGTTTGGGTGAATTTTTTAAAAACCTAATTCTGCACTAAACACAGCATTTAAGATGGTTACAGCTGCAAAAGACGGGAAAATCACCTAGTTAAAATTTTATTTATTTATTTAGGCTTTCAGACAGCCCTCCCCTGAAAAATATGGCTCAGGGCAGCGTACAGCGCAATAAAATCCCAATAAATTTATAAATTACAGTTAAAATTCCAGAATTAAAATATAAAATATACCTAAAATATTTAGTGCAGTCCAACCCATCTGATGGCAATAAGCATGCAGAAGATGCCATGATAATTGTTTACAAGATGGTAAAAAAGTAAAAAAAAACCCAAACCATACCAGATGTAATGACAGATTCTTAAAACCCACAATTTCTTTACATTGGGGTACCAGAGGCCTAGTTCAGTCATCACAAATAATGGTCTGGACACAGGAACTCGCATCAAAAAGAGCAGTGACCTGCAGCGCTGCTTGTGTCTGGTGCATAGGACTGGGGAAAATGCTTGACCACATAAGGAGAAATGGCATGGGAAGAGCCACAGAATGAGTCCTCCTGTGTTGCCTGAGGCTTGTCATGCAGTAGCTCCTATGCAGTAGCAGCTTAGAAAAAAATCCATGTTAGCCCAGAAATTCCCAGTTCAAGTCACAACATAGCCATGTACTCATTAGGTGGGTCCAAACAAGCCTCTGTTCCCTCTGCTTCAGATGCTCCCCATCCAGTCATGTGACAGTTCTTGTGAGACTGAGCGAGAGTACATCAAACATTCTGAACACCTGAAATATGCTACTTAAAAGTGAAGCCTTTTTATGGTCATGACTTATTACTGCAAACCATGGATTGCGGCCCATGGATACAACCTGTTGTTTGAAGTTTTCTGCCAGTAAGTGTACTTCTGCAAGCATGAGAAGCGGATTTCACCAGTTTCCCCTCTCCCTGCAGATCTGGACATTACACCCAGCAACATTCCTGGAGACTCCCTGAACCCCATGGATAGTGTTAGAGAAGGTGTGGAGACAGCAGTGGAAGTGGGGAAGTTTCATTATGCAAGTGGAGTTTTGCTTCCAGATCACTAGATACAGCCCACTACTACAGAGAGTGTACTTTAGCCTATGCTAAGATCACCTATATTCAATAAACACATGAAGCTGCCTTATGCTGAATCAGACCCTTCGTCCATCCAGGTCAGCTTCGTCTACTCAGACTGGCAGTGGCTCTCCAGGGTCTCAGGTGGAGGTCTTTCACATCACCTCCTACCTGATTCTTTTAACTGGAGATGCCGGGAATTGAACCTGGGACCTTCTGCCTGCCAAACAGATGTTCTGCCAGTCAGCCACAGACTCTCCCCTAAAAATATAGCTGGAATGTGTGAAACAGTCCTCAGACGCTTCTGCACATTTGACTAGAGGCACTAATCAGCATCATATTCACAAACATATGTTATTTATACATAATATAGAATCCTATATAGTATAGAATCCTATGTAAAGGAAGATTTTCTGCACAGTGTTCCTCAGAAGCAACAGGAATACCTGTGGGTAATAAATTCTTCAATAACACAGCTAGTTCGTCAGGTGTTTTGCTCTTGCATCAATGCTGAGCATATTGATTTATTTAGGCTTTTAGACCACCCTCCTAAACTAAAAACTAAAAAACTAAAAACTAAAAAAGGACTTCCTGTTTCCTTTACAGCTGAATTAAGTAATTGACATACAAATCACCCCCACCCCCTGCATTTTTCAAACAACTCTGATTCAGATAAGAACTTCTGAAATAAGGACGAGACCAATTGAAATGTTGAAAGACTGAATATTTTCAGGATTTTTTAAAATGGAAATGGCAGCACTAATTTGAATCAGGGTTGCCATGTGGGGAGACGGGGGTTTAACACTTCCCCAGTGTGGTTTCATGCATCAAAACTTACACCCCCCTTCTCTCCTAGCAAGTCTTTTTTTTCTCCTGTTGCAAGGCAGAAAGCTGAGGATGAAAGGTGATTACAGCTGGCAAAACTGAATGAGGTAAGAAGGTTTAACACCCTCCCTCTCTCTACACCATTGCTTTCATCTAGATTTGGAGGACTCCTTGGCTACAATTTACCATTAAAAATTCTGGAAAGACCTGATCATGACTCTTCCAGAGTCCTATCTGGCTTGGCTCTGAGAAAAGAGCTCTCTCACCTACCCAGTTGCTATTAACATGTTATGGGAACAACTTACAGACTGAAGTCTTGGTTTTATTTCAGCCAGCCCTTTGACTTCAGGAGCCTCACAGTCTCCAGCAACAGTTTTATACCTGTAATAGCACAAAAGGAACAGTTTTAATTCAGAAGTGCTTACTCCACTTTGGATTTATCAGAGAAGAAACAAATGTTTTCTATTTTCACAGACATCTTTTTACAGATACCCATTAGTATGGTCTTTTAAAAGGTTTCAAAATAGCACGGTTGGAGGGTGAGAAGAGACAATGTGCCATTTGTATAGTGATGCCACTGGAATTAGCCAATACATGTAACTGTCCACACAGCACTTCAGACAATGGATACCTTAGCAAGTATTTAAGTGTGTACTTGTATGAAATTTTCCAACAGCAGCAACTTGTTTGCAACCAAAGTCCTAACTAGGGGAAAGAAATCTGGATCCACATGCTATATGGGGGGAAAGCAAAACGAGGATGTTAACATCTGAAATGGAACACAAGCATAGGGGAAACAGGGACATGAGTCAGGGCAAAGAGAGACTAAATGGCATCTGAATTTGGCAGCTGAACATACCCAGGACAGTAATGAGAACTGAAGGGCCACATGGAAATGGTCTCAACTAAGGAAGCAGGCCCTGAGCCTGCTTTGTGGGGAGGGCGGGGTATAAATTTGATAGATAAATAAATAAGTGAAGGCCAGACATGTATCAGGCTGCTTCCTGGCATATGGTACCACTGGATAATTGTGGCTTATAAAATGTTCACCCTCTTGCATAAACAGATTTTAAAATTTAAATAAACAGTAAGATTTCCCCCCACTATTTGTCCAAACATCAAAACTGCAGTCCTGGTCTCTAATTTCATTACTATGGCTTCACTATCTTGCTGTGCCCTATAACAGAGAACATAAGAAATCCCAGGTGGAAACAGTTTACACTATGATTACATTCTTAGGAAGCCAGGATTCATGAGTATATCTCCTATGTTACTGTAGATCTCACTTTTACAAGAAAAGCAAGGAGCTTATTGCCCCATTTTACCAAATCATACCCCAGTCTCCCCTTGGCCTTGATCAATATGGGTAGCTATGTCACTCTGTCTGAAGCAGCAGAAAAGAGTAAGAGTCCAGTAGCAGCTTAAATATTAACAACATTTGTGGTAGGGTATAAGCTTTTGTGAGTCACTGCTCACTTCTTCAGATACAGCTAGAACGTGATTATATTGGAAAGTGGAGTCATTTCAGATGACAAATGACAATAGTAGGTGAATGACAATAGCAAGCATGATTGGATTAGGTGTGATATGCAGAGGGGTAGTAGGCATGGAGAAATCAGCATTGGTAATGAGACAGGAAACCTAGGTCTCAGTTCAATCCAGATGGATGCATTGTCTTGAGCTTTGTTATCAGTCACATCGATCAGTTCTGTTATTAGAGAGACTGTTGACTTGCAACTGATAATGAAGCTCAAGACAATGCATCCTGGATTGAATCGAGACCTAGGTTTCGGGTCTCTTTACCAATGCTGATTTCTCCACACCTACTACCCCTCTGCACATCACACCTGCTATTGTCATTCACCTGCTAATGTCATTCAGCGTCTGAACTATTCTCCAGTTACAAGGACAGATGAACTCACATTCTAGCTGTATCTGCAGAAATTACCATTGACTCATGAAAGCTCATACCCTACCACAAATTTTGTTAGTCTTTAACATGCTACTAGACTCTTGGCCTTTATGTTCGGCTGGCACAGGATGGCCATAAATAGCAGCGGTTCCTGATATACTCAATATGCATTAACAACTTAGGATATTAGTTACTGTAGATTTTCCGGGTTGTGTGGCCGTGGTCTTGGCACTGTAGGACCTGATGTTTCGCCAGTCAGGTCCTACAATGCCAAGACCACGGCCACACAACCTGGGAAATGTACAGCAGCTAATGAACTCTGGCCATGAAAGCCTTCGACAACTTAGGATATGCTTCCTAGGATGGAAAATCTGCTCCCTGAGGGCTCCAAGGTGGTGTTGCATGTTCCTGCTTCCGTGGTGTATTACACAGAAATAGACAAGTGGGATGCATCCCAAGGAAAACACAGATATCTTTTTATTTAGAACTATCCTACATGTGAACTGCAAGAAAGCTGGGGCCCAGACTAGTCTAGTTCAGCTGTGAGCAGCGGATGGGTGTGGACTGGCACATGCTCACAGGATGGAACTGGTGTGGGGGAAAACTGCTCCTAATCTTAAAATGAGAGCCAGTTGGACAAACCCCTAAAGAATCAAAGGCTGCTCTGGCAAAAAGTCTCTTCAAAACTCCAAAGCATTTTGCAAACAGCAGTGAAATCTTGTAAGAGCCAAACTGGAGGGAGATGGAGAACTGAGTAATCCAGGAAGAGGAAGGATCCTGCTCTTGCTGGTGTGTTCAGGTCTTCCCCTCCTTCTTGCAGCAGCTGCCTTCCAACTGGTGGTGCTCAGCTGAGAGGTGCTGCTAGGGCTTAAACTTACCCCAAAATTATGGCTGCTGACCTAAGAACCCTTCTTCCAAGGACAGGCTGAGGGTGGTGATTACTGAAGTAATGGGAAGAAGTTAACTAAGGATGGGAAAGGAATGAAGCAGAGACTGAAGAAGTTAAAGGAGGACACAGTCAGATCCTACAAGCACTACTGCACAGGAGGAAAACCTGCTTCATGTCCCTTTCAGCAACCCAGAGCCAGGAGGCAGTTCTGATCTTTAAGTGAAGATGGCAACAGCATACCAGGATTTTTGTACCTCTGCTCATTTCCTATGAGGAACAGGATAAAGGCTAGATAAGGGCAGGAAGAATGGAGTCTCCTTTACCTAGAGCAGGGCCGTCAATCTCATTTGATACTGGATAAATGGAGCTTGAATGTGATGGAGGAGTGCCAAGATTTAAGGGCTGAGTAACAGATAAGCAAACATTCGGGACTTTAAAAACAGTATCTGAAAATCTACGTCAACTGGCTGGCTAGAAATGGCAAGTTTTCTTTTAAAGACTGTTAACATCACAGTAAGAGCCAGAGTGAAGCAAAGTCTACCCCCTCCTCAAAAAAAAGAAGTGGAGGGGAAAGGGAACTCCCTCCCCCTGTATAACAATGTTAAAATAAAGTTCTTAAGGGGGTAGAGCGAAAAGAGAAAAAGGACTGAATGGAAAAACTTACGAGTGTTGAAGTGCTCCTAGGCTGTAAATGCAACAGAACTTTCCTTTTGCAGACAGAGAGTGGGAAACCCCCCCACTCGAAAGACAAGGTTACTATGTAAACATCTGAAAGCAACCTCTTTAGGCATTGGAAATCGTCCTTTTCCTTTTCAAAGAAACTCTAAACATCTCCGTGAGCGGTGACTGTGAGAACAAGTTGATGGATTTATGGGACCCTGGCAATTTGGTAATAAAAAGAAGATAAACAGATAAACAGACCCCTCTGAAAATGGCGCTTGTTGCGTCGAAAGAATTAAAACGAAATTGAATCCTCTTCAGGAAGTCGAAAGCTTAACTGAACAATAAACACTACTGAGAAAGACTGGCGGGGCAGCGGGGCAGCTACATCCTCCCTTGACAAGCGAAAAATAAAGGTACTAGGCATTTTAATGGGGGGGGGGGCAGAGCTAATGAAATGTTGGGTGAAAGGTGGATACGTGGGTTAGTTGTTCAGGAAGTAGCAGATTTTTAGAAGATATGGACTGAGAGCTGAAGAATATCGAGAGAAGAGGATTCTCCAGCAAATAATTTTTTTTTTTGCAGATAATGCTTTTGGTTAAGGGAGGGAGGTATGGATAAAATAGGGGTGAAGGGTACACATAGAAAAGATGTATGATGATTGTGCAAATGAAATTTAAATGTATTTTATCAACTTAGACTAATATTTTAAATGGAAGAGGTGAAGGGGAAGTTACTTGATGCCTATTTAGGTTCTTTCTTTGTTGTTTTTCTTTTTAATAAGAGTATAACTGGAGTGTGCTTTTAGAAGAAGGATATTCAAGCCTAATT
Organism: Gekko gecko; assembly: GCA_029375565.1. NCBI lineage: Eukaryota > Metazoa > Chordata > Lepidosauria > Squamata > Gekkonidae > Gekko > Gekko gecko. Next base: position 121,396,158 of record JAPDNY010000006.1, on the reverse strand, counting down.
TTGATATATTTAGTAATTTCACTTAAATAATTTTGGATGTTGGGAGGATTGCAGGTAATGATTGGTTAATGGACAGAATGTAGCCAGATGGGCAGAAACTATTGTTTTTTAGATGATGAGGATGCCTGATGTTTGCATAAAAGAAATTTAAGTGTATTTCAGAAGTATTCTCCAAACAGTCTGTATGAGCTAGAGCTTCTATAAGTGACTGATCTAACTGTCACCTTCAAGGTTAACAACTGAAAGTTCTTCTTAATGCCATACTTGTAAGCACTGTATACGATCACCACACCTTGGATTTTCTTTTCTATCTCCCCTTGTAGTGTGTTTTAGTATCCTTCCCTTTTTCTGTAGTTTTTTAGAAAATGCAATAAAAAAATCCCCTTCGAGGGGCCAAAAAAAAAGAAAAGAAAAGAAAGACATCAGCCTATGAAGCTTTCGGAGAACCAAAGGAGAATACTTAATCAACCCGCAGCGATGATGGAAGTAGTAGAAGCACTGTGGCGACAAAATAAAGGGAAGGCACCTGGATCAGATGGGCTACCAAGAAAGTTTTACCGGATCTTCAAAGAACAATTGTTGACTCATTTAAAAGAGGTCTGTAATAGGATAATGGAGTGTGGAGATATACCAGATTCTTGGAGGGAAGCAATAAACTCCCTAATACATAAACGTGGTAAAATGTGTTCCCCCAATTGTTTTCCATGTGCCTGGCAGGCTGCTGCCTCCTTGCCCCCCCACCCCCTTGGTCAACCTAATTTATTAGGTTATTTAACTTCTCACAATGTGGGTTCTAGAAAATTGGTTCATATGGACTTGCTTAATATCTGGTTGTTCAGATGGTGTTTTGAATATGTAGTTATGTCCCATAATAAATAGTTCAGAGTTCTGAGGTAAATCCTGTCTGTTTGCAACCACCACCGTCTGATTGCTCAGCTGTGGATCTAAACACAGTTAGAAGATACTGCAGACAGCTGAGGACAGTTACAGAAATCAGTGATTCAAGACTCCTGAAAAGACATTTTTCAAAAAAGCCAGCATGGCAATTGAGTTAATGAATGTTCATGGGAAGATAGTAAAGGACCTCTCTAGGAACCATTTTGATGTGTGCCTCCCTCATGAACCTGAAGAAATGTCCACCACATCACCATTCCCTCACATCAACTCCCCCTCACACCTCTCGCCTCTTACTGCCTCCAAGAAAGCTCCTGGCAAACATCGAGCCAGATACACCAACGCTACAAGGAGGAGGCAATTTAGGAATGTGTCAAAGACATTTGCACATAGTACTCCTGTCCCAAGTACCAGCAAGATCACCCTGAGGTACTCAAAACAACACAGTCTCCATATGAGCAAAACAATCCAGGAACACAAGTAGAGAGGCCATCACTTTCGTGGAAGGTGGCAGGAATTGACTTAACAGGTGACTGCTTCTTAAATGGACAGTTCTGTGTTGCCTGCTCCAGAGTGAGCTCATCAAGCAGCCTGGTGATCCTAGCACCTGAGGGCAGAACCACCAATGTGATCTAGAGAGAGGTCCTTCAGTAGAGAAAAAAGAAGAAGAAGAAGAAGAAGGAGGAGGAGGAGGAGGAGGAGGAGGAGTTTGGATTTATACCCCGCCCTTCACTGCCCAAAGGCGTCTCAGAGCGGCTTACAAACTCCTTTCCCTTCCCCTCCCCACAACAGACACCCTGTGAGGTAGGTGGGGCTGAGAGAACTTCTGACAGAAACTGTCCTTGAGAGAACAGCTGTGCCAGAGCTTGTGACTGACCCAAGGTCACATCAGCAGGTGCAAGTGGAGGAGTGGGGAATCAAACCCGGTTCTCCCAGATAAAAGTCCGCACACTTAACCACTATACCAAACAAAAGTACATATGTCTCGCTTCATTTTCTACAATACAATCTTCTCCACTGAATTCCTACAGCAAATGTCACATTTCAAACTTCACATTACCAGTATTATAACTGGATTTACAGAACTTAAGTACCGTAGTGAAGCACGGGTGTCAGCTAGTTTAATATATCTGTAGGACAGCAGAATTCATTTGTACTGTCTAAGGCATATGAGGTTCTAGGCTGGTGGTAGCATCACATAATCCACTCCAGGATAACACTTACAGAAACAGAGTCTTCATCTCCTGTTTCTGTAAACAAGTCAGTCTTGCTGCCATGGTGTGCCTCTTCTCCAGAATCTGCAGGCATTCTGTCTTCAGGGTCTCACTGCAAAGAGGAGAGGAGAGGAGAGGAGAGGAGAGGAGAGGAGAGGAGAGGAGAGGAGAGGAGAGGAGAGGAGAGGAGGGAAGGGAAGGGAAGGGAAGGGAAGGGAAGGGAAGGGAAGGGAAGGGAAGGGAAGGGAAGGGAAGGGAAGGGAAGGGAAGGGAAGGGAAGGGAAGGGATTTATACCCCACCCTTCACTCGGAGTCTCAGAGCGGCTTACAAACTCCTTTCTCTTCCCCTCCCCACAGCAGACACCCTGTGAGCTAGGTGGGGCTGGGTGAGCTCTTTCAAGAACTGCTCTTTCAAGAACAGTTCTGACAGAACTATGGCTTGCCCAAGGTCATCCAAGTGGAGAAGTGGGGAGTCAAACCTGGTTCTCCCAGATTAGAGTCTGCACACTTAACCACTACACCAAAAGGCACAAACTTATATCGTATTCAGGCTTCAGATAATTTGCAATCCCACACCCATTTTTTCTTAAATTTGAGTCACAAAGTGACTGCTGTTGAATATAGTTATTCATTTGTGGATTATAAACCAACAAGTTGCGACCTTTAAAAAAATCTCACAGGTGAAAGGGAAGGAATTGGCCTCAGATGACAGGCACCCTTTGATGCAAATGTTCAAACTCAACAGACAGTGAGGAACTGAGATGTGTGCCCCACCTATTCTTTGTATATTGAAACTAATATTTGCATGCAATTTGGACATTTGCAAGTAGACACAATTTGTGCAATGTGTACATTCTGAATTTATACAGATGATAACAATCTATGTACAAAAGGAATTTATGCACAAAGGGCTCTGTGCATTTAGGCCCTTAGCTCCAAGTATAGAGGGCTGAGCCTGTAAACTGGAGCAGGGAAGGATGGAACAATCCCAATCATCCCCACACACTGAATTTGATTGTATGCAAAAAGCTAAAGATTTAAGTTTGGGGGGGAAAGGAGGGGAATCAGGCAGCAGACAGTCAGTAGCAATGTGTTCTGGGGCTAGAAAGCCATGTCTCAGATTAGGTAAGCCAATGGGAACATTCATTCACTGGAAAAATAGAGCATATAACATCCACTTACATATATACGCTGTAGACTGTTTTGGAAGGCAAAGGGCCATTAAATGATGTGATTTCAAGCCAGGGGAATCTACTCGTTGTAGAAATGTAAATATGTCCTGCTGTCTTGTTTACAAAGCACTAACAAGGGGCATTTTACTTACCTCACCCAATACAAGCCTCTGAGAACCAGTTCCTGGCACTGCAGAAGTGACCTTGCTACCCTCAAGGTGTAGTAAGTTGCACTCACAACATCCTGGTATATAAATGAAAAGGGGGATGTGACTGTGCTGTAGGCTACAGATACCAGTTCAAGAGCAGCTGGATGGCTGGGCTGGGAAGGGCTGTGGCTCACTGACAGAGCACATGCATTGCATGTCTCTAGTTAAAGAATGTCAGACAGCAGAGCTTGGGAAAGACTCCTCTCTGCCTGAAACCCTGGAGAGGTGAAATGACAAAGATCAGTTCACCTAGAGAAAATGGTCACTTTGGAAGGTGGACTCTATGGCATTATACCCCATTGAAGTCCCTCCCCAAACCCTGCCCTCCTCAGGCTCCACCCCCCAAATCTCCAGCTATTTCCCAACACAGAGCTGGCAACCCTAGATGATACTGGCTACATAAATCAATGGTCTGATTTGATACAAGGCAGCATCATGCACCCATATGTTGGTATTTTAGCCTGCTGACTTTCCTGAACATCAGCCTTTAAAAAAAAAACATGTGCATGATCCAGATCAAACATACACACAGTGAACAGAAAGGAAGGGAGTAATGGATGGGAAAAAATATGTCTGATACTGCTACCATTTAAACCAGAAATGTTTTTGCTTAATATTATGCCTGAGGTGAAAGATAAGAAAGTTAAGCAATTATCCATATAGCTACGGTAGCAAGAATTCTTTACGCTACGTATTGGAAGAAATCAGATATACCAATGAAAGAGGAACTCTTGACAAAAAAATTTGAATATTGATATATTGACGGATTTGTTGAAAGACCAAAGAAAACAAAATGTGAGAGAAAATTGGACATTATTTTATAAATGGGTGAAAAGAAACTATGAAAAGGGAAAATCATGAATAATGGATTACAACTATTATAAACTTGGGAGAAACTTAACTTGACTGTAAAGAATATATACTTTTTCAGGAATCATAATAGAAGACTTTAAGGATTTGATTAAGCATCATTAGAAATTATATAAATGAAAAAAGACTGGAAGCAAAGGTTTAAGATGAAAATTGTTTTGTAACAGCTATTATATAAGTCTGATGGAAACCTTTTCCCATATGTCTTATCCCATTCCCCTTGTCCTCCCCTTCCTAAATGTCCTATATAGTAGGGAAAATAAAAATATATATTAAAAAAAAGAATGGGAAGCCTGCAATGAAAGTGTGACCAAGGATGGAAGGAGAATGCTAGACTGGAAGGGACTGGCAATGCAGAAAATTTCCTCCTTTCCCTCCATAAGAACAGACATATAAACCCATAGCAGAGGAAACTGTATGAGCAGTTACCTTACAAGGGAATTTCAAAGGGAGATTAGAAAGAGAGACTGCTGAATTGCAATTGATAATGATGCTCAAGACAATGCTTCCACCTGGACTGAACTGAGACCTAGGTTTCCTGTCTCATTACCAATGCTGATTTCTCTATACCTACTACCTCTCTGCATATCACACCTAACCCAATCATACCTGCTGTGGTCATTTGCCTGCTAATGTCATTTGGCATCTGAAATAACTCCACTTTCCAATAAACAGGACAGATAGACTCGCATTCTAGCTGTATCTGAAGAAGTGAGCAGTGAATCACAAAACTTCATACCCTATGACAAATTTTGTTAGTCTTTAAGGTGCTACTGGACTCATAGTCTTTTCTATTGCTACAGACAAACACAGCTACCCACTTGATGTATGAGCGTGAGTAAATAACAATTACGGAGGGAAGAAAGAGCAGGAAAAAAAACAAATCCTGCTTTGGGGATACTTGTTCTTTCAAGGTAAAATAGCTAAATCAACATCCAGAGGAAATGTGTCTCAGAATACCAGAGGAAGGTGGTTGTACTTTGCTGTCCTGCTTTGAAACTTTCCAGGGAGTTCTGATTAGTCACTACTGCAAACAGAACACTGGAACAGGTAAGTCTTTGGTCTGATCCAGCAAGCAGCTTAACTTCTACCTATCCTTAAAGGTAAGAGGTGCCTACACAAGGGACTAGATTGATTTAGGCAATTTTTTCCACTCCCCTCTTGTCACTTGACTCAACCACGCTCAGCTCAGCTTCTGACTGCAAACTTTGGCTCCAAAGCCTATGAACAAGCTCTTGCTGAGCCAAGATATATCAGTGTGATGAGATGAAAAGGAGGAAAGCACTTCCCTAACCAACCTGTGCCCTTCTCTATAGCCACCTTCAGTCCATCGTAGGAGAAAGGGAGGGTAAAAATGACCTAAATAAATAAATTCTTGAGTTCTGACCATTAAGAACAGGACATTGGACATAAATCTTTGACTATCTCCATACTGCCCAGGTGAAAAACAAATAGGTAGAAACCTTACCCAAACGGTTCCTGGCCATTTTCAGCCGGAAACCAAATTTACCTTTGCTGTACTACAATCTGCTAAGACATCGACTTGGGGGAGAAACTTTGGGTACTCTGCCGCCGCTGCAAAAGAGAGAGACAAAAGAACCTCACAGTAGTATTAAAATAATAACAAACAGAAAAACAGGGCACTGTAGCCAAACCACAGAAATTACAAATGCACCTATTATTTCCCATGATATTCTTGCAATCATTAATGGGTAGACAGAAATGGATAGACAGAAAACTGTGATTACATAAAACTCAGCAGACAACTTAAAAATGCTTTGGGATCTCTTCCACCAACTGTATACGGACTGCCTCTGTTCCAGTGAGCTGATGCACTCTGAAATAAGGCCCAAATTCACAGACTTTATGTGTACGTGTAAAGTGCTGCCAAGTCACAGCCCACTTACGATGACCACATAGCGTTTTCAAGGCTAGAGAACCACAGAGGTGGTTTGCCATTGCCTTCCTCTGCATAGCAATCCTGGAATTCCTTGGTGGTCTCCCATCCAAATATTAACCAAGGCCAACCCTGCTCAGCTTCTGAGATCTGACAAGATCAGACTTGCCTGGGCCATTCAGGTCAGGGCCACAGACTTAGACAAGTCACAAAATCTTAACTGGTCTTCCTCTGTTAGAGTCAACTGATGTAAGCTGCTGAGCATAGTAGAGTATTTCCCCAAAATAAATGCATGAGGACATTTTAGGAAGTAATGACAATTTTTGATATGAAGTATAAGCAGCATTTTTGCTATTAAATGTCTGTAACATGGGGCTGGAAGGGAGGAGAAGCAGTGGCATGAATTTCTCAATGCAGGCCACCCACCTACAATCAGTTAGGGTCAGGAGCTGAACCACAGTTAGTTTTAGCTATGGTCTTGTGTGACACAGAAATGTAGTAATCTTGACTTAATTTGGGCTTATTCCCTGATGCCACCCTGGCCACAATGCAGGCTAGGTCTATAAACACAATGCAGAGGAAACAGTGAAGGCAAAGAAACCTGCATTTGTCAAGGCAAACAGGATTCAAATGATTGCCTTCTAATCAAATCCTAGTCTCGCAAACTAATCATAGTTTGGCATTATGTCTGAAAAAAGCCACTGCCTTCTTCCATGCTTTAAAACCAAGCAGGACAGGACACACTGTAAAAACAACCATAATGAGCAGCCCACACAAAATGTACTTCCTTATGAGAGAAAGACATTGCCCCTGCTGCTGCACAGCAATGGTGACATCTAGTGCCCAAAACAGGCAATCCACAGATACAGGTGTTCTACATAATTATGTTTTCCAATGTTGCAGCAGCCTAAATAGCCCAACCTAGCCCAATCTTGTCAGAACTCAGAAGCTCAGCTGGGTCACCCATGGTTAGTACTTGGATGGGAGGCCACCAAGAAAGGCTGGGGTTGCTATGCAGAGGCAGGCATGGCAAATCATCTCTGCTCATCTCTTGCCTTGAAAATTCCATGGTCCTGTGGTCACTGTGAGTCAGTGCAATATGACAGCATATTTATTCTGTGATTATGGCAACCACTTAAGAACATAAGAGAAGCCAATGCTGGATCAGGCCAATGGCCCATCCAGTCCAACAGTCTGTGTCACACAGTGGCCAAAAATACCAGGTGCCATCAGGAGGTCCACCAGTGGGGCCAGGACACTAGAAGCCCTCCCACTGTTGCCTCCCCCAAGCACCAAGAATAAAGAGCATCACTTGCCCCAAACTGAGAGTTCCTATCTGTACCTTGTGGCTAATAGCCACTGATGGACTTCTGCTCCATATGTTTATCTAATTCCCTCTTGAAGGCGTCCATACTTGTAGCTGCCACCACCTCCTGTGGCAGTGAATTCCATGCGTTAATCACTCTTTGGGTGAAGAAGTACTTCCTTTTATATGTTCTAATCTGACTGCTCAGAAATTTCATTGAATGCTCACGAGTCCTTGTATTGTGAGAAAGGGAGAAAAGTGCTTCTTTCTCTGTCTGCTCTATCCCATGCATAATCTTATAAACCTTGATCATGTCACCCCTCAGCTGCTGTTTCCCCAAGCTAAAGAGCCCCAAGCGTTTTAACCTTTCTTCATAAGGAAAGTATTCCAACTCTTTTATCATTCTAGTTGCCCTTTTTTGCACTTTTTCCAATGCTATAATATCCTTTTTGAAGTGTTGTGACCAGAACTGTACACAGTATTCCAAATGAGGTCACACCAGTGATTTATATAGGGGAATTATGATACTGGCTGATTTGTTTTCAATTCCCTTCCTAATAATCCCAAGCATAGCATTGGCCTTTTTTATTACACTCAGAGAGATTTTATATGTTACCACTTTTTACAGTGTTACCATGTAATGCACTATGTTGACACAACACCACAAAATAAATGTAGTTCCAGTATTTGCACAAAGTGTAACAGATCTACAGTGAAGTTCTAAACAAAGGTATGCCTTTGTAACTCCAGAGAAGAAAGAGTAACTCTATGTAGGATTAGGACAAGTTTGAGTCCAGTGGCACCTTTAAGACCAACAAATACATGTGTGCACACAAAATGCATGCATACACACGAAAGCTTATACCCAGAATAAAACTTTGTTGGTCTTAAAGGGGCCACTGGACTTAAACTTTGCTCTGCTGCTTCAGACCAACATGGCTACCAATTTGAATCTATTTAGGATTGTAATCCTACTATCCTTTCTGTACTATCCTAAACTAGTTGTTTCAGAGGAAAGTATTTGAAACACCACGCAATAACTATAAATCTATCTCTTGCTGCTTGTTCCAGCAGATGGGACTGCATAACACAAATTGCAGATAAACCTATTTTCTGCATTAAATTGTTTCTGCTATAAACACAGGACTGGTTTTGTTTTTGTTTTTGACCAATGGGCAGTAACCTAATTATAAAAGCACAGTTGTAAGCAACTATGACAGGAATGTATAAATGGCCAGAGAGAAGAGCAAGACATGTGACAAGTTAACTATACTCACGATCTCTGTACCTCAGCACCACTGGATCTTCCAGTTCTGTGCTCAGCATGATTAGAGGACAGTTTTCTGTGGTCCTGGGGAAATTATGAGCCTGAAGACTGGGCTCCAATGCATATGAGTGTCCCTCAAAGAAGTACTCCTGGTGGTGGGCAGCTATATTTGTTTCCCGGAAAACTTCTTCTACAAATATGGCAGCTCTGAAGAACACAAAAGAAGTAGGAATAATGGACCAGTGTTTTCATATATAAAGGAACCTTATATCACTTGTCTACCTGAGGTCAAACTAGAAGGGCACTTCCTTTGTCATTTCTTCTCAGGGTGCCAGGTCTCCTATGCTCACTGTCCAAAAATTATTCAAAACTTTCTCATTCCAGCAGCTTTGAGGGTAAGGCTGAATGTTATTTTTAACTGAACAGAGGAGATAATATATCTCCTGTTGCTTGTAGAACAGTTTTCAAGCTGGACTGAGCTTGTTTCATTATATATATATTCTGATCCTTACGTGTTATATGAGTTGATGTAGATCCAGTGCATGGCAGCTTGTGGCAAACAGAAGACATGGATTATCGTCCGGTGCAGGATGTCATTGGTTTCCGCAAAAAACTGGTCAAAGCCCCAGCACTGCTCTTGATCAGCCTCCAAAATGTTTGCGAGGATGGGGACAAGTAGTCTTTTCAGTCCACTACAGGGAGCAAAGAAGAAAAACAGCTCAATATCTGCACACCCACGCCAGTGGAAGGCAATGCCTCTGCAGAACTCAAGCTCAGTTTGTGTTTATCAGTGTTTACTTGGTATAAAACCAGCACAAGTCAATTACAATCAATCACCCCAGTATGTCAATACAAAAAAAGATACTAGTAAGATTTATAAAATATCAAATATTTAAATAAAAACTGTATTTAGTCATTACAAAATTGCTAAAACTCTAAACTTCTACAATACTCTGACAACAGTTGAATAATTGTTCTTAGGGTTATACAATTCTGCTCCGCATCCCCTGGACCTTCTAGATTATTTCTAAGATTGTCCTACACATGTAACACATATTTTTTTAGCTATTGCTAGAAATTTAGCACAGTTTATTATGAGCTGCAGGACACGATCAAATAATAGTTTCCTACTTATCTTCTTATCTGAATATCCATGATACCTCTTTAGGACAGGATGAATAATCTTTACTCTGATGGTTTCATAAAATATACAGTGGAGTAGAATATGTTCAGTTGTTTCAGCTTTCCCTGAACCACATGGGCACAATCGCTCTGGCAAAGGTACCTTTTAATACCAACCTTCTAACATCGCATTACTGGTGTGGCACAGTGGCTGGTTTGTATGCCTGGGTTCTACATCTCCTCAGCCATATATATAATAACGTAACTATCTGATTTCACTAGATAAACAGTTTATATGGTTGATTTTTGGGGGGGCGACATTGTAACTGATTTGAGAGCATATTAGCTGTTTATTAAATTGACTCTTAAATATGATAAAAAGCATGAGAATTAAATGAGAGCTTCCAGTTTCGGAGGCAAAATGCCCTCAAATACCAGCTGTAGGTGGGAAAATAGTTGGGGATGGCTTCTGGCTTCATGACTTGCTTCCCAGAAACATCTGGCTAATCACTGTGAAACAGGATATGGAACTAGATGGTCCTTGGCTTGATACAGAGGAACTTTTAAGATCCAAGTTGCATAACCCTCTAGTTGCAAACTACACAGGCACAGGAGTATGTACTTGCATACACAACCGCATGAGAAAAATGATCAGGACTTCCAGGTACAACTCAGACCCGAGAGCAGAAAGATTAGCCCTAAGTGATTTCAGTGAGCTGGGAGTACATAGGAGTACATGTGCATATACTTGTAAGTGACACAAAGAAGATTCTGCTGCACAGCAAGGAACTGAACCTCAGAAGCCTCCAAACACGCTCATCAGCTCCCCCTCTACTCACAAAGAAAGTCGGCATGTGATTGGTAGCTCATAGGTCCAGTCAATGGTCCCATTCTCTTGTTGTTGGATGCCTGCAATAGCTCCAGTGGGCTTCTCAGTTGTTATTTTGTACCTATTCAAAGGAAGAAACATTCCAGTTTTGGGAATCAGCAAACAAGGATTCTTTGTCTTCCAGATATTTAAGTCACATTTACTGGGTTTCTGTTTTTTTCAAAGGGTAGAGAGGAGCCTGCTGGGAGGAGGGTTTAGTGAGCAAAGAGGAGATGAAGTTGACAGTTAAAGAACGCATGCAACATACATACATGATTTCCTTGTTCTTGCGAGGTCCTCCAAAAGGGATAAACGGGAGGCTGCCTGTGGCTGCATGGTAAAAGGTTACCCCAATACTCCACAGATCTACAGTTGCCCCATAAGCCCTCTGCTGGGGCTTCTTCAGCACAGCTCGCTTATATATATCTGGGTGCTGAAAGTAATGAAGTAAAAAAACAACAACATTTCATTTTGCTTTTTAGTTATTTATTTAGTACATGCTTATTTTGTTTTCCCTCCAAGGAGCTCAGAGTGTTGTACACTGTTCTCCCCTCCGCCTTTTATCTTCATGACAATCCAGTAAGATAGTCCAGGTGGAGAGAGAGTGTGCTTGGTGGAAGGCTAGTCAGCACACTTTATGGCAGATGGGGTATTTGAACCTGTGTTCCCCAGGTTCTAGTCCAACACTCTAACCATTACATCAAACAAGCTTTCCTTTTGGACATTCCCAGTTTCAACATTAAGACTGTTTAATAACCTCTTTTTTAAAAATTACTGAAAGAATCCTAAATAAATACCACAATCTCCAAATTGTTAGTTTCCAGGGGCAGGGAGTTGCATTACCATAGGCATGTCACAGATAGCAGCTCTTTCTGCAGCTGTGTTACACAGACTCCATTTCCAGCATGTTTAATCAGAGGAACGTTCTCTGAGAGATAAACTGTGGAAGGAAGGAACGTTGTACAATTGTAGAGCCTGGAACTGTAATCTCATGCACTTACATGTAAGTCCCATTGTATACAGTGAGACTCACTTCCAAGTAAACATGCATAGGATCAGGCTGTTTGAATAATTAAACTATTTTCCAGATGATACCTCTCCAGTTTATAGCATGATAAATGTTCATCTGAGATTCATTTCTCGGGCATCTTGGTGTAGGCATTTTCCCTTGAGCTTCTGGTTCCATGTCAGGGATACCATTTATTTTCAACACTAAGCATATTTTGTACTAGGGGAAAATTATTCTTCTGACAGCTGATGTACCAATTTCTATTGTGATTTCCATAGACTGCAACTGCCCAAACACTGTGTGCATCCATTGGCTATTGCTAGTGATGTCATTAGTGATAGTAGCACAACTCTGCTATCCCCCTGTAGCACTCCAACACTGTACAAAGTCACTGTTGGAATACCAATTCAAACAATTTTACCGGGGGGCGGGGGGGGGGGCCTCGTAAAAAACAGCAAGACTCCCCCAACCCCAGGAAGGCTACACATACTCTCCCAACCCATTACTTGAGGAAATCATACAAGTAGCATTATAGCAGGGCTAGAGCAAGTACAATTATACAGGGCTAGAGCAAGTATATTATACATGGACTCTCAAATCAATATCTGATACCCTGCTGCACATTATTTAAGGTGCATTGTGTTGGGATGCAATCTGTGGTACCATGACCGGGAGAAAGCCTGCCTGAACTCACTTTTGATTCACAATAGGGTCTCCTAACAGCCCTTCACTGTCAAATATATGGTCTGTGACGGCCCAGGCCCACCTTTTCTGTGGCAGCCCTGCTACTATGGAACAGCCTCCCGGAAAGGATAAAACAGGCAGCTACCCCTGGGGCCTTTCAAGGAGGCTCTAATACAAAACTATATAAAAGAGCATATGGGGCACCTGGCTTACCTGTTTTCATTATCTATTTTATTGTTATTTATTAAAATGTCTACACTTCACCTTTCCCCATAGCTCAAAGGGACCTACAGATCATAATTTAAAACATACAAATACAGTAAACTCTGAAATAACCCCCACTTCTTGTTTTTATTTACATGTTTCTGATTAAATTAATTCAGTAGAAAAGCCTGATAGATGGGATATACTTTTTTAAATGAAATAAATGCATTGGACTGATGGAACCTGGGTTTTGGCCACTGTGTGACACAGAGTGTTGGACTAGATGGGCCATCAGCCTGATCCAATATGGCTTCTCGTATGTTCTTAAGTTCTCCCTTCCCAAAATTAAACCCCTACAGCAGTCTCTTACAACTTCCTGAAAGGTCACCAGAATCCACAATGACCCCAGGCCCAAATCACTCCAATTCATTTCTCTTTTCTCTTCTCTTTTGGAAACCAAGGGGCATGGCAGTGGTTAGAATGTCAGACTAGGACTTGGAATTCCAGTTTCACATCCCCACTCTGCCACAGAAGCTTGTTGAGAGACCTTGGGCCAGTCTCTTGCTTGACATTACCTACCTCACAGAATAGTTGCGAGGATAAAGTAGAGGAGGGAAGAACCATGTTGTCAGTTGCTTTAGGTCCTCATTGGGGAGAAAAGCAGAGCACAACTTTCAAAACAAACTATGTAAATAAATGGATGCTAGTATATTAAGTACTTTGTTTTCTGTAATAAGAAGAATCAATTCACTATACCAACCCTGTGTTCCAGATTCAGAATAAGATACACATTTTATGCCTTCAGAAGTTCACTTTCTTAATTAAAAAGGCCCACTTTGCACTTTACTCACAAGATATTCTTCTGTCCCATAAACTGACACAAACTTTTCATCATCCTCCAGTTCACGAGCAGCTCCAAAATCAGTCAGTTTGTAAACACTCTGTCTGTCTTCTCCAATGAGACGCATGATGTTTCCTGGTTTGATATCTCTGTGAACAATCCCGTTCTCACGAAGATGATTCATGCCAGACACTAAAAATGGAAATAAGGGGAAGGAGTATAAAAAGGAAGTCAGAGAGCAGGGGCATACTTTAATAGATGAGGAAACAGGTATTTCTATCTTTGCGTCTTCACATGACGAAGGCAAACACCTTCACAGAAACACAGTCTTGGGCTGGGGATACTGTAGAAGGGAACCTATTTACATTTTGAAATCACCAACATGTCTTTCAGGCAAGATTCTCAGAGAATAACTTGCAGAATGGATGGAATAATAAAAAGCCTTGAACAAGCTCAGGAAGATTTCCTCAGGATTGGTTGGTATTTAGAGCAATACATACAAAACACACAGGTGAATATGTCTTCTTCCACAACTCATGATGAATGGTAAAGAACTGCCCTTTTGGAATGCACACATCCTCAGCCTTCTGAGAAAACCACCAGATTCTGGTCTCCAGCTTAAATTCCTCAAGGGAGCTGGAAAACAATTGCTCACAAGAGACAGAATGTTTGTAAGCTGTTCACCATGTGGACTATTCCAATTTTGTGGGGAGTCAGCAAGACATCACCTTGGAACAGACCCTTAGAGGAGCCATGCTCTATGCATTTTGACTGGACCAGGGATATGCAAACTCCTAGACTAGACCCATCACCTTTAACAAATGTGTAACCCTGAAACTTACCTACACAGTGTAACACTATGAGGAACTCGGATTCTGACAAGCCAAAGGCATTTTCTGGTTCTTCTAACAAGGTCAGCAGACTCCCACCTGAGCAGTACTCCATTACCAGCACTTTCTGTTTGCTGCTTTCCTGTGTTTGGATTTGAGGGTGAAAGTTAAATCCTATCAGTAGGGACTGGATTGTTTACCTCAGTTATAAAAATGGGCCACTGTTTTGGACACCTCACTTTGCCACAACTGAAAGACAGCATGAATTCTCTGAAAGAACTGTTTTAATCACACGAAAACTAACTGGAAAGAGCACCGAGGAGGAGCAAGAGAGGGGAGCTACTGGCCTGCAAGCAGTTTTTAGTGGCAGCCTAGGCCCTTTGTCTCAGGCCACGGGGTTACTCTGGGACCAATACATTTTTGTGGCCATCCAACCTGCACCCTCAGATCTGGGCCTTTCGGAACCTGGTTTGACTGCAGATTGATGTGGTTCTTTCCCATAAAAGACTGAGATCATTGTTTTTAATAGGTTAATTTTTATTTACTGCAAATGTATAAATTAAAGGCAAGTCAGAAAGGTGGCAATCAAAATATCTGGCAAGTCAAAAGCTAACGTGACAAGAGATAGTCCTGATTTTCACTCTCAGCACAGTGACTGGAAATTTGTTTACAAATGTGTTGGGCTGAGGTAAAGGAGATGAGTTTTGCATCAGATCACAAAGAAGACTGTATTCTTCTCTTTGATGTGATACTGTCCTAAAATCCTGTCAAATCAACTAGAATATATATCTTGCTCTGCAGTATGAAATTCTCAGCTAATCAAGGTGTTTGCTTTTATAATGAACCTTTGTATAAATGATAATTCATTTTGCATTTTAACTAATTTTAGCTGGTGGTTTATTACCTCTGAGTCTTATCATGGTTCCTTCTCCCTCTGACCTTTTGCCTTCTGTACTATGGATTCTGGGGGTGGGGTGCCTTTGCACAGCTCATTTCCTATGTTCCAGGACATCATGAAGCACTAGATGCTATAGGGCTTCTGGCAGTAACAAGCGAGGTGATTTATCAGTGCCTATCTGTAAATACTTGCCACGTTGCAAGGATGCAGAAATGTGCATCATCATGTGTCCATCAGTGCACACAGCTCACCAAGCAGAGATGTAAGCCCCATTTTGAGGACAGGTAATGTCCTGGTAATATCCCACCTGAGCTATTCAAAATCTTAAAAGATGATGCTATTAAACTGCTGCACCCAATATGCCAGCAAATTTGGAAAACACAACAGTGGCCATAGGATTGGAAAAAGTCAGTTTACATTCCAGTCCCAAATAAGGGCAATGCCAAGGAATGTTCAAGCTATTGCACAATCACACTCATTTCACACTCTAGCAAGGTCATGCTAAAGATCCTACAAGCTAGGCCCCAACAGTACGTGGATAGAGAACTGCCAGAAGTACAAGCTGGGTTTCGAAGAGGTAGAGGAACTAGAGATCAAATTGCCAATATTCACTGGTTTATGAAGGAACACCAGAAAAAACATCTACTTCTGCTTCATTGACTATGCTAAAGCTCACAACAAACTGTGGCAAGTCCTTAAAGAGATGGGAGTACCAGACTACCTCACATGTCTCCTGAGAAACCTGTATAAGGGTCAAGAAGCTACAGTTAGAACCAGATATGGAACAAATGATTGGTTTAGCATAGGAAAAGGAGTACAATAAGGATGTACATTGTCACCCTGCTTATTTAATTCATATGCAGAGTACATCATGCGAAATGCCAGCCTGGATGAATCACAAGCTGGAATTAAGATTTCCGGGAAAAAGATCAACAACCTCAGATATGCAGACAATACCACTCTAATGGCAGAAAGGGAAGAGGACCTAAAGAGCCTCTTGCAAAACGTGAAAGAGGAGAGTGCAAAAGTTGGCTTGAAACTCAACATCAAAAAAACTAAGATCGTGGTATCTGGCCCCATCACTCCTTAGCAAATAGAAGGGGAAGTCATGGAAGCAGTGACAGACTTCACATTCCTGGGATCCAAGATCATTGCAGATAGTGACTGCAGCCATGACATTAAAAGATGACTGCTCCTTGGGAGGAAAGCGATGGCAAACCTAGACAGCAGAACAAAAAGTAGAGACATCACCCTGCCAACAGAAGTCCTATGGTCAAAGCGATGGTATTCCCAGTAGTAATGTACAGCTGCGAGAGTTGGAGTATAAGAAAGGCCGAGTGCCAAATAATAGATGCTTTTGAATTATGGTGCTGGAGAAGACTCTTGAGAGTCCCTTGGACTGCAAGGAGATCAAATTAGTCAATCCTAAAAGAGATCAACCCTGACTGTTCCCTGGAAGACCAGATACTGAAGCTGAAGCTCAAATACTTTGGCCACCAAATGAGAAGGGAGCACTCACTGGAGAAGACCCAGATGCTGGGAAAGACTGAAGGTCAAAGAATAAGGGGATGGCAAAGAATGAGATGATTAGACAGTGTTATCAGTGCAATAAACATGAAGTTGAGCAAAGTCCGGAGGATGACAGAGGACAGAAGGGCCTGGCGTAATGTGGTCCATGGGGCTGCGAAGAATTGGACTCGACTGTGTGACTGAACAACAACAATAATGCCCTGGTCTTTTAATCCTCCTGACCAAAACCACCCTATTCACAAAAACTGATAAAACAGTAGAATAAATGATGCATGAAAAAGTAGACACTTGGTAGCTTCATAGTGCCCAGCCTGCCATTTATTACAAAGAACAAGAAGATCTCCTAGTCAACTTAGTGCTTCTGTGCACTGGGTGTAATGACAAAATCAAGGAATCAATAGACTTCTTTGCCACTCATTTCTCATAGTAACAAATGCAGAAGGCTGTGTTTATTGGTCTTGAGGAAACAATCTTGCACTAAACTCAAAAGCAGGGGAAAGAACACAGGCAGCAAAGTACTTAGCTTCTGTCCTTATTTGCAGTTTTTACTCCCCTCATGGAAACAGACTCTCAGTCCTCTGTTCCTTCAGAAGGAAGAAATTATTACCCCATAGACATCATGCCTCTAATCAGACACCAGCTACACAATAATCAGATGGTACAGATTGTGTCACTTTGGAATAAGGTAAGAAAGAATGACGACAAATTTCTCTCTGACTAAAAGGAGGTTAGGCTTATATCCTTCTCACATACTAACTTCCCACAGACAAATATGCAATTATATTATTCCTTGCCTGCTCTCTCTCTGTCTCTTTGTGTTTGTGTGAGTGCCCGTGCCTGGAAGTCATGGCGACCTCTGGTAATTCCTACTGGAGCATGGAGGACATTCAGAGAAGTGACTTGATAGCCTGCCTCTGCCTCCCGGCCCTGGTATTCTCTGGAGGACTCTCATCCAAATACTTGCCAGGGTCAGCCCTGCTTAGCTTCCAAGATCAGGCTTGCCTGGGCTATCCAGGTCAGGGCTCTTGCCTGCTCTTTTAAGTGGAACAATCCTAGTCCATACCCCATCATTCCACTGAATGTGCAATCCTTAGTCTCTTTGATCTCATTAATCTTCCCAATGGTTTGAGATCAAATGCTGCACTGAAACAGGCTGCATTATGGCATACTGGTGTACCAATGCCAACATACAGCGTATGTGGATGTATACACTCCCCCACAGACGCCATACATACCATAGCTTCAAATGGTTTTGAGCATATTTTTATGAACAAGGTGACCAGATAAAGAGTTAGCCATGCCTACACAGAAAGGATGCTATGTCTGCTTGGTAAGGCCCACAAACAAACTGTTCAAAAATTTTGTGCAAATAAAAAACACATTTTTTCATAGGGAATTTATCATAATGCTACTATTAACCCACCAGTGTTACCATAGCAACAATTCCTCATTGTAGAGTGAAAGCCAGACTCACAATTTCTTCCACAGCAAAGAGTTTGACAATGTTTTGGTGGTTTAACTTCCTTAGGACTTCAAATTCTCTTATCTGTACCTCCTGAGGTCTCAGGTAACTGGCACTGTTGAAGACTTTAACAGCAACTAGTTCTCCTGATTTCTGGGGTTGGCAGGGAGAGAAATTAGCAGGAATGTAAAGAAATGCTTTACACTGAACATGAACAAATTTCAAGCAGGTAAATTTGCAACACTATAAATGGGAAGGTTAGAAGATTATCTCCACATATACAATGGGCATTTGCTAACAAGATGATCTGTGGATAAATTCACACATACACAAGCCATTTGAATTGTGTGTCTCACCAAATACTTGCTATGATTTCACTTGCACCACTGAACACTTCTCAGAAAGCTGTGGTGATATAACTTAAATTGCCATAGCCACTTCACACAAATCAAGTTCCACAAAGAGATTCATCCACACAGCTGTACTGCAAATAGACATACATACGCATTGGAAGCTGTATGCAGGAAGTGAGCCCAAATGAATAGCTGTCACATTGAAAATATCCTCCAAATAAAATTACCCAAATTAAAGAAAACCAGGGGTGCGATCATACGTACCGGAAGCAACAGCAGCCATGCGATTCCCCTGCGGATTAAAGGGACGCGATCAGACAGACACATCTGTCTGGTGTCCCAGAGTCGTCGTCGGCGCATCGTTGTGCACGGCAGTAGCGTGGAAAAAAGCTACTGCCGATAACTCAGTAGTATGGGGAACTGTGGATGCGTGGCGGGAAGTCTGATCGCACAAACGCGCGTCATTGCAGGCAGGGCAAACAGCCTCGCTTCCTGCCTGCCTCTTCCCCCCTCCGTATGACCGCAGCCCAGCACTATTATCAGTCAGCCCAGGCTTGAGGGCCAAACTAGACCAAATGTGAAAGATCTCCCATGGGTCTTTTCAAAGGCAATTATCAGTTCCCCATGGCTGCTTTGAAGGCCGCTGGCCAAGGGAGTGTCTATTTGCATGTTCTCTCCCTCCAGAGAACTAAGTGCAGTTTTGGGGAGCTGATTTAAATCACTGAAGAGCCACTGAAGGAAAGGGAAATACTAACTAGCTTTTAAAAAATCTTTCAGAGATCTTGATCCTATGGGCAGAAAAGAAAGCTCTTTAGAAAGATTAAATATTATGGAATTGTTCCATTGGCAGCTCAAAGAAACAACCCTGCACATCACAGGAAAAAGCCTAGCTTTCCACCAGTCTGGCATCCCAATTCACATTCCTCCTTATCTGACTGTCATTTCTGAGGTGGACCTAGCTCAAGGGTGTCAAACCTAAGGCCCGTGGGCCAGAAGTGGCTCACCCATGGCTTTAATCAGGCCTGCGGCTCTTTTCTCTCCCCCCCCCCATCCTCACCCTTTAAAACTTGAGGCTGCCGAAGTTCCCAGCTCCCTCCCAGCTCCCTCAGTCCTGTCTTTGCCTGCTTCGGCAGGAGGCTTTTCTGGGCTTGCAAAGCTACAAAGAAAATACAGAATGGATTTTTCCATTAAGGTCTCTTCACACAGATAGACTTCTCTGGGATTGTTTCCAGCAATAGAAACAGTGCTCTGGGACTGGAATGACAGCCCCCAGTGTAGAATGACAGTCCCTAGCAATAGAATCTGTGTTCTGGGACTGGAATGACAGCCCCTGGGAGTAGCAGCAGCATTCTGGGAATGGAATTCCACTCTGAGGGCCCTTATTCCAATCCCAGAATGCTTCTGCTACTCCTAGGACTGTCATTTCACTCTGGAGGCTGTCATTCCAGTCCCAGAGTAGTCTGTCTGGGCCCAGAGACCTTAATAGGAAATCCATTCCACATTTTCTTTGCAACTTTGTTTGTGCTACAATGTATTTCAATTGAGTGGAGCTCAAGAAGTTTCACTTTCCAGTGTTTGTATAGTTGAATTTGTTGCTTGCTGGAATTGTCTCCCTGCAAATACAGGGTTGATGTTTTGAGCCAGCTTGTCTCTGCCGAATGGACTTGAGAACAGGTGCCTGAGTGAGTAATCTGGGAACCCACAGCCAAAGGGGGACTTTACACTGGAGAGCCACTGCCACTCTGAGTAGACCTGGGGGGAGGGGGAAAGCTTGCAATGCCCAGCCATTTTATGTTCCTAGGCTCAGAGCATTTTATATTTTTAGTTTCTGCTGTGATCCTTGTGCTTTCTCTTGATGTTTTATTTTTAAAATTGCATTACCAAACCCCACTATTCCCCCACCTTTCCATTTTAAGCAGGCATCTTTTGGGGGGTTGGGGTTGGGAGGTGTCAGTTATCAGAGACTGTGAAATAAACAAAATATCACAAGTGTTTTAAGCGTATTTGTATTATAAATAAAAAAATCTTTATTTGTGTTTGTATCTTTGATAAAGTTTATATCTCTGCTACCTGGCATTACATTTTATGACATGCATGGCCTGGCCCCACAAAGTCCCATTTACGTCAGATCCAGTCCTTGTAACAAATGAGTTTGACACCCCGACTTAGCTTTTGGCTCCCAAATCTCCCCTTAATAATCATATATCCCTACCTGGATCTTTTATATGACTCACTTAGGGAAGGCTTGAAGTAACTCTGTTTGTCACCTTTATTTCAAATATTTTAGTAATGTGTTGTGACCATTGCTTTGCATTTCTATTGTGAGATCTGTTTTACCACACTGACCTATTTTATTTGTAATTTTATTTGTAATTTTTTTGTTTTCATTCTTTTGGGACAGAAAAGCTAATGCCAAAATATAACTGAGTCACTTTCAGGACATCCCAGTTAGGAAGTATCTCCTTACCTTGTTGCGAGCTTTATACACACTGGCAGTGGCACCTTGGCCCAGGACATCTTCTGTTTCCCAGAGATAGTTTGGTGTACTTTTCATGGCCAGTGAGTGGGTGGTCAGCCTACCACCTGCAAGACAAATGGAAGAAGGAAGCAAATGTCACAAGGTGGCATGATATAAGCTCCATTCCTGGAGTCTAGCTTGGGCAGCCTCTCAATCGACTAAGCTAATTTGCTTTTTATTAATGAACACCACAGCTCAGAGGCAAGCATCTCTATTACTTAAACAGAGCAAAATCGCTCCATTCCTAACATTTCCCAAGCACTCTTTTTAGAATTCCCATAAAAATGCACCTGTTTACAATCTATATTACCCCGATTCCTAACACTGGGACTGGAGGAATTTCAACAAGGCATAAGCATCAACTAATCTTCCCCTCTGGCTATCACACCCTGGTTGCAGGTCCTCCTTTCGAGTTCTTGCTCTGTAAAATATTTGGAAAGCCAAGCCTTCAGATCTCTTTCCTAAAGGATCAGCCACTTCCCACTGAGAGTATGAAGGCCAATAAATGAAACCTGTGTGAGGCTGGACATATACCATCTGGGCTGGTAAGTAAACACTGCCAGGTGCTTTCACCTGTGGCAGATACTAGAAGAACCTCCCATTTTGTAATGTTAGAAAGCAAAAGTATTGCAAAACAGCCAGTTAAAGAGGAAATGCTTTGCTTCCTGCAAAAGAGAAATGTAATGCCTAGAGCAGGAGTGTCAAACTTGCGGCCTGGAGTTGGTTCCAAAACATGCTGTTTAGAGGAAGGGGAAAATGTTCTTAATGTTTTCCCATTTCCAAAATTAAAAGGTTCATAATTTGTGTGTTTTGAAAGAAGGGAACTAGAAATCTGTATCAACTATTATTTTTGCACAACTTTAGGTATAGTGATTTTATTCTTACCTTCAGTATATCAAATATAGCCTTCTCTTACTGTATCATCCTTGTGAAGTAAACTAGATGAAGAAATTATGCCCACAGTCACCCAGTGGACTGTCACATTTGAACCCTATTCAACTTGGCTGAAGTCCAAGACTGGCCACTACCTCATGCTGGTCAGAAATCACTGCAGGATAGGCTATTGCAGAAATGAGGATAAGCAGTAGCAATGGAGGGGGAACGGCATACGTCAAAGCCTAACAGGGACACAGGGGTAACCCCTGAGGTGAGAACTGAAGTGTCCCACACACCCTCAAGAATCTGCTTTCAACTGTGAAATAATGGCGACTAGTGCTCTGGTATTTCTTAAACACAAGGGTAGGGACTGCCACCTTTTTCAAAAGTAGCTCGCAGGAAGGAATAAAAACCCAACTGCAATAGCTGTGCTTCATAACTAAAGACAGGAAAGCGTGGCAACACTCAGCAAGCCTTGCGCAATTACCACAGGCATCCCAATAGAAGGCAAATGTCTTCACAGATACCGACATAAAGGAGCTCACCTGAAGTTTGGCAGCTCTCTCACGGTCACAATTTAACCTCTTGCCAGCCTTTACACAAAGGGACAGGCGAGCTTGACTAGCGGGACCGCAACAGTCTTCATGCAAAATGCAGACGAATGGTGAGTAAGAGTTGGGATTCTTCTTAGGGCATCAGAGCAACTTCCTGTTTTCCTTTTCTCTTAAAGGTACCTTGTCCTATTCTCTGCTTTCTCACGCCCCGTAAGAGGAAAACGCCAGCAAACGTTCCACCAGGATCCTCTGCAGCTCTGGCTTCCCTCATTAATAGTTGTATTGACGATTTTTATGTAACCTAAGAAGTGAAATCTAAAAGCATAAAACCCAATTGCACGACGATTAGGTTCCCTTCATTGTGGGGCTACCCTGTCACCACCACCACCCGCCGCCACCTGGGTGGAGCCTCATCCTGTTGCATGCATGCAATTACTGGTCTCTTGCCTTGAAGCAATGCTATCCGCCCATTACAACACTTTCCCCACCCCCTATCGCAACGCAATCCAGAGTACAATTGTGCCACAGTCAGAAAGCAGGAAATAATTTGCGTATGAAGAGCAGATGCAAATTACAGATCGATTACAAAATGCATTATATACAACGAAGTACTGACGAAACATTAATTTTTAAAAATCATTTTACAGATGGGGAATGGAAAGACTGAAAAATGACATGCCCAAGTTCCATGACAAAACGTTATTACACTTAACCAATCCCTGACTGAACACCCTTTATTTTATTTTAAGAATTTATTTGTTGTTCCTCAAGCTACACATTTTATTTTTATTTATTTTATTGGTCTTGTATCCTGCCCTACCCCCCCCCCCCCAGCAAGCTCAGGGCGGGTTCCATCAGTATTGTTTATTTATTTATTTATTGGCTTTATATCTCGCCCTCCCCTTGATGGGCTTAGGGCAGGTTCCAACAGTCTAAGATACAATACAATTAAAACCATATTAAAACACAATATAAAATAACAATTCAGATGTGCCATACAACTCTAGTAAAAACCAGATACCTCAGTGGTTGATGGTATTAGAAATTGTTTTAGGGATCTTTAAAATTTAGGATCTCAAGGACCCAGGCTACAGATGGGGGGCCTGCTGCCTCAACCAAAAGCCTGGTGGAAGAGCTCCATCTTGTAGGCCCTGTGAAATTGTAATAAATCCTGCAGGGTCCTGATCTCACATGGGAGCTCATTCCACCAGGAAGGGGCCAGGGCCGAAAAAGCCCTGTCCCTGGTCGAGGCAAGTTGGACGTCTCTGGTGGACCTTAGTGCTCTATGGGGCTCATATGGGGAGAGTTGGTCTGGAAGGTATGCTGGCCCCTGGCTGGATAGGGCTTTACGGTAATTACCAGCACCTTGAAACAGATCCGGAATTTGATAGGCATCCAGTACAGGTCATGCAGCACTGGGTGGCTGTGTGCTTGCACACGTGTCACCATCAGCACCCATGCTGCCATATTCTGCACTAGCTGTAGTTTCTGGAGCAGTGTCAGGGGCAGCCCCATGTAGAGAGAGTTACAATAGTCCAATCTGGAAGTGACCATTGCATGGATCACTGTCGCTAAGTCCCAGAGATGAGATACGGGGCCAGCTGCCTGATCTGCCTCAGATGAAAAAAGCCAGACCTGGGCCACCCTTACCATGTAAAATACCATTTAAAAATTTGGTCAGATGTCTCCAAAATTTAGATGTAACAGACGTGTGGGTTCCTAAATGGCTGTTCGGATCCAGGCCACTGATGGGAGATCAGCCAGGACAGGGGAGGGAAGGACATCATAAAAAAGAAATGGAAATCTATTTTAAACTGCATTTTTAAATCCAAAAAAGATAAACAATAAATAAAAACCATTTATTGCAGATGTGATATTATTTTATAACTTAGTAAGTTCTTGGTTCAAATTTTCTGTGGGAAACAAAAGAAGAGGCAGAGCTTCTGACTGGTGCTCAAAAGTGGTAATTTATTGTAATACATAAAATGCCTAATTTATTTCCACAATGATTTTCCTCAGTGGCATTGGTTAAATGAACAAAATAAGCAAAATGCTAAAAGAAGTTGTGATGCCCCTTCTCCACTTACACAGAGTGCCTACCACCCTCTACAGCCTTGCTCTCTCTCAGGTTTAGAGTTACAAGTAGGTCAGGCATTCTCACTACCCTTCTGTGTTTTTTAAAATTTCTAGAGAGCCATGACCATTTCACCTTTCAGGTCACCTCAATCACAGAGACATCAGCAAACAGGGCAGGCCACGCCACCCCACCCCTTTTAATAACAGGCCTTCACTCAAGCACTTCACAGATATATTGAAGCTGGAGGCTCAAATACTGTTCCATTCAGATGCTGCCACCATTTATTTATCTATATACTAATAGCTAAATACTTAAATGTGGTGACAGGAGCAGTGAACAGACAAGACAGATCTTTCTACAAATCTGAAAAGGGTCCCAGGTTTGCAGAAAAATGTGAATTCTAAAAAAAATGTATTGGGGAGTTTAAAAAACTTGAAAATAAATAAAAAGGAGCACTTGTATCTTTAAGCAATGAATTCCCTCAGTGGATGTTGCTAGGCAATGACAGTATTCCGGGATGGGTTTTTGTGAGTAAAAAGGCCTATTCTGGCCTTTGAGGGCAGACTCCTTGGAGCCATGCCTGCTAGTGTTACCAGCTCCAGGTTGAGAAGTACCTGGGGATTTTGTGGTGGAGTCTGAGGAGGGGAGGATTTGGGGAGGGGAGAGACCTCAGTGGAATATAATGCCATAGAGTCCTCCAAAACAGTCATTTTCTCCAGGGAGAACAGGTCTCTGTCCTCTTGAGTTTAGTTCTAATGCTGAGAGATCTCCAGGTCCCAACTGGAGACTGGCAACCCTAGGCCTGGGAGCAACCTATGGGTGACTTGATACGACTAGACTTGCATGATTCAGCTAGGCATGAATGCTTGCTACTGTTCAACAGCAGCCACCCTATGAAAGGCAGTGTGGTATAGTAGTTAGAGCTTCATGGTAGGGTCTGGGAGACCTATCTTGCCATGGAAGCTCACTGGGTGCTTTATAGGGTTGCCAAGTCCTATCTTTGAAATAGTGGGGGGACTCCCGGACGTCCTTGGGAGGCTTCTGGCGCACGCGCTCTTCGAGCCCACCACAATCGCATCACCCAGAAGTGACATAATCGCATCGGGCACGTTGGAGCGGGGCCACAATCATTCAAGGGAAAACCATAGAGTTTTCCCTCGGATGATAGAGCATCCCCCCACAATGTGCCCAACGTGATTATGTCACTTCCGGGTGAAGTGTTCATGCCGGGCTCGTCATGCGCTTTTGGGGGTGGAGTCCCCCCTGGTGGCCCGATCTGCACCGGCAGGGAACGGGCCTCTCAGGCAGGGGTTTCCTTGCCCCCAAGGGGGACTTGGCAACCCTAGGGGCCAGTCACATACTTTCAGCCTAACCTATTGCACAGGATTGTCCTGCAGATAAAAAGGAGGAGAGGAGAATAATGTAAGCTGCTTTGATCCCCACTGTGGAGAAAGGTGGGGTATAAAAAGAAGTAAATAAATAATAAATATAGCTGAATATGAGAGGCAGATAAAAGGTAGGTTGGTGAATGGCTGAGAAGGAGAGAATGTGACAGGGAAAGGGGAGAGAATATGAGGGATGCCAGGAGGGCAGAACGAGGAAATAATGTGGGGAGGGAGGAGAAAGTGAGGTGCCACCCCACAAATCCTTGAGGGTTCCTCACCATACAAGTGGGCCTGGCTCAGTGATCGGCAGCACTCTGGCCACCGGCCCTGTAGCCAGGATTTGGGGAGGGGCTCCAAGGCACCAGGCAGGGCTCAAATTAAATTTAAGTTTAATTAACAGGGCAGGGGAAAGAGAGGGATTGGGGGAGTAGTAGTGTTATGTATCGTATATACATAAATAGCCTGAGCTTGAATCTCACCCCTATCTAAGCCTGGTATTGAAAACAGCAAACTCTGTTTGGCTACTTTGCATAGTAAACCAATCAGGATACTAGAAAGGTTCTGGAGGGAGATGTTCTTATTGGTTGTTATGTTACTGTTCTGATTGGTTCTTAAAGCAACAAGAGGCATGGTTATGCCAGCCCGGATAGTTTAAAAGGAGGGCCTGTTGCCCTCCTGTTTTTGTGTTCATTCCTATCTTGTAAATAAAGCTGAATCACTTATTATGAGCTGCTGCCTTAAGTCTCATACTTAACACTGGCGATGAGGATGGGATCATATCAGGTAGGCAGCCCTGCTGAACAACCGCCACCACAGTAGATGAAGCTGACCTGTCCGGGGCTCCAGGAGAAGGACAACACCCTGCCATCCTACCAGCAGAACCGACAAGAGGGATGGCAGCCAGCGCAAAGTTCGAGGCGTTTGAACCAGAGCTGGAGGACTGGGACTCCTACATAACCTGGTTCGAGTTCCACTTACGAGCCAACCAGATCGAGGTAGAAGCTACGAAGACGGCGATGCTGCTTAGTTCCTGTAGTCGAACCGTGTTCGATGTGGCCAGGCCTCTGGTTGCCCCAGCAGATATCTTGACTGTCTCTTTAGCTGAAGTCACCAGCAAGCTGAAAAATCACTTTGTGCCTAAGCTGTTGCAGATGGCCTGTCGGCAACTGTGCCCCTTCCCTTCCTCCCAGCATTTCTTTTAAAATAGCATGTCCAAGACAGTGGAGACGTGAGGCATTGTTATGATTAATGGCTTGGCCTGCTTTGTTTTGTTTGGATCCGTGTTCTTCAGGGTCTGTATAGGAAGGGGTATTTCTAATGAGGCTTATCAGTTTATTGCTGATTTATGCACTAGCCTTCATGTTCAAGTTCTTCAGCTGATTTCTAGAGCACTGGAAGAGCTCTGAGTTGGTTTTTGGTGTCTGGAGGCTGAGTGGCCAGTTGATGTTGTTTTATTCTGGTTGTGATGAAGACTAATTTGGATGATCTTGGCTGTGCATTATGCCTGGCGGGAGGTGGGGGATTGCTTTCTGGGAGGTATTTCCTGCCTTAGGTACTCTGGATGAATGTATGTGTATGTCAAGTATGAACAGTTTCAAACGGCAGCCATGTTCGTCTGCAGTAGAGCAGCTAGAGTCAAGCCCAGTAGCACTTGGGAGACCAACAAGATGGTTTTTTTTTTTTTTTTTGAGCCTTCAGGAGTCAGAGCTCCCTCCATCAGGTGTCTGGGGGGCTTGTGCCCCAAGGGGTCTTCTTGGTCTCTGAGGTGTGAATAGTGGCCGAGTACAGACTGGCAATTTGCCCCGGTAGCCACTCGCGGCAAAAAAAACCCCGGATTAAACTATACCGGGTTTTCCCGTCCACACAGCGAGGGCCGCTGCCGGAAGATACGGGACGGAGGCGCGTGGGAGCGTTCAGACTGCCGCGCCGGAGGTGTGCTATATTCGCCGTTTCCCCATTAATTCGGCTGTGGGTGTATGGGTGTATGTGCGCATAAGCGCTCATGCGCTCAAGCGCTCATGCGCATAAGCGCATTTTGCCGATTTTTTTTTTTTTTTGCCCTGCAATGCCGGCACCACATTGGGCAGTGGAGCGGAGCACAGCCAATCACAGTGCTGCTGCCTTGTGCCCAACGCGGGTTGCTCCCGGCTTTTCGCCTGCACGTTCAGACTCCCCGGAAGCGGAGAAACGCGCGACGAACGCAGGCTTTTGGATTTGCGAAGGCTTTTATCAGGTGTTTTTTTAATCCGGCACTGAAGCGCGAGGGCTCCGGTAAGCTCCGGGTGGGGGATGCCAGGCAGATGTGCCTGTGTGAACATTCCATTTAATCCGATATTGAGTCGCTGTCAGCCCGGGTCCCATCCCGGGGCAAATTGCCAGTCTGTACTCGGCCAGTGTCTCTATTCAAAATATTTTGTGGGTTTCAAGTGGGTTTGTACAATTATGAATGCAATCGAGAAAGTGGATAGACAGAGATCTTACTCCTTGTCTCATAATATTAAAATTCAGAGTAAAGATGGATAAAAGATATAAACAATTATCATACAAGAATTTGCAGCTGCAAATTAATTGTTCTTTCTTTGAAATGTTTTTATTCCACTTTTTTTTATGGCAATATACACTGATCAGTCATTATACCATAGAAAGTTATCGTGATGGCCATTCATTTATCAGGCTTTAAAAATGACTAGACTAATATGTAGAAGATAGGCCAGCAATGGATAGCCCTGATGGCTATATGCAACCTCCACATTCAGAGTAAGGTTTGACTCATGAAAAATTTTAGATCCTGGAAAATGTATTTATTTTACCAATGGTCAGGGTGGGGAGGAAGGCCCGGGACTTCGGGACTTCAAGCCCTGGTTAGATGCTTTCCAGGAGATCTTGCTGGGCATAACTAGAAACAAGATGCTCCCCTTTGCTTGACATGACACAGCAGCATGATGCTTATGATCTTATTATGTTGACATTTCTGTACTCAGGTAGACTGATCTGTCATTGTAAAACCTGTAAAAAATTGGATGTGTAAAATATTTCTGTTATTTTAGGTAATAAATGACAGATGCAAACATTGTAATCACTGTGTCATCTTCTAGCAAACTTAACTAGATTTACACACCATAGAAGATCACAAATAAAGTAGTGACTGTGATTGTGGTATTGCCATTAAAATTGAAGGAATATTGGTTTATTTCACTATTGGGTTCTTTTCCTGCACCCCCTGAGTACATGCTTGTGTGAGCCAGGAACACCCAGGTCAAAGTTATGGTAACTGTCATGGTCTTGGAGGTTGGGAACTCTACCTCCAATATTTCAAGCATTTCACTAGCCTGAGAATGTGAGATTCTGACAGACATGTTAAAACTAATGCAAGAAAACATTTAGGAAGAGCTGAGAGAGTCTGCCAATTTTCTGGGTGATAGGGTGATTTCCATACATTAATGTTAGAGTTCCTTTTAGAGTCATACCTTAAAGATGTGCATAATTTGGTTAAAAATCTGGAAAGTTCTGTATTACTGTCCACAGAGAAAAATAGCTGGGCTCAATATGTTCAGGAGAGCTTTTCTGTAAAGTTAATAGGGCTATATTATAACTGAATAGTTCAGAAAGAAGCTTTATAAAGTGAAAGGAATTGTGGGTTATACCACTGTGTATAGGACTTTTTACCAGTTTGCCCTATTGTCGCTTTATTGTTTTCTAACAATGAAATATCATTTTTCTTCATATTCTGTATCATGCTAATATGCTGCGCTCATTCAAATGTTGGTAATCCTAATCCTAGTACATCGCTTATTAGATGTCTCCTCATTTTAGATGACCTATCCTATACTGTGACCTATCCTATACTGTGCTTCTTAGGTGTATCTTCATATGAACTATTGTTATTTTACACTGTGTAATCTGCTTCGAGTCTTAGGTAGACTATACAGTAAATAATAAATAAATAATTTCACTGAGTCAAACTACATTGGAATCAGATTCTTGTAAAATGTCTCCAGATCTTTGCAAGCTCTAGGAATGGCTCTGGATAACAGCCCTTTACACTAAATATTTTTTCTTTCTCCAAGCTAGTAGTGTTAGTTTCCGCACTTCATTTGCCTGTGTGTACCCTTTTCTCAACAACAGCTTTTAACATTTCTGAGTTTGAATCTTGTATCAACATAGACATTGACTTTAAATGAGCAATTAACCATTGCAAGAAGAGAAAAGTTGTCTTTTTTTTTTGCTTTATACAGGAAATGCAAAATAAATATACCACAAGGTGGCAGTTTAGCTTCAAAAATAAGGGTTAGGAAAGGGATGGGCCTAGACTACAATGTTTGAGAAACAAACAAAAGTAGGAAAAATAAGCCTTTGGGTGTGAACTCAGCGTTAACATCAATGTTAAATCTCCCAAAGGATCAATTATGCCTTCGCCAAGAGAAGGTGACCCTCAAGAGAAGATGACCCACTAAAAGAGATAATCTTATTTCATTGTGCCAAAATATGCATTCACCCTTCTAGTAAGAGTTATACCTGGACCTGGCCAGAGGAGTAGTTGGGACCCAAGGGCCCAGGAACAAGGTATATTGTCATCTCCCTCCCCTCCCCAATTTTACAGTGCTCCCTGTAATCTCCACAGCATTGTGAGCAAAAATTGTACCTCATGAACGAAAAAAGCTAGTAGCATTACAGTTGTGAGCAAGTCTACATTTGACTATTGAATAAATTAGTTTTTAGAAGATTATTTCCATAACCTTGTAAAAATCTCAGAATTAATTCTTTTAAAACATATTTAAACTGTATTTTAAGAATAATTTAAACATTATAAGAGAAAACAATCAACTCAAATTTTATTACAGAAATTGTATGGAATAATCCTGAGAGTCCCATGATCAGATATGAATTCATTTCTGTTCTATTGACTGCAGCTAAATGTTTAATTGCAGCCAAATGGGGAAAAAATAGTGTTATGTTGACTATTGATGATTGGTATGTTAAAGGGTGGGAATTTTTCCAAATGGATAAAATTGCACACTCTATTTCTACTCTGCACCACTGGTTTAGGTTTATCTGATATGTTAAAAAAATGATTCTCATTTTTGAACTATGCAGCTCAAGATATTTAATTCAAACCATACTTCTCTAATAAAAATATATTTGTTATCGTATTTCTAAAATATTATTAGCTTCCCGTTAAAAGTGTATTGATGTATTTCTTTTGTAAGGTTTTTCATTTCTTCACTGTTTATATCATAAACTACTTTTGTAAAATGCTGTGCTATACTCAATATTGATTTTATTGTGCTTTATCTGTGAATTATATTTATCTGTGAATTTTCTTATGGTTAAATATGATGTATATTGTTAAGATTTAATGAAATGTTTGTTTTTGAAAAAATATTACAGAAAATATTGTCCTCTGTAGGGGTAGACAAGGCCTCCAGAGAACAGGTCTACCTGCCCCTTTCCACTATATTGGTAGACCTAGCCTCTGAAGAATAGGTCTGCCCACCAATGTTTCCTCTAAGCTGTGGAGTCTTGTGAGAAAAAGTTCTGCTTGGTGAGCTACTGACATTAAAGTTGTGAGCGAGTGACTTGGCTGCTGCATCAGTTAGTTTGCTCTGGAGCCATCCTTTCTGAGTGAAGGCAAAAATGTGTGAGCTAAAAACCTGTGGGTTAGCTCACATTAACTCAGCTTAGCGGGAACACTGCTGCCCACCCCTTTCCACTACATTGGTAGACCTGGCCTCAGACCATCACCCTGCCTTAGAAAACATACCAGCATACCTGGGGGGAGGGCTCTTGCAGACATGGGTTTTTGAAAATGAAATATGACACATTTACAGGTCAAGTATAACAGAGGTGCAAAAATCACTGTCAGAATCCTACTGTTCCCCTGGAGGCATGGGCTCGGGTCCAGCAGGGCAGGTCACAGGCAAGGTTACAGAGAGTAACCAAAGTCCACTTTAAAAGTCAGGGGTTCCAGACAGCAGGTTTACCAAAGTCCAGTCCAAGGTCAGGGGTTCCAGAAAAGCCAGTTGTCAGGTCCAGTTTAAGATTGCAGAGGTCCAGTAGCAACAGAAGGGTGATGGCTCAGTAGCAAAATATACTTGTTGCATCCACAAACTGCTGCTTCTCCTAGCTGAATTTATAGCCAAGACTTAATGAGCTAAACTCCCAGGCAATTCGTTGGCAGTCATTCTGAAACTGCTCATTCGCCTCTTCAATTGACAGCTGACGATGGGCCATGAGTCTTGCACCTCTTCTACTTTCTTGCAACAATAAGTGTCTCTGAGAGCATCAGCGCTGCAAGGGTGTGCGTGAGCTAGGTGGGCTGGGAGTGGCTGCTGAAGACTTGGTTACTGCTTCAGAGCTACAAGGTATTGGCTTGGTTTCAGCCGTAAGCTGTGACTCCTGATCAACTGGTAACCTGATCTTTTGTTGCTCTCCTTCTGGCTCAGAGCTAGCTGTAGCTGGCTGTTCATTTACCAGTTCGGGGCTAGCAGGTCTGAGAAATCTGAGCCATCACTCAACACAGACTGACTTACGACACCTGCTTAATCTAACAAACAGGAAGTTGCTTAAATAATGAAGAATTGATCTGGGGATATTTGAGGTTTGAGGGGGGCCCTGTTTTTTCAGGTAGAGGCACTATATCTGCAGCATAGCTGCTGATATCTCTCCTGAAAAGCCCTCCAAGTTTCAAAAAGATTGGATCAAGGGGTCTAATTCTATGGGCCTGTGTGGGGAATTCTGGGGAATCTTGCTCTACGGGCTCCCCCTTAGAGCTCAGTTCTTTTATGTTCTTGTTATTGCCCCTTACCAAGGCACTCTCACACTGCTAGATTCTCTTAAAATAACTACAAGGCTAAATTCCTTAAACAAAGTTTCTTTATTAAAAGCTATCAGAGTTAAAACACAAGCTACACACTGGGCTGGCAGCCAAGGAGGCGCCCAGCCAGAATCTTTAGCAATAAGCTTAACCTTCCTAATAAGTAAGATAAAGGTAACCCACAAGCAAAGAAAATTTTCTCCCTAGAAGTGAGAATTCTTGGGCTGAAAGTGAAACCCCAGGAGCATGAACTCTCTCTGAGATTCATAGGTTCAGCCCCTAACCCTTGCTGAAAACCCTCATTTATACACAAAAGATCAATGACTTCGAAAGCGGATTACTCTTGTAAATTACGTCTGTCGAATGTTCTCTTTGATACAAGATGGGTCTTCCATGTAAAGGATGTTCCCGTGCATTCCAAAGTTTAAAATGTCACAATATTTCATACACAAAACAACATAGGGTTACACTTAAGGATTTACATTTCAAATACAAAACATGTTTTCTTTTCTTCATGTGCTGGATGTTCTTTGAGCTATGTGAGATAAACTAGGTCCTGGCTGTTATCTCATTTTAAAACAGGGAGTGAAAACAATTTAGTGTTGTCTCTTAGAAGTAAATTATGCCTCACAGGCCAGATGCTTAAGCACTTTTAAGTCTAAATTACCTAAATTGCCTCCTGTCTCAACACCTTTGGTCATTTGGTCAGCCAAGCTCTCATGAGAAAGAATGCAGGCTGCCTCTGTCTACGTGACCAGGGGAAAATGCTTTCTAGGAGTTTGGTTCTACTGTGTTTTGAAATGCTACATAGTAAAGCTGCTGTGTATTAAAGATACAATTTTCTGCCCCAAAGAGGAAATTTCTCACAACAGGCCCCAGAAGGAGATGCCTCCATCCTCCATTGTTTTCAATGGAGGGAAAGTGCTTGTGAGCTGGAAGCTAAATTCTCTGATCAGCCAGCTAAAATCTTGTGCACCAGTGCCCCCTAGCACAGCTTAGAGGGAACATTATGACCCCAAATCCTCCATTTATGAATGTACCAAAAAAGAAAGACATTATTTCAAAATGGCATCCATATTTAATTACACACCCACTTTTTGGTTGAAACATTCTATAAACTATAATATATATGAAATCCCAAAGTTGCAAAGCCTTTCCTCACTGTATAATTCACCATATTATACATCATGGAGAACAAACCATATATTACAATATATACTAATATAACTAAATACTTGCTGTAATGTAATGCCAAATGCCAAATAGAGCCAACTTTCACCACATAATAGGCACCTGGTCTCTTCTGCAGCTCAGGCTACCTCTTGGTTACCTTAGCTGTGGGGTGAGGGAGATCCCAGATTAAGGGTAGGCCTATTTTATCAGGATTTGCCTCAATCAGGCCACCAGGTCTAGCTGCTGCTGCTGCTCATATGAGTTACCACTCTGCGGCATCTAGGGCTGGACCCACAGCACCCACAGTACTACCAGACTGCTGTTGTTCTTCACTCTGCTTTGCATGTGCTAAAAGCCACTCTGTAGCTGTATCTGAGTGCAAGAAGTGCTGTTGGCTCATCTACACTGGTCCATAGATCAAAGGTCCCCATCCTTTTTGAGCCTGCAGGCATCTTTAGAATTTTGACACTATGTGGTGGGTTCAGCCACAAAACAGGCACTGCAGAAGGCAGAGCCAGCCACAAAATGGCTGCCGCTGCTTACCTTCAGTCACACAGTGAAGATCTTTGCCCTGTGGTGGCAGCTGCCACCCAAGCAACATTGTATAAAAATCTGCACAGCCAATCAAATCTCCAGTGTCCAATCAGAAGGCTTCTTGGGCAAAAGTCCCACCTGGCCCTACCCACTTTCTAAAAACACTTGCCAGGTGCCAGGAAAGGTGTTCGTGGGACCTTTGTCTTAGATCCATGACAGAATGTTTGGTCTAGTTTTTTTTCCTTCTGTCTCTTGACAATCAGGCAATGTACGCTGTTCTCACCTTTGAATCACACAGTTTTGCCTTTCCAGACAACTGTATATAGTAACCTGAAAGCAGTAATATGGTTGCCTGATTTTCTCCTTTAAATACTGCAGGTAGTCAGAGGGAAGGGAGCAGTGAGTCCCCGGAACAATGCTAAGGTTCAAATGAATTATTTGACTAAAAGAAAATTACAAAAATCCCTAAGAATGAGAACAGCACTATGAGAGTAAACTGTTCTACACTGGTGCCTACACATGCAGATTGTGTAAGAAATACACTAATCCATGTGGTGTAGTGCCCCTGCTCTAGTAAGCAATGCTTCAGATACAATGGAGACAAGAATACTGTTAAAAATAATCATAAGAACCAAGTTGCTGAATCAGGCTGTTTTCTACCAGTGTCCATCCAGATAACACTGGAAGCTCATAAGTTATAGTAAAGATTCCCATCTGTTTAAGACAAAGAACAGAGAATGTCGATCATGGGTATACTGCCTCTGGATATAAATAGTCTATTCTCTGCTTTGGGGTTTAACAAAAAAAAATCTGTGGATTATGTATACTGAAACTATTTGGGCACCTCCCTCTTCTTTTTTTAAACTATAAATTAAATAGAATTTTAAAAATTGTAAATGTGAATTTGGATAGAGGTTGTTGTTTTTTTGTCTAATACCCTGTGCTCAAAAACAATGTACATTACTGTTCAGGTGATATTTCAAATTAACTCTAGCAGATGCAAAAAAAAAAAAGAGTATGATGTTAAAGCACTGAATGTTCTCTAGGGAATACTATAATGGAGGATGCACACTGGAGAGAATTTGTAAAACTTCTGGCCTTTCTGCTGCAGGACTATTGACTGTTTGAAGGACCTTCCCATGATGATAGTGACTTGTGTAACAATCACCACTTTCCTTGCACCTGAAATATTTGGCTCAGCAATATGACAATCATGTATGAAATTGAATTTATCAAAATTTATATTGTGTGAGAGAAATTCTCACTGCAGCGGTTTTGGCAATTTGCTGGACGGCTGCACTCCATCGTGCTGTGATGTGAGCGACCTGAAATCGTGGTAGATGGGAGGGGTCTCAGATATTTCTGAGCCCCCCAGAGCCCCTGTAGGGAGTTCGCAGCTGGGATTCTGAGGGATGCCTCTTCCAAGGCAACAGCCAAGGAATGGAGGCCCCCCTTTGCCCCGATACATCCCACTGCCACGAGACCATCATGGAGTCTAGAAGTGCATGCCGGAAGAGGTGAGCAAGAGATCTTACGATTCAGAGCCCTTCCTATGTCAGAAAAAAATAGTTCAAATAAACTGTGAGTCTAAGCGAAACCCGATGAGCTAACCAAGCGCCAAAGCGGAGAACTGATCACGCCCCAAATTGCCACAGAGGTAGAGGAGGAGCAGAATCCCCCCCCCTTAAAAAAAAGCATTTTTTAAGTGATAACCTGGAGGCAAGAGATGGTTCTAACTGTAAACGCTGCAACATAGCAGAATGGGGTGCAAAGTAGTTCAAAGCAGAATAAAATAGATTTACAAATCACTCAAATGGACTTTTTCTTATGTAAACAATGTCGACCAGAGTGGACACCCAAAATAAGGTTGGGACCCCCACACTTCATACACCCCCGTCTTCAGCAGACCCTCCCTTTCGAGGGGACACATTCTGTGTCCTGGTCCAAAGCACGGTTCCGGTGCCAGTTGCTCCAAAGTGCGGTGCCCCCAGGACAAACAGACAGGCAGACACTGGGGCCAGGCTGTACCCCAAAAAAATATTTGGGCCACCCCAAATGACACATCCCCGCGCTCTGGAGACTGTCCCAACCTTATTTTGGGTGCAGAGGGCACTTCCTTATTCAAATCTCCTTTGAAATACAGGCTTCGGGGAAGCCCTGCAAATAGAAGCTCGTGGCATCAGAACCAGAGTTTGGACCGGGCATCACTGCATGTCACCTTGCAGGGCACAGTCTCCAGAGAGCTGGGATGTGTCCTTTGGGGTGGTCCAAATATTTTTGGGGGTGCAGCCTGGCCCCAGTGTCTGCATCTGTGTTTGTCCTGGGGGCACCACACTCTGGAGCAGCTGGCACCAGAACCATGCTTTGGACCAGCACAAAGAATATGTCCCCTCGAAGGGGAGAGTTCTATGAACGTGAGGGTATATGATATGTGGTGGTCCAGACCTTATTTTGGGATTCAGAGCTTTCCAACTTTCCTTAGTGTTTCTGAATGACTACACGAAAAAGGAATGAATAAGGAACTGTGAATAAGGAACCAACTTCAGCCTCCTGCTATGACACCATTTTTGCTGGTGCAACTTTGCGCCTGCTCAGGGAGGTGTTCCCATGTTGGAAACACTTTGGAAGCTGCCTAACTGCTGTCATACCCCCTGGAATCCCAACATCTCTGCCACCGGCAGGGTTTGTGCTGTTGTTTCACCATCATGCAGCCGCAGTGCTCCTGCACTGGTGAGACTCAGCAGGGCAGTGCTGCTAGTAAACTGCCTTCTCCCCCTCCCAATTGCTCTCTGTGTCTACATTTTTGCTTTTCATTTCTGTTTCATGAAGAGGCATTTGCTTAGCATTTTTACTTATGTTAATCTATTTTCCACAGTGCATCAGATTTCATTTATAGTGCTGCCCCTGTTCTGCTTGGTTTGTTAATGCATACAGGACATGACTTGAACATCCTCTCTTCTTTGCTTTTGGCATTTTCTAAACAGCCAAATGACCAATAATAATTCAGCAGCCAGAGAAGTTAATTAGGGATGCCTGTTTGGAACCTTCCTCTGATTTCTAAACAATGTAGATGAGGAATTGAAAGACTACTTTTTCATTCTCTGTCCCTAAACTGTGTATAATCCTTGTCTCTCTGGCCTGAATTGGGTGAAGACAACTGTTGAAGTCATTTACAGTACCGTCCTAAGCAGAGTTACATCCTTCCCAAGTCCATTTAACTTGGATGGTCCATTTAACTTGGTTGATCCCAAATCCATTTAACTTGGTTGATCATCCAGTTGAGCAACTGGATGATCACCCTGATGCCCCCTGTAATGTATCCACTTGGGAACATGGCCGCGGGGCAGCCATGTGCTCGGACTGGTCCTGACTGGTCCACCATGCAGCCAGGCGAAGGGCCTGAGCTTCACTCCCAAAGACAATGGTCTGTAGGCTCCTCGCTCCCTTCCAATCGGGGAGTCAGGGATAATTATTTTACTGTAAATAGCGAATCACAGGTGTTGTGTGTGTTGGGGTGTGGGTTCACTTGGGGGTAAAAGCCAGCCTGCGAGCTGGCTCCTGTTGTCTTGTTCTTGATCTAATAAAGTATGTGAGAGCTGAAATCACTCGTCAGTCTCAGTACTTTTCACTGGCGACGAGGATGGGATGCCAACTCCCTCCATGAACAACAACCACGAAGAAGAGCATCGCATCGAGCTCCGCCGCTCACTGCACCACTCCCGAGCCTCGCCACTGACCCCGAGAGCAGCGTGCCTCCCGCCTGGCTTCGACGATCATCCCCGGCTACAGCAACTCGCGGCCCAGACCTCCTACACGTGGTAAGATGGCCGTGCCTCCAGTCCACCTCCGGGCCTTTGATATCTCCCAACCTCAGCAATGGGACGCCTGGTTGGAGACCCTGGAGAACCACTTCAGTTACCATGATGTGGTGGATGCCGGAAAAAAGAAGGCCTTATTCCTCAGTGTCTGCGGCATAGACACTCTCCTCTTCCTGCGGGACCTCATAAACCCAAGGAACACCAAGGAGGAGTCTTACGTGGTGCTGGTGAAGGCCCTAATGGATCACTTCTCCCCCAAACCCACCAAGTCTGTGGAGTGATTGGGGTTCTTTGCCAGAGTCCAAGGTCCCGACGAGTCGACCTCCGAATTTCTGGTGGGTCTCCGGTGGGTGGACACGAGGTGCACATTTCCTAATCTGACAGACACGCTACTAAACCAATTTCTTGTGGGCCTCTGCGAGTCCAAGATACGGCGGAAACTGGCCAGCAACAATGAGCTTGACCTTGAGAAGGCCATCCAGGAGGCTACGCCTACGGAAAGGCCCACCAAGACCGCTCCAGCCAAGCGGTCCACCGCACGCTAGCCACGTGGGGTTCCGACGCCTCGGAGGACGAGGAGGTGCTCCAGGTCCACAGACGTCCGTACCAGTGGCCAGAACAGACCCAGGAGGCCAAAGTGCAGTCAACCGTAGCTTGCGCAAGCTGTGGCAACGGGCATGAGTGACGATCTTGCCAATTCCGTTCCGCCACCTGCCAGACATGCACAAGGCGGGACACATCGCAAATGTCTGCCACTTCCGGGGACAGTGGAGCAAGACCACGGCACAGCTCGACGTGGAAGACCTGCACACCATTTCCATCCACCACCAAACAGTATGTAACTTGCCCCCTAACAGCCCGGACAAAGTGCATGTGACTGTCCGGATTGAAGGGTCCCCCTGTGAAATGGAAATAGATTCGGGGTCTTCTTTCTCAATCATCTCGGCAGAGACCCTCCGTTCCCTGTGCCCGAAAAGGGGACTCCGGTTGCACAAGCCACAGGGTCTAGTTTTATGAGACTTAAACAAGAACCCTGTGGCCGTCTGGGTCTGGGGCAAGTTCAAGGTCCAATTCAAAGGGTTCTCGGGCATCCTGGACCTGTTGGTGGTGGAGGGACGGCTCTCCAGCGTGTTCGGACTCTCGTGGTTCAAACCCCTGGGCCTCCAGATAACGGGGTTTAATCAGATCTCGACGGCGGAGTGCCAGGAATTCCCCAAGGTGTTTGATGGGACTCTGGGGAAATACACCGGGGACCCCATTTCGCTGGACCTGGACCCAGCTGTGTGGCCCATTTGGTCCCCTCCATAGCGATGCGAGCTAAAATTGAAGCGGAGCTCGATCGCCTGGTTGCGCAAGGGGTGCTGGAACCAGTCGCATCTGTGCAGTGGGAGATCCCCATAGTGACACCCGTTAAACCTAACGGGAACAGCGCATTTGTGCCGACTACAACTGCACACTGAACAAGGCCTTGCAGGACCATGCTTACCCTGTCCCGGTGGTGAGCCATGTCCTCGCTTCTCTGGCAGGGACCAAGGTCTTTGGTAAGCTCGACCTGGCACAGGCTTACCAACAGCTGCCCATCGATGCCGCCGCCGTGGAGGCCCAGATCATTGCAACCCACAAGGGAGCTTTCCGGGTCATGCGGCTACAGTTTGGGGTTTGCGCAGCTCCCGGGATCTTTCAATCTTTTATGGACTCTCTTCTGAAAGGTATCCCGGAGTACAGCCCTTTTTAGATGATGTCATCATCGCTGCGCCGGACACCACCTCCTTCGCTGACCGCCTCTGCCAGGTCCTCCAACGGTTTGATGCCACCGGGCTCAAGGTAAAGAAGGAGAAATGCCTCCTGGGGGTGCCCCGCATCGAGTTCCTGGGGTTTGCCGTGGACGTGCAAAGGATCTGCCCCACGGATGACAAAGTCAAGGCCATCATGCACGCCCCCACCCTCATCATAAGAACATAAGAACATAAGAGAAGCCAATGTTGGATCAGGCCAATGGCCCATCTAGTCCAACACTCTGTCACACAGCGGCCAAAATATACCAGGTGCCATCAGGAGGTCCAGCAGTGGGGCCAGGGCACCAGAAGCACTCCCACTGCTGCCCCCTCCAGCACCAAGAATAGAGTGCATCACCTGCCCCAGACTGAGAGTTCTCATCTATACTCTGTGGCTAATAGCCACTGGTGGACTTCTGCTCCATATGTTTATCTAATTTCCTCTTGAAACTGTCCATGCTTGCAGCTGCCACGACCTCCTGTGGCAGTGAATTCCATATGTTAATCACTCTTTGGGTGAAGAAGTATTTCCTTTTATCTGTTCTAACCCGACTGCTCAGCAATTTCATAGAGTGCCCACGAGTTCTTGTATTGTGAGAAAGGGAGAAAAGTACTTCTTTCTCAACCTGCTCAATCCCATTCATAATCTTATAAACCTCGATCATGTCACCTTTCAGCCATCGTTTCTCCAAGCTAAAGAGCCCCAAGCAT
The DNA here is from genome assembly GCA_029375565.1 of Gekko gecko. Taxonomy (NCBI): domain Eukaryota; kingdom Metazoa; phylum Chordata; class Lepidosauria; order Squamata; family Gekkonidae; genus Gekko; species Gekko gecko. The sequence continues at coordinate 121,355,293 of JAPDNY010000006.1, read as the reverse complement.
TTTAACCTTTCTTCATAGGGAAGGTGTTCCAACCCTTTTATCATTCTAGTTGCCCTTCTCTGCACTTTTTCCAATGCTATAATATCCTTTTTGAGATGTGGTGACCAGAACTGTACACAGTATTCCAAATGAGGTCGCACCAATGATTTATACAGGGGCATGATGATACTGGCTGATTTGTTATCAATTCCCTTCCTAATAATCCCCAGCATAGCGTTGGCCTTCTTTATTGCAGCTACACATTGTGTAGACATTTTCAGCGAGTTATCCACTACGACTCCAAGATCTCTCTCTTGGTCCGTCTCTGCCAGATCAGACCCCATCAACGTGTATTTATATTTAGGATTTTTGGCTCCAATGTGCATCACTTTGCACTTGGCCACATTGAACCCCATTTGCCACGTTGACGCCCACTCACCCATCCTCAACAGATCCCTTTGGAGTGCCTCACAATCCTCCCTGGTTTTCACCACCCTGAACAACTTTGTGTCATCTGCAAATTTAGCCACATCACTGCTTACTCCCAATTCCAAATCGTTAATAAACAAGTTAAAAAGCATCGGACCGAGTACTGATCCCTGTGGTACCCCACTGCTTACCACCCTCCACTGAGAAAGTTTCCCATTTATACTCACTCTCTGTTTCCTATTTATAAGCCAGTTTTTGATCCACAAGAGGACTTGTCCTTTTATCCCATGATTATTGAGCTTACTTAGGAGCCTTTGATGAGGAACTGTATCAAAAGCTTTCCGGAAGTCAAGGTAAATAATATCTATTGGGTCCCCCTTGTCCACATGTTTGTTCACTCCCTCAAAAAACACTAACAGGTTAGTGAGACAAGATCTTCCCTTACAGAACCCATGTTGAGTCTGCCTCAATAGTTTTTGTTCATCAATGTGCCTACTAATTCTTTCCTTAATAACAGTTTCCACCAACTTACCCGGTATCGATGTCAGACTGACTGGCCTGTAATTTCCCGGATCTCCCCTGGAGCCCTTTTTAAAGATGGGAGTGACATTAGCTACCTTCCAGTCATCAGGAATGGAGGCAGATTTTAAAGAAAGATTACATATTTTTGTCAGGAGATCCACAAGTTCACATTTGAGTTCTTTCAGAACTCTCGGATGAATGCCATCCGGGCCTGGTGATTTATTAGTTTTTAAATTGTCCATCAGTCGGAGGACTTCCTCTCTTGTTACCGCAATCTGATTCAGGTCTTTCAAAACCCCTCCCGAAATCGGTGCTTCTGGAGTGGGCAAACACTTCTCCTCTTCCACAGTGAAGACAGAGGCAAAAAATGCATTCAGCTTCTCAGCCATTTCCCTATCATCCTTCACTACTCCTTTTACCCCTTGGTCATCCAAGGGCCCCACTGCCTCCCTGGCTGGCTTCCTACTTCTAATGTATTTGAAGAAAGTTTTATTGTTGGTCTTTATTACTTTATTTGTTAACCATGCAGGCTTTTTTCTATACCTATTTGTACCTTTCCTAACCTGCGGTATATATTTTTTCTGAGCTTCTAGGACTGTATTTTTGAATAGTCTCCAAGCTTCCCCAATGGTTTTGACCTTCTCCACTCTTCCTTTCAATTTCTTCCTCACATGTCCCCTCATACCAGAGAAGTTACCCCTTTTAAAGTTAAAAGTGGTTGCGTCAGTCTTTTTGGGCAACTCCCTATCTGTACAAATGTTAAACTCAATGACATTATGGTCACTGTTCCCAAGTGGTGCAATCACTTTTACATCTCTCACCAGATCTTGGGTGTTACTTAGGACCAAATCCAGGATTGCCTCTCCCCTGGTAGGATCTGTGACCATCTGTTCCACAGCACAGTCATTGAGAGTGTCTAAGAACGCAATGCATCCAAAGTGGAGTTGCAGGCTTTCTTGACAAGGAGGGCCCCGAGTTCGTCCCATTTGTCACCCGCAAGCACGAGCTGTCCACGTACAAAGGTTGCTTGATGTGGGGAGGCCGGGTGGTGATTCCAGCGCCGCTCCAGCAATGTGTCTTAGAGGCGTTCCATGAGCATCACCCAGGGGTGGTATGGATGAAGGCGTTAGCATGGAGCTACATCTGGTGGCCTGGTCTCGATCGTGACATTGAGGACATGGTGAAAAGGTGCCAGCCCTGCCAGGTTTCCCACCCCGAACCACCAAGGGCCCTGGAACGAGCCTGGGAGTCCTCCCACCGCCCCTGGTGGTGGCTCCACCTGGATTTCGCGGGGCCGTTCCAGGGGCAGCTTTTCTTCATACTGGTGGACTCCTACAGTAAGTGGCTGGAGGTCGTCCCTGTGTCCTCGACATCCTCCAAATCTGCCATCAGGGCTATGTGGTGGATCTTAAGCACCCACAGGTTGCCGGACACACTGGTCACGGACAATGGCACAGCGTTCACCTCCAAGGAGTTCTAGGAGTTCACAGTGTACTATGGAATCTGGCATGTACGTTCCGCACCGTTCCACCCCGCCACGAACAGGCAAGCGGAAAGGATAGTCTGGACCGCCAAGGATGCCCTTCGGCGGATCGACTCCCCGGACTGGGAGAATAAACTAGCTTCCTTTCTGTTTGGCCAGTGCATCACCCTGCACTCCACCATAGGACACAGCCCGGCGGAACTCCTCCTGGGTCGCCACCTCACGTCACGTCTGGACAGACTACATCCCGATCAGGCACCGGAGCACGAGCTGGACACTGAGGACCAGGAAGCAAGCAGGGGGTTCTTCTCTGAGGACCCCGTCTAGACCCGGATCTACACCGTGGGCCCACCTTGGGTCCAGCGAGGGTGGTTCGGGTCCGGGGACAAGGTTTCCTGCCCTGAAAAACACAAAATGCTCTACATCTCACAACAGCACTACAGATAAGATTAGAATTTCAACAGACAATCTATATGCAAGAGAACCTTCTCAGGAAAGCTACTCCATTAGCATGTCACAGCCTGGGAAACTCCTACAAGGTAAGACTCAGCCCTACCCCACCTTCCTGAGTAGATACGAATTACTTACCTACCATTTTTCTTCTCACATTGACACAGAGTACTCCATCTTTCTGTGTTATATCTCTGAGGATGCCAGTCACAGCTGCTGGCAAAATGTCAGGTACTACAATGCCAAGACCACAGCCATACAGCCTGGAAAATCTACAACAACTAAGTAACTTCACAAGATTGTTATCCTCCAACTCAATATAAGTAATCTTGAATTTGTCACAAACCTGGTAGCTCCAATTTTTGTGGGTAAAATTATTGCCTAGTAGCTATATAAGGAGGAGTTGTGGGTCCTGAATGATTTATTAGAAATGTTTCAATGTAACTTTTCAGATCTCTCCTTTGACTACCCATGATGCATGTAGAGGTTGGACTTCCTACAGTAAAAACCAGTGTGTTCAGGGTTGTACTTCTATATAGGCCAAAGCTTGTGATATGATGTTATGGTGTTTGTGGGACAGCTGGTTTGTAGTAACTGCACCAAGTAATATGAGGCACTGCTTTTGAATTATGATATGGCCAGAGGGGTGGTGAGCACAGTAGATTTAGTCTTAAGAAGAATTACACTTTTCTATTGGATTTAGAAGGATGCAACTCTGTTTAGGATTGCACCAAGTCTGGAAAAAATACAGATTTGAGTTTTTTTAAAGAATTCATTATCAGTTATCAGAATAATTTATAATTCTTGCTGTTTGCAGCGGCACTTTATTCCATGAAAGGGGACCATTCGCAAGAAAGGTCTTTTCAATATCATATATCCTGCTTTGAACAAAAGCACTGCAGGATTATTCCCTCAGCTGCCTTGGATGATACTGGAGTAGCAACAACCTTATATTTTGTACAGGTGGTCAAAGCAGAATTGTAGCTATCAACCATTCTGTTTTATATTGCCCACTGTATAATGTCCCTGTAAAGACCTCTGACTCATCTAAACATGATGCTGATAACACTATTAATAAAAAAACTCACGTAGGTATCTTTGGGGGAGGAAATCCATTTGTCTATGCTGCCAGAAGGATCCCAATATTGTTACTTCCAGGGAAAAAAAAACAGATAGGGAGAGAGAACTTGTTGCAGCCGGCTGAATTTCAGATCTATATTAGACAGCTTGATTAAACAGCAAAAGCTGCCTTCCTCCTCCTCCTCCTCCTATCTAAACTAAAGTTTAGTGTAAATAATTAACTCTTGGGAACACAAACTTTTATGCCATCATTATAAAAATATGAGGTGGTTTCCCCCTGTTAGGGAAAAAAGGGGGGAGTGAAAACGGAAAAGAAATCACTATCAGGATTATTAAGTACACCATTTTCAAACCTCCTCCAGCTGGGAGTGGCTAGGAGGAATGCTAGCTCTCTCTGGCCCCAGCCTCCCTCTGCAACAGGATTACCATGAAACCTTTTGTAATGAGAACATTGCAGGCGGTGGTCATGCTCAGCCACATCCTGTTAGTAACTGGACAGGTGTGTTTAATCTAAAATAGATGACAGTAAAGGAAGCATGGGAAGCATTAGAAGCTTCAGTGTTCACCAGCAACTAAAATTCCTTGGCTAGCCAAAGGTCAAGGCCAATGGGAGGAAGAATGTGAGTTCCCCCGGGAAGTTTGCACAGCAATATGATTTGCACAGAAACTTGCCTCCACATTTCCTTATGATACCACACATGCCCAGGTCTCTTGGGTGCTCAGATCCCTTTTGAAATGTCATTAGGGGTCTGTCCAGATGGCAATGTTCCCCTTGGCTGGTTTTTGGGTGTTTTTTTTTTAATCCAATGTGTGACCAGGCTAAAGTGGTGAAATCCTATAGATGAGCGACTAGCACTGGGGTGCACAGCTTTCCTTAACCCTGCGGCTGATATTGCTAGTCTTCAGTCTACCATTTGAATGACCAGCTGGGGACAGCACAGACAATAGAAACCCCTCCTCCTGGAAGCAGTCTTAGGGCTGATTTGTGGCACCTTTAAGATCAACAACATTTTATTCTGGGTATAAGCTTTCATGTAAAACTCTGTTGGTTTTAAAGGTGCCACTGGACTCAAACTTTGTTCTGTTGCTTCAGACCCACACAGGTACCCACCTTAATCCATTTCCAGGCATAGTATCATTCCTGCAAGTGATCTGCATGACTGGATACTTATGAAGAACGTTGTGTGTTACTGTTCCATGCACACAAATCACTTTTCTACCCAATCTTTCAGAGTCTGGTTTTCTAATCAGATTTCAGAGAGTATGTCAGATGGTAAACAAGACCATGCCATCGCTTCACATTTCATGTCTGTCAGACAAATAACCTGTTTTGCAAGTGATTCAGTGGCACGGAAATGTGACACTCAAATCAGCTCTGTATGAGCTATTGAGGACTAATGCATGGCTCCATCATTCATAGGTGAACTCTGCTCTTCTTGATAGAAACTGCTGGTTCATTATATATATAGTATCATCAAGGTAGATGGTACCTTGGAGAGTTTCAGAGGCAAAGAACACGCAGTTCCTTGCTCCTAAAATGAAATTTCTATGGAAAACAACTACAGATTAAAGGACGGAAACTTAAATGTAAATATGTGTATGGGTTTCTTTTGTGTGTGTGGGGGGGGAGTGTTGCATTCCAAAATTACAGTATTCAGCTTTCAGATACAAAACCTAAGAACTTATGGAGAGAATGAAGTAGAAATTCGGGTTTTCCCCATCGGAAACCAGATATCACAGGGTATGTTACAAAATTATTGTATTGGGCTCTCTCTCAAATTTCAACAGTGCTGACCAAAGACATATTTTGGACGTCTACAGTTATGTCTACATCATATTTTGGATGTTTACAGTCCCTTTCCCCACCCCTCAGCATCAACAGGAGAAAATTCAGCAAATGAAATTAAAGTTACAATTCCCCACCTGCTTATCTTCAGCTCCTATACTGAAGGCCCCACATGCAGCTTTCAAACACAGCCACCTTACCTGGCATGCTGGTTCTCTTGCTATAGCTGGTATCAGACTTAGGGCTTTTCCTAAGGACAAAATAGCTCAGGACAGAAATAGGCAACTTAAAACTTTGAGCTTTAATCCCCCCCCAAAAAAATACTTCAACAGAAGCATTGTACATTTTAAATAGATGCTGTGTCAGCAATCTATAAGGAAAAAAACCAACCCTCCAGGTTGACAGTGAACAGGAGGTAAATATCTCCAGGGTTGCAGCTGTCGCTACAGACCCATGATATTGTCCTAAGAGTCCATTCTCTTTTTAATTGTGCTTTAGATCCTGCAAAGCATTTTCCAGTGCAATCCTAAAAACAGTTCCCTGGGACTCAGTTCTGACTAGACTTACACAGGATTGCTTCCTAAATACCCAGTGTAATTCTTTGCTTGCCCTTTAAACACGTTAAGGATTTGCTTCAAAACTGAGAAGACAAAACATTTTTTCCCTCTTCCTCCTGAGTCTTGACATGGCTTTTGTTTCCAAGTATCCCTTTCAGCCTTCTGGTTTTCTTATATTTTACAATTGGGGGGGGGGGTTACTTGAGTTGCAGTCTTTGTGTTCTTGAAATTCCCCAGCCATAAAATATTTGAGAGTCCTTCAGAGCTTATCGGAGTTCAACTCCTAACACATAGAAATATAGAACAAAACTCTGTTCTTAAAAAAAGCCACCAAAAATGTAACTCCAACCTCTTAATTATTTCTGTAGAGCTACAATTTGATCCTGACTCAGCTTCCAGGTTAATATGTTTAGGATGAGTTTGGAATCATTTCAGGAAATGTTTAGGGTATAATCTCCCTCCAAGAAAGGAAAGGATAATTTTGCTATTGATAAAACGGAGGTTGCACCTACCTATAACCGTTGTTCATCGAGTGGTCTTCTGTGCAGGGACACGTGGGACTGCGCTTACGGAGGCTGGCCACTGGAAGGAGCTAGAGAGCTCTAGAAAAACTTCTCTTAATTCACCAAGAGTGCTAGTCTTCCCACAGCAACAGTGATACTTCCTGCCCAAAAGTCACATGACGTGGGAGGAGCTAGCACTCCTCAGTTCTCCTCCAGCCACCACACAGGCCTAGAGACACCCACAGCGGGGAAGGAGGGAGGGATGTGTGCCTGCACAGAAGACCACTCAATGAACAACGGTTACAGGTAGGTGCAACCTCTGTTTTCATCTGTGTGGCTTCTGTGCAGTCTCACATGGGAGATTAGCAGGCGTACTCACTGAGGAGGAGGGTGTGGGATGTCTCAATGGAAGATTGACTGTAACACTGCTTTTCCGACAGAAGCCTCCTTCCTCAAGTCAACGTCCATGTCGATGGTGTAGACCAGGTCGCTGCTTGACAGATGTCTGCAAGGGGAAGACCCACACGAAAAGCTGCAGAAGAAGCTTCTACTCTGGTAAAGTGAGCTAACACTGGCAAGGGACAGTGCACCTTGGCAGATTCATATGCTAGAGTGATTGCTGAAGAAATCCAGCGGGATGTGGTCTGGGAGGATGCTCCCTTACCCTTCCTAGGCCCATGGAAACAGACAATAAAGACTTATTCTTCCTAAACCCTTTTGTTTTGTCCAAATATAACAGAATGGCCTGGCGGACATCTAAGGAGTGTAAGACCTGGTGTAACCGGGAAGTGGGCGAGGGAAAGAATACTGGTAGTGTAATGTCCGGACCCAAATGAAATTTAGACACTACTTTAGATAAAAATTCCAAACAAGGGTGAAACATCACTTGATCTGGGTAGACCTTAAGGAAAGGAGGTTGAGAGGATAAAGCAACCAACTCTCCCACGTTATGGCCACTAGAAAAGTGACCTTGTAAGAGAGAAATGACAAATGACAGGAACCTAGAAGGTCAAATGGTTTATGAGCAGTTTGTGCCAACACTAATGACAAACTCCATTGGGGTACAGGGGGTACTGATGGAGGATATAAATTCGCTAAACCTTTTAGAAACCGTTTAGACTCCATACAGGCAAAGACAGATAAGCCGTCCACTTTCTCATAGTACGCAGCAATCGCTGCCAAGTAAACCTTTAAGGAGGAGTTAGATAATCCGTTCTCTTTCTTACAGGATGCTGTCTTATGGCCTTCCCCCAAACAGAGGATATAGGAGGCATGATCATCGGATTGTGCCGTTTTAGCACCACAATCTTTACATTTTTTATATAATGCCATTGAGAAGATAAGCCTGAGGTAAACGAAGAAATTTTCTCCTCAGACTCTAGCAGCTTGCTGAAACACGTCCTCAGTTTGTGGTGGCAAAAAGGGAACTGAGGAAAGAGTGCTAGCTCCTCCCACATCAATGACTTTTGGGCGGGAAGTATCGCTATTGCTGTGGGAAGACTAGCACTCTTGGTGAATTAAGAGAAGTTTTTCTAGAGCACGCTAGCTCCTCCCGGTGGCCAGCCTCCGTAAGCGCAGTCCCATGTGGGACTGCACAGAAGCCACGCTGATGAACAGTAGTACATAAGATGGCAGGTTAAGAACACAGAGTAATGTGACTTTCGGTTTCGGCAGAGCGAATGGCGGCCACCTCTCGGGATGCTCCCAGAGGTGGTTAGCCCACACGCGGTTGGGGGGGTCTTCACATATGCAAAAGACCCTAGTGAGCCTTAGGCAAAGGCTCCGAACTGGGGACGCTTGGGGAGTAGCCTCTTTGCCGGGAAATTGAGGCTTTTCCCCGCCCCAGTTGGCCCCGCTGCATTGTGCCCATATGGGAAGTAGCAACGCCACCAACTTCCAGGAGTGGAGAAGCAGCGGAATGAATTAAAATAAAAAGAAGAATTGGCAGCGAATCGTGAGTTGGAGATCTGTTTTGAAGCGGCATAATTGTGCTCCCCCCCGTAAACTTATAAGTGCATGGGAGGAGGGAGGAATCCCCAGCCCCTTTGAAAAACGGGACTGTTAAAGGAAGAGTGAAGAAGGGTGAAGCAAAAAAGCGGCCTGGTGAAAGTACCTTTGGGGTTTTACTGAAGATTAAGAAGCTAGCTTGTCTCCTGGGTGACGCGGCACAAACTTTGTTAAAGTAAACAAACAAAAAAAATGTTGGGGCAGAAAAGGGTCCCTGAGAAGCCGGTAAAGAAGGGGGGAGGGACTTCCGGTCCTGGCAGCCTCCCCCTAGAGCCAGCTGTCAATCAACAGAAAAGTGAGCCACTGCGCCCTCTGCTGGATCAAATGCAGAAAATCAGCGAAACCCTTTGCAACATGGAAAGTGTTCTCAATAGTCAACAGAAACAACTAACAGAAACAGCAAAGAAGATGGAGGAGATCACACAGAAGTGTCTGGTCTCAATGGAAGACACCAAGAAAATTAAGAAAAGGGTCAACAAATTAGAAAAACATCAAGATACGCAAGAAAAAAGAATTTTAATGCTTCAGATGGAGAAATCAAACCTGACTCTCCGCTTTCAGGGCATAAAGAAAGAAGAGAAAGAAGATCTCAGAGCTATACTGGCGAATGCCTTGGCACCCCTAACTGGCAGAGAAGTGCAAGGATTAAAGGATGAGATGGATATGGCCTATAGAGCCTATTCCAGCTTTACAAAGAAAAATAATCTGCCAGCAAAAGTGGTTGTCAAGTTTATCAAGCAGCGTACTAGAGATCAAATTTTGCGTGCAGTTTCAGCGGTGCCCTTGAAGATTGGAGAGCAGACTATCAGAACTTTAAAAGATGTTCCATATGAAATTCGTATGAAAAGGAAAGCATACAAAGGATTGACCACGTTTTTACAAAGACATCAAACCATTTACAGATGGTGCTTTCCCGAAGGACTGACGTTCAAATTCAAGGATAAAAGAGAGAAGATTGACTCCGTCTTCAGAGCTCAAGAATTTCTGAAGAGACACGCCATCTCAGAGGAAGATGCAGAACTCGCCAATTGGACAGAGTTAAGCAGCGAAGAGGACAGCGGCCCAGAGGAGGGAGGTGCCGGAGCGGGAGACAAGAAGGCAAAAGAGGGCCCATCATACAATCTGAGAGACTTAAAAAGAAGACATCCCAAGATATAGCAATTGTTCGTGAGGCGGCAGAAGGGAGCTGATCAACAACTAACCCCAAAGGACTTTACTAATTTAACTAACAGAGTTATTTTGGACTTTCGGTAGATGAAAAGAAGATCTTCCAACCACGGTGGATGCCAAAAACCGTATTTGTATTAACTAAAACTAATACTCTAACAGAAAATTCACTCCAATCTTTTTCTTAGTCCATCTATATACCCTACCCCTTTCTTATAAAAAAAGCAATAAAATTCTCTCCTTGTGTGCAAACCAGGAATAAATAAATAAGTCTAACAAAGTGCTTTGTCTTTCAAGACACACATAAAGCAATTATCTTCAAAAGTCCTTCTAAAGAGTTCCATTTTACAAGCTCTACAAAACTGCAAAAAAGATGTGTATCTTCTAACTTCCTCTGGAAGGTTATTCCATAACACTGGAGCAACTGCAGACAAAGCCTGAAAGTTGGCAGCAGCAGAACGCACATGTGCTGTGGTTTGTTGTGGTAAGTGAAGCCACTGCAAGGGCTTCTACTGACAGATGGTCCTTTGGGTAAAAGGAGGAACAAGTCACAAACTACAGTCCCCAAGTTATCCTCCCACAGGGTACATCCTTGGTCTAGCTTTGGGCAACTGATATGCAACAGGTGCTGGAAGGGTGGGGTAGAAATTTAATAAATCAAATCAGATCACATCATGACAACAGAGGCCATGCTCTCTGCCTCTTCTTCAGCCCTGTCCTAGATGCAAGCACAACAAACATTGGATCCTGAATTCATTCCTTGGGTTCTTTGACCAGAAGTTGTAACTTTAGGTAGAATCACTTTCTTGTAACTCTTGTCTACTTGGCTGATGTTTTGGGCAAAATCATTGGTCAGCCAGAAGTATCTATGCAATAACTTAACACTTTCTTTGCAGTGAGCATCTTTATTTCTGTTCCTTTGCCTTACACCAATGTTTTCAAATGCCTGCTGATATATACCTGCATCTCCTGGGTATTACACCATTGTGATAGCTATATTCATCTGACCAATGCCTCCTTTTTTAAAAAATCACCTCTCATGGTTGGACTGCTCCAACACTGCTCATGTTTGAGCTTTTTCTGTGGCTGGTTTGACATTATGGAATGGCACACTTGAGCATTCTATGAAGGCAACCTCACTGAGTTTCAAAAAATGTATAAAGGAACAGCTCTTCCACAAAGCTTTCTGGATTTGCAAATAATGTTGGTAAATTGTTTCAGGCTTATATAAATTGATTATGATATCTTAATTTTACATAATTTTGTTGATTTAAAATGTGAAAACCCGTCTTGAATCTAAGGAGAAAGGTGGCATGTGAATATTGTAATAAATAAATAAATATATATATATATATATAAGCATGCTACATTTATGAAAATCTTATTCAATGAAAACTTGGTGCATTACAAAGGGTTCTGGAATGCACTGGACAGGTTGCAAAGGCATGCAAATGTTTTGACCCCATGAATCAGAGAGCTCCTGCAGAAAGCGGTTATCACAGAATGCCAGATGACCCACTATCCACTGTCAGCCACACAATCAGGCATGCTTAGGAACTTGAACCTTTGAAGCAAAAGTTGATTCCACCTCCCATCAAACATACTTAATTTTAACTCATTTAACTCCTTCTGTAACACTAGTATATATTAGAGCAAAGGCTCTGTAGTAATCATCTGTTGAATGATAGCCAGATACTCTGGATTTTCAAAATTCTGCATACATTTTACCAGGGTATATACTTTTGAATTGCCAGCTCCAAGCTTGGGCTTTTACAAATAGTTGTGCACACTTTCATAGAGACTCAGTACAAAAACCACCATGGTCTAGCCCTGAGTCGTACTAACAGCAATGGTACCAGGCTCCTAAAAGTCAGTGGACATTCGCAGTGTGTGTTGTGAATGTGGAAGGAACTGGTCACGTCCAACCAGAGGTGTTCTGTGTAAGCATGATTGACATGAGATCTGTCATGTGTTTCTCTTCTCAGATGCTTCAGCACATCCCAACACATCTCTTCCAATTCTAGGTATTTCTTTCTCCCCACTATGCACCTAATGTGCTGTATCCTGTCCAATAAGTATTTAATTAGGTGATGGCATAACAGGTTTGTTGATTTAGTGTGTGCGTGCACACACACTTGGAACTTCCTTAGTATTTATTTAATTTAAAAAATATTATATTGGGAGCTCAATATATATAATAGCACAGTTCTGATTCTATTCCTATCTATCTAAAGCATGGGCTCTGTCACCATGAGCATAAGAACAAAAAGAGAGCCATGTTGGAGCAGATGAAAGGCGCATCAAGCATTCTATTCACACAGTGGCCAACCAGCTACCTTTTGGAAGCCTGTAAACAGTAAGATTGCAACAGCATTGTCCTGCCTGTGCTCCCCAGCAACTGATTTAAGGAGGCACACTACCTCTGGTACTGGAGGAAGGTAGGCAAGTATCTGTTCTGATTAGTAGTCTCTGATAGCCCAGTCCTCCGTGAATTTGTCCACTCCCCTTTTAAGGCCTCCCAAACTGGCCGCCATAACCACATCCTGTGGCAGCAAGTTGCACAAATGAACTATACACTGTGTGAAGACATACTTCCTTTTGTATGTCCCGAATTTCTCACCTTTCAGCTTCAGCAGATGACCACAGGTTTTAGTATTATGGGAAGACAGAAAAGCTTCTCCCTGTCCACTTTCTCCACGCCATGCATCATTTTATAAATCTCTATCATGTCTCCACTTTTTTTGTTCTAAGCTAAACAGCCCTAAGTGTTTTAATCAATCCTCATAGGGCAGTTGCTCTAGTCCCAATCATTTTGTTTGCTTTTTTCTGCACCTTTTCACGGTCTAACATATCCTTTTTCAGGTGCGGTGACCAGAACTGAACACAATATTCCAAGTGTGGTCTCATGACAATTTGTATAAGGGCAGTATGAGAGTGGCACTTTCGTTCCATTACAGATCCGTACTGCTGGGTATTAACATCTATGGGCATCTATGGCCCTAGTCCCCCCCCTGCTATGCAAGATGTCGGGGAGTTATCCATTTCATTCAGGTTTTTAATCATGCATCTTTGATTGTAATTGTTGTATTTTAATGTTTTATCTTGTTTTATATATTTTATGTCTCAGCACTCTGTGCCTTGTTGTGAGCTGCCCTGAGCCTGTTCGCGGGGAGGGCGGGGTAGAAATGTAAATAATAAATAAAATAAAAATTCTCTATTCCTCTTCTAATTATGGCCAGAGTGGATTTTGCCTTTCCACAGCAGCTGCACAATGGGTTGACAGAGGTCCCTTTCTTGATTTGTTGCTGCCAGTTCAGATCCTATCAATGTATATTGGGGGGGGGAGGAATGCTTGAATGTAGTATATCTTAAGAGACCCTACTTATGTGGCCATTACAGACACAAGCTGTACATGTGTCTTTAGTTCTGATTCACCATTAAACATTGTCTTCTGAAGAAGCCCTGTGTTGTGTGAGCTGACTGAAGAACCTGACAATCATCTGGAATTACAACTGGTCTCCAGGTGATAAGAGATCAGTTCACCTGGAGAAAATGGCTGCTTTGGAAGCTGGACTCGATGACATTATATGCTGCTGAAGTCCTTCCCCTCCTTAAACCCCACCCTCTGCAGACTCCACCCCCAAAATCTCCAGATAATTTTCCAATGGAGAGCTGGCAACCCTAAAATTTACTTGGGAAGATAATGAATTGGAGGCTTATAAATCCATCAGAGATTGTTTCCCCCTTTCTCACTTCATTTCTACCATCTGTATGAAGAAGCTGGGATTATTTGCCCCAATACATGTTTCTTTACACGTGCACATTGAATCTCATTTGCCATTTTAACACCCATTCCCCCAGTTTGAAGAGATCCTTTTGGAGTTCTTTGCAATCCCTTTTTGTCTTAACCACCTTAAATAATTTGGTGCAAACTTGGTTACCTCACTACTCACCACTAACTCCAGGTCATTTATGAACAAGCTGAAAAGCACCAGTGACAATACAGATCCCCGAGGGACCCTGCTGCTCACATCTATCCATTGCGAGAAATGACCATTTATTCTTACTGTTTTTTAGCCAACTTTCAATCCATAGAAGGACTTGTCCTCTTATCCCATGACTCTTTAAGTTTGCTCAGGAAGTTTTGGTGAGGGACTTTGTCAAAAGCTTTCTATAATGGCACATTCTGCATTACAGGACCTTGCCTTTCTTCTATAAAGTGTAAAGCAAAGGCAAAGCAACCCTTGCTTCTATTTACCCAAAGATGGGTAAATACTTAATATGGTGAGAATTGCTATGGTCCACTTATGGACCACACCATTTCATATCTAGAGGACAAATGTAACTTCAGTATGTAGAAAACTATCAAAAAGGAGAAAGTTAGGCTAAAGATTTTCTCTTTCATGTGCTAGTTTCCATGGGAGCATTATGTGCATGTGTAAACCAATCATACTCATAGTGTTGATTCAGAATCCTCAATCCTTACAAAATGCATACTTTCTTAATTGCACAGCATAGAATGTGCTGGTACAGTGTTTGTAGGGATCTGCTTAAAATGCAGAGGGAGTTCTCATCAAAGAAACTACATCTGTTTCCTAACAGAATAGACATCACACAGCTTTATCCATAGTTCAGTACTTCCACCATATCCAAACATTTATTTCTCCAAAACTATTGCTAATGACAACAGATATATTTGTTTCCCTCCATAAGGGTTTAACAATTCCAACACATTTAGTCCTCTAATACTGTACAGTACTGTACCAAAAAAGAAGAGATGTACCTCCAATATTGTACATAGTAGTATATACAAAGTACAATTTTACAGTTTTTTCCCCATTTTTTCTTTTTTTTTTTATTTGAAAGTAAAATATATACACCATATATATAGACTGGTGTAAAAGATAAGAAACAAATTGCTTTTAAACAAGAACATTTCATTCCAAATCCATTAAAACAGCTGTTAATTAACCCCCCCCCCCAAATAATATAATGCACTAAATGAACCTAAACCTGACTTTGCAGGATTAGATTGTAAAAACACAAAAACTGAAGATCACTAGATTGTGCAACTGAATTGTGTTACATACAGTAGAATCAAGACATTGCTGCCATTATATATATATATATATATATATATATATATATATATATATATATATATATATATATATCAATCAGCCCTTGCTGTGTTTTGGCTGCATGGATGGATGATGGCCTGTCCTTTATATTACCAGTTCATAATTTAGTATATTGCTCTACCAGTTTGGCACCCACAGAGCCTAATCTACAAAGCTCTGCTTAGGCAGACGACAGCCATCTACCTCCAGAGAGAGAAAGAGAGAAACAAACAAGTCCTCTTAAAATTATTTTAGTTCCACTATAACTGAAGGTCTACTTTACAACATATGGAAATGTACCCACACTAGTGAGAGAGACAGACAAAGGTCTATTTGATCCATTAAAAAAGTCTCTTCAGCCCCCAACTCCAGCATTTTCAAAATGAGCTAAGGTTAACACGGTTGTTTTTCTTTTCCATTTAAGCATGTGAACAGGAAAGCTGTTAGAACCTTTGAAAAGCAGCTACTGCACATGCATAATTGTTCATTTGTGCGGTACACAGCAGACAAGCAACAGCTTTTTGAAAACTTTGTGCAGTCCTAGCATCATTCATTATAATTATTGGAGATGGGGAAGTGTTTCTGTGAATTAGTCAGTAATAATGTAGGATTCTCACCATGATTAAATGGTTTCTGACTCAACTACTTAGATATATATTTGGCACCAGATAACACATTCAAACTTTTGTTTCAAAAACATGCTGTTCTTTTGAAAAACAACAGCACAGCAGCCTAAGGATACCCAGTGTGAGCTTGCCCTCTGAGTAAACAGATCCGCTATATGGTTTTGCACAAACAGTCAAGCTTACAACCAAATTAAACCAAGTTGTGTTGTCTTCGTGTTTCTTAGGCACTTCTTTCATTATAATGTCATTGTGATCTTCATGGAAAGCTTGCAAGCTATTAAATAACCATGTATTTATAGCCTAGAAAAAAGTTTAGTCACTATAAAGTTTAGCCCTGAAAGATGTTCAGTCATTTGGGTTCTGATCTTGAAAGCAAATAAGTTTACGCTAAGATTTGTTCTAAGCAAGATGCACTAAAACAACCCCCCACACACATTTGCAACAGGATCGAAGACCTATATTTGGGAAATGATAGCTTGGGAGCCACGTCCAACCCATTGAGGGGTATTGTTAGACCACCATCTGTAAACTGCTTCCCTCAGCTCCTGTGGCAAGTGCTTTAAAAAGCAGGAAAGATGAAGGCAACGAGAATGATTAGACACATTTCTGGTTTTCCCTTCTTCAAAGGAGACTTGAGACATAGTGTGCGGTGTGTGTGTGTGTCTCCTCTCCCTGGCAGGCACCTGCCTTCCGCTCCATATTTTAGAGTGTAAACTTGCCAGGGGGTGTGCATTTAGCCCTTTATCCCCAACATTCAGTGTGGTCTGCAGATGACAACTGTGGTCAGACAGAAAGATTTAACAATAATGGACTAAAAAACCCAGATACCTTGCTGTATGTAGTACTCTGCACAATGAATATAGTGTAGCCACAGTTACAGAAAGGGTGTTACGTACTGTTAAGCAGAGTTGCCAGCTACTGCTTGGGAAATTCCTTGAGACTCGGGGCCAGCACCTGGATAGGGCAGAGTCTGGGGAGGAGAAATGAGTCTGTCCTCAAAAGCTGCCATTCCCTCCAAGGAAACTGATCTCTGTCATCGGGAGATCAACTGCAAAACTCCAGGCCCCATCTGGAAGCTGCAAGTCCTAATGCAGAGACAAATCTTTACAGGATGAAAACCCCATGACCAGGGTGGCAGCGGGAACAATCAGGACAGCATCCAGCCAGGATCCTCAGTCTTAGGAGAGGTTAATTCAGATATGAAGCTCAGACCATTGCTGGTGCAGTCTGCAGCTCTGCATCGGCCTTTCTACTTCCTCTTAGTGTGTGTATAACAGAATGAAAGTAACACAATGAGGTATCCCCCCCCCCCCGCCAACCTAACAGCCTTTTGCAGTCAATGTACATACAGGAGACTTTCCTTCATGGTCACAGTGTTATTTAATATCCAGTGCTATTCTGTGCAGGCAGCAACAATACGTGGGGGACCATTTTTAAAAAAGGGTTGTAATTCAATGTACTGGGATGTGAACTAGGCCTAGAGGATGATAAGGAATTTTAAATCCCTACAGAATGTAAGGAAGTGAGATAACTTAGTAATAACTAAAACTTGTTTATAATTCAGCAGCCCACAAAACACAGCTAAGAGAAATGAGATGTTATTCCATGTCAATAGTGCAGATGCTCTCAGAGATTATTAACAGATATGCCTTTTTCTCCATCTATTTGTTAAATGACAATCCCTTAGAAGACACTGAGAAAACAAAAATGCCTGGATCCAGTTGTAAACATTTCGCTTGACACAGCATAGGTCAACTTGTAGTTCCAGGATAGATTTAATATCCCTTTTGAATAGTAGACCTATAACAGAGAATTGACTGGCAAATCTCCATTATACATCAGTTGAAAAGCCATTCCTTCTTCTCAGGAAATTCTATTTTAAATAATTTTGGGGTGGGTGGGGTGGGGTCTTCAACAAACCAGATTCTCCAGGATTCTTCAAGGATGAAATCTATGGCTTCGATTCTATGACTGGGTTCCATGGAGGGCACGCTTCACCTCCCCTTGTGTAAGGTCAATGTTTTTTAATGAGCCCTTGCACAAGTGGAAAAGCTAGCAGTGGAGGAAGTACACTCTGCAATAGGAGTTGTCCATTGCATGCATAATGTACTCTAGGATCAAAGCAATATATGTTTGTAGGTATGCTCTAAATCTCTCTTCAGTAAGAGGGTCCCCCAGAAAAATCTGGAAAGGACCTCCCTTTCTGGAAATGTAAGGGCATAGAAATCTTTGTAAGAAACAGATCATAGTTATCTGACCCAGAGGTCTTAAAACTGGGAAAACCTAAACCAATATAAGTAATTTATTTCCTGAAAAAAACTGTAGCTCGTCTAAGGAAAGAAGATACTTTATATATGTACATTTGCGATATAAGGTCATATAAATTCCAGTTGGATGACGTACAGTATGTTGTATATTCTCTAAGTTTTTGCTACACTTATCAGTAGATTCTCCCATGTTGAGATCAGCAAAACAGCAAAGTTAAACATTTAACGACTGATAACATTTTAAGCCATATTAAAAAAACTACCAATTCCTGCTTGCTGGAAGTAATGCATCCACCTTTGCTCTTGTTTTCAGATGACCCCTCCACTCCTGCTTGGATTTCTGACCCCCTTGGATTGGCGGGGGGTGCCTGAATCTTGGAGAGGCTCTTTCCCGCTGGCTAGAAGCCTTGCCCTCAAAAGTGACCACCCAGCCTCCTCCCCACCTCTTCCCTGCTGGAGAGAGGCTGTCCATCCTTTCAAGATCTTTTTTACACATTCCCTGTAAGCTAAAATGGGACAGGTGTGGCCTATGTTGCCATCGGGACTGGATGCCAGGAGCCTACACTCAGTTAAAGGTCCTTCTACAATCCATGTGGTTTCTCCATACCATGTGCATGACTCATCCTTTTCTGAGAACAGTGGCAGCAGTATCAAGCGTACCTCCCAGCATTCTGATAAAACTGGAGCCTGTGAAAAGATATGTGTAAAACTGGAACCTGTGGAAAGATCTGTGTGGTAGATCTGGCTCCTTGGAAGGGTAAGACTAGTATTCAGGAGCCTAAATATGCAAACAGGAAAGCCCATACTGAAAATGTGATAGACCTCTCTTTGGATTCATACCATGCGGTTCAGACTGCTAAAGGCCAGAAAACTGCAGCAAGATCTTACGTGTTGCCAAAACCCTTTTCAGTTGTCAAAGCAGTTCCTACTTACAAACCAAATATTTTGGAGATAATAATGAAAAAAATTGTTCCATGGTGCTTTGGGTGGATGAGTTGCTCTTCACTGGCTTAATATATAATTTAGACAAAATAAGGCATTGCTTGATGTGCTTCATTAGTGTTTTCCAAAGTAGCTCTTCTGCTCTCTCCCATCCCCACCTTATGTAGTGACAAAATGCTAGAAATACCAGTGTCTGGGGCTACGGACTATTTTGTATACATTTAAAGACAAGGGTAAGTTTCATGGGTATGTGGATTGCCTATCACAGTGCTGGGGGAATGGGAGAAATTGCTCCTCTGTAACATGCCACATGGTTATGACAGGCACTAAAGCTCAATGTAGCCTAAGAGGTTGAACTCCTACTGCTATTTTACAAACAAACAAAATCCCGTGGCTTTGCCTGAGTGTAACACTAATCTTAAAAAAAGAAAAAGGAATGGATTCCTGGATTAGAAATCTGTCTCATCCTGAGAGCTAATGATCAGATTGAAGTGTCAAGCCTCATTCCCTTGAGCCAGCCAAGATCCAAGTAGAGGTAAAATTTACACAAAGACTGTGGGTCAGTGTTTCCAAAAGGCAACAATGAGTAAGAGTAAGAGAACAAAACTACCCCCTATCTTTCACAACGTTTTCTTTCTATCATGGATTGTGAGATTGTCAAATCTTCTTTAGATATCATTAAAAACAACCTTTTCTACCTTTGTAAGAAGATTAAAAGAAAAAGCCTGTCCAAGTTACAGCCTTAGATTAATCTGAAATGACTACTGTCTGTTCACAGAAGACAAGTATCTTGTTTCTATTAAAATATCAGTTACTAACTATTCCATTCATAAAACCACAAGAAAAGGAAATTGTAGTCAAGACTCATAACATGAAAGAAAACACATTTCAGTTTCTTATCTTGTTCTTGGTTGGGAATCAAAGAAGTGCGATAGCATCAGAATCCATTTTAATTCAAAGTCCCTTTGGATGGCGGTGAGACAAGAGGCAGAGGAACTCTCTGTTGCTTTGGAAGTGTGCATTCTTTTTAAAAATGTTTACCGATGTGGAATGTGAACTCCCAATCAGTGCAAAGAGGCATCTGCACAGTCTGTTGGAAACCCTGAACAATTATAATCCATCATACTAAGATACTAAGACAATTCATTTGACTATCAACAGAGTGCTTGGAGACATGGTGATCTGCACAGACATGTGCCGAAGCCCAGACTCTCACCATACCCTACAACGGCTTTTGTTCTATTCACTTTATGCTGTCACCACCACCCCCAGCCCACAACAGGCTGAGATAAAGGGGGGGGGGGAAGGAAAAAGAAAAATACAGGCCTGAGCTAATAAATGTTTGAGTATCAGAACTAGACTTTATAGGATTGCTCAGAACTGGTGAAGCTGGGCTTGAGCCTATGTCATCTTACACAAAACAACATAAACCAACATAAACATGTACATTTGGAAATGTTGCAAAAGAGAATGAACAGTAACTGGTTTTCAAAACTCAACTCTTTTTTTGATGTTGTCTCCCAACTTTGTCTTAGCCAAAGAGTTTTAACATCTCCTTTCAAAGCACATAGCTGCTTTCATTTTGGAAGCACCAAGCAAAGATGCAACCAAGGGAGTGCTTAACCATGCAGCAAACTCAGATACTCCTAAGATCTCCACAACATCAGTTTAACTAAATGAACACATGGATAGGTATACACATATGTGCCTCAACAGAGCTGAGACTTCACTTGTGTGACACTATCACGATTTTTTTAAAAAACCTAGGACAGAAAACTCATGTCTGAGAAATGTTCCTCAGAAAAGAGACAGGCTGTAATGGAAATTGTAATAATGCACAAAAATAAGGCCCAGATATGCCCAATTCCACTAAAACCAGTAGGAGCAAATGCATACATGGAGGAATAATGTTGCAGTTTTCCCTGTAGTGCTTGAAACACAGAAATTCTTTCTACCAGCCTCCAAAACATAAGGATACTGACGACTTGTCTCAGCGGCCAGACACTTGACCGAAGTACTGGGAATTTACCTCGAAGAGACTAACCAGTTTTGCCTTCTCACTGATTCCACAGTGACCAGAGATAAGACTTCCTACATATCAGACTATCCAAAGTTGTGATGCTTTTAGTATCACTGATGAAAGAAGTCTGAAGTGAAGATTAATTAGCTGAGGCTTTGCTGCTGGGGGAACAACCCTGGCTATAGCAACTTTATAAACTAATCTTCAACAGAAGTTTGATGCTAGTTAAATAAAAATGGTAAAGTGTCCATAACTGGGTCACCTCATCTGAAAACAAACAAACAAAAGAGATATATTCACAGCAGGACTTCAAGTTCAGACAGTACAGGACTTGTCAGTAGACTGTTGAGATGCTGAGGAAACTGCAGGGCTTGAGGTGGTTGTTTTGGGGAAAACCGCTGGCTTCGGTCTGGTTGCTGGAGGTTTGACCTGGGCAGCTATTTTGACAGATTTTGCTGGCCTGAAAGTGCAGGGAATATCACTTGCTGTACTGGCACTTCGCTGGAAAGCTGGTTCAGAGTCCTTGAGGATCTGAGTATGCAAAGGGCTAGAAGGCTCCGACGTGGGTGCCACAACCGGGGAGGTTTTCAGTGGCTCCAGGGTGTCAAGGACTACATCAGGTGTGTGTTTCACATTGCTTTGCCTCTCCAGCTCCCGCAGTTCATTCAGAGCAGAGTTCATAGTAGCTTCAATATCCTGCAGAAAGAGAAGTCAGAAGTGATTACAGGAGCTAGAAATCAGCTTGACTAATTCTCTATGGGAAAATGTTGGGCTAAGCCACAGTTACAGTGAGAAGCAGACTCCCCCTGTCTTCAGAGGCACCAGGGAAAGCAATGGCATTTGGGCTACCCAAAGGAGCAGGGCCAATAGGTATGCAGCACTGGGAGGACATGTTGCCAGAGGCACTGCCTTTTACTCTTGGGTAGCTCCAAAGAAGGGGTGCCCTACTTTCTAACCTGAACCAAAGTCCCCAAAAGCCAAGCACCCTCAGCTTGAACCACAGAGTCAGGCTGCCAATGCTCTGCAAAAAAAGGGATTTCATATTCAGGTGACAGGCAACCTCAGAGCAAGTCTCCAGTCTTCCCCCTCCACCCAGCAGAGATTATGCTTATGGAATAACAATGGGTTCTACCAGGTACAGTATCTACATTTCTACAAACTTTTTAGAGGCCATCTGGCAGATATCTCTGTCTCCAGTAATTCTTTGTCTGAATTCTTTGTCTTTCTTGCTCTGTCACTCAAGATACTGGGATAAACCAATCAATCATTAAAATGTTTAGCAATCCTTCCTGATGCTAATCAGGGATGTCTCCCACCTTTTGTCTACCCTGGCCAGGACCATTAGTAAGTCAGATAATCCATTTAACTAGCTACCCAACACCTGGCTTCTTTTGTTAAATCCAGACCCTGCCTCTCTGGAAGCTCATTGGTCATACCTAAGGTCTGCCCCTACTGGTATCACACACCCTTGGGACTCATCATTAGTCCAGGTAATCTATTGTTCTCACCCGAGACCAGCCCCCCAGGGCCGCCTATTGGTCTGCATTCTTTGCCAGTGCCTATATCCCAGCACACACATGGCCTTAGACCGTGTGTTTTCTGCCATGATCCAAGATGGCAGTCCACCCCCAGACTCTCTCTCTGAGTTTGGGCCACTATCCTTTCTTCATGGACCTCTGCACATCTGAACAGGTTGTATCACCTCTCTATAAGCCATCAATCACTTCTGTCTCCTTAGTTCTATATTGCATGAATATTGTTTGTATGCTTGAGAATATTTAGTAAAGAAATCATTATTTTAGCCACCCAGTTCCTGTGTCTGTTCTTGGGTTCTTGGGAATTCTAACTCTGGTATACACAGGTCAGATCCTATAGATAAGCCAATTGCATATTAATAATTATAATTCCCCATCTTTATTAAATAATAGAGCAATTTGGCTAACAGACAGTCTGGATAACTCTGCCTGAATAACTACAGTGTTTGCCTGCAGTTACATAAGGGCACTTCTGGAATGAGTTCCCACTCACTTCAGAGCAGATGCATCTTAAGCTATCCTGTAAAATTTTGCTTTCTGACACACTTTCCAAAGAAGATTTTCCAGGTACCATGATCACCGTATTTCAGTGGGAAAGCGTGCATTATGGAAGGGATGATATGGCATGAAAAGAATTCTGCAACAACATCACTCCTCTTCAAAAAACCATTGAGCTGTCCATCTCAGTCCCACTATCATTGTGTGATGTGGGCAACATGGGAAATTCTGTGGACTTGCACCAGCCCCGTGTGGTTGTGTGAGACCACACATGACCCAACAGTACGCAATGTGAAACCAATCTCCCACAGTTCATAGTTGCATATAAAATACTGTTCCCTCATTCCATCCCTAAGGTTAAGCAGATCAAGAGCTCAAAGGGGTCATGTGTGGTCTCACACAACCACACAGGTGGGCTGGTGCTGTCTTTCAATCCTTGAGACTATACACAGTAAATTAATGGCCTCTCAAAGTCTGACCTTCTCTTTTTTAAAAAGGGTTTTTTAAGGAGAACTTGCTGCAGTAGGACTGCTGGCTATATATGTGATGCTACGCGTATTAAAGATTGGTAGCCACACCACCTGTGCCAGGAGCAAGTGCTATTGAGGAAGACTCAGTGTGGGTTCTGTAAGGTGATGATAGTTACTCATCAAAGGGTCCTAAGTAAGCTCAATAGTCACAGGATAAAAAAGACAAGTCCTTTTGTGGATCTAAAACTGGCTAATTAATAGGAAACAGAGACTGAGTATAAATGGGCAATTTTCTCAGTGGAGGGTGGTAAGCAGTGGGGTACCACAGGGATCAATACTGGGTCCGATGCTTTTTAACTTGTTCATTAATGATTTGGAGTTGGGAGTAAGCAGTGAAAGGGCTAAATTTGCACATGACATGAAGTTGTTCAGGGTGGTGAGAACCAGGGAGGATTGTGAGGCACTCCAAAGGGATCTGTCGAGGAAGGGTGAATGGGCATCAATGTGGCAAATGGGGTTCAATGTGGCCAAGTGCAAGGTGATGCACAAAAACCCTAACTATAAATACACGTTGATGGGGTCCGAACTAGCAGAGACTGACCAAGAGAGAGATCTTGGAGTCGTAGTAGATAACTCACTGAAAATGTTGAGACACTGTGCGACTGCAATAAAAAGGGCCCCGGCCCCTCCCGCAAAAAGCCTCCCCCCATTGCTGCCGTCTCCCCACTGCCACCGGCAGTGAAGAGCACCCCGGCAGGGCTCAGGAGGTGGCAGTGGAGCTTGCCCGCCCTCTCCCTGGGGCCCAGGGGGGAGAGGAGGCGGGGGTGGCAGCCGGCGCCCATGTGGATCAACTTATTCTGTGGTGCTCTAAAAATCCTAACACATTTGGAAGATCTATGCAAAATGGTGCTCCCCATGACAGTCCCCTCTTCCTCTACGTTAATGAGGAAGGAAATAACGCAAGAAACAAAGGGGTCTTGATAAGAGTAGGATCAATAATCAAGCTAGTATTTTTTCTTTGGCTGAACTATAACATACAAATTTCCTACAAGTGCCGCAATGGATGTGGCCTTGATTGGGGTAAAAGGATTCTTGGAAAGCTAAAATGATTTAGCTCTTCCATGACTCACAGCTTGGCTACATTTTGGTCTCCTCAGAGGCACTTTAAGGCTCACAGGGAGGTAAAACAGTCAAGGACAAAGAACTGCAAACAGCAACCTAATGCATCTGATTTCAGTCTGAAAACTTTTAAAACAAAATACAGATCTATTAAAGACATTGGTGCCAAATGGAAAATGATTATTTCAGTGTTTGAAATTACACCTGAGAGGACATGAAAAGGGAGCTCTAATTTAATGCAACCCATTTTTATTTTATTGATTGTACTCCCTGTGGAAACAATGAATTGTATTCTGGCAGTAAGTGAAGAATGATTAAAAGCAGAGTTTAATTGAAAGACAAAGAGACAGGTATATGCCATTCAAAGCCGAGCAAGAGAAGATGTCAAGGTAATATGTACTACAAAGCACTTTCTCATATTGACAAGGACTTATTGAAGAGATGATAAGGGCAAAAGTCAGCTCTTCAGCACTGGACACAGCAGACATAAAGGACTAGGCCATGCATTTGGGTTTTCTCCTTGGCTGTTCACTATAGCAGCACGTCTCATGACCAACATGGATAAAAGGCCTGAAATGCCCTGTAGAAAGCACAGCAACAATTCCAAAATGCAATCACATTTTCTCAAGATAAGCAATATCAGAACATACAATATTCAGCTCATATATTTGCAGTTTGTAAATTTTGTTCATATTAATATACTAACTAGACTAGAAGAGTTAATTGGTCAGAACTATATAGTAATGAGCAAGTCCATAGAAGGAAATGTATACAGGAGAATATTTTTAAACTTTTGCCTGCTCATTAGAAAGTTCAGACTTCTAGAGAAATGCCACTATTTTTGCTCTTCAAAGAATGATCTGTTAATATTTGGTGGGACTTTATTGGGTTTTATTCCAGCATTTTACATGATATTTTACCTTCTGGAATTACTGGTTATACTTTGTTTCAACAATGTACTAAAACCTACTCTGAGCCATGATGAGATTAAAGCAAGATGAATAGTGAAATGAAATGTTCAGACAGAAGTCTAAAAGGCTATCAATTGGGCTATGGCCAAGTACTAAACATAAAAGAGCTATAACTGCCTTCTTCTATGAGACCATTTTTGGCATCTGACATCCTTGTGCTTTTTTTTCTTCCAAGGAAACAAGTTACAGGTGGCTGCCTAACTTTGTAATTTAAGATTTAAAGTGTTCCTGAACTTTCTACAGATCCATCATATAATGCAAAGCAAAAGATTTGGACAAGTATGCAAATACACCTACAGTTGGGAAGGAAACCAAAAGCAAAAGTCTTCCCACTGTACTGAGGTAGTATCTGCACTCTGGAAATGTATTTCAAAAGCCTGTGGCAGTCTGAAAAACTGACTGACATGTTTGCTGAA
This sequence comes from Gekko gecko, assembly GCA_029375565.1. Taxonomy (NCBI): domain Eukaryota; kingdom Metazoa; phylum Chordata; class Lepidosauria; order Squamata; family Gekkonidae; genus Gekko; species Gekko gecko. The sequence goes on along the minus strand of JAPDNY010000006.1, from coordinate 121,329,346 downwards.
ATTGCTGTGTTCAACAGACAAGTTAAGATTTATTTATTAAAACATTTATACCCTTGCCTTGCGGTTCAAGGTGGCTTACAATAATAGTTAAAATACATTTCCAGTTAAACTGCTGTTGTTGCTGTTGTTGTTCAGTCACACAGTCGAGTCCAATTCTCTGCGACCCCATGAACCGCATCACGCCAGGCCCTCCTATCTTCTGTTGTGCTCTGGAATTTGCTTGATTTCATGTTGGTTAAAATATTCATTAAAATATCTCTCCCTCCCTCTCCCCCTTTTGGGGTGGAACCTGACGGGGGCGGAGTCTGGGGCATAATGCATAGAGTCCAGCTTCCAAAGCAACCATTTTCTCCTGGTGAACTTGATCTCCATCACCTGGAAGTCAGCTGTAATAGCAAGAGATCTCCAGCTGCCACCGAGAGGTTGGCAAGCCTATTGAGAACACTGCTCATGTCAGAAGGTGAAGAGAAGGTCTCTTGCAGCTGAGTAGACATATCCAAACAAATGGCTTCTTCATTGTGTGGACTTTTATGCTAACTAGGCCTGAAAGTTTCAGCACTCAAATCTGAGCACAGCTGTGTACACAGTGATGCAACAACCCTATATTCCTGCCAACAGAAACCAACCCTGAGATCTGTTTTTTTGAAGGTAATTCCTTATCACAGCCTGAAACTGTGAAGAACTGAAAAAACAGTTAGGAAAGCCATGAACAAACAGGACAGGTTGCTTTTGTTTAAATTGTCTTCTTTCGTGATCCTTCAACCCCTAGCCACAGTAAACAAGTGGTGGAGTTTTTAAAACTCTGACACCAAACACCCTGTTTTCCAAACATTCTGACCTTTGAGAGGCTTACTATGCTAACTGCTCTGGAACAGCAACACTCTCAGTGACACCTGATTTCCGTAGAAACACAGCCATATACAATATTAATACTGTATTTTTCCATTTATGCTTGCCAAAAGCCTTATATGCATTTATCCCAAATGGCTTGCATGAAACAAAGTGATATGATTAATCATCACAAATAATGGTTTCAAGTAAAAAAAGCCCCAAAGGAAAGATAATTGTATTACCAAAACCAGGGCAATAGTTCTGATACTCTCTTGTTCCAATTGTTAGTTTCACAAAAGGGTCTACATTATAAATGGCAGAAACAGAAAAGTAGAAAAACAATGCACATTTTAAAGAACATGTCTTTACCTACACTGATCACCAATGTACATAGCGTGGAGGATAAGAGAGACAGCTAATTAAAGGAAGTGGAAGGAGTTAATAAAATACAGAGGAAGAATCATATAGCATATGATACAGGTTAAAATTGCACATTTAAGACTAATAAAAAGGTGCCATTTGTATTGCTACCGATTACTACAGCTACCCATCTGGAAGTATATGACACAGGCATTCTACATAGTCGATGGCCCCTTTTAACTTCCAGACCTGTGGTTATTCTGAATCCCAACTCAGAGCACGGTTGGGAGCCAAAAGGAAGTTATTGGTAGGAGTTATCTGGCAGGACCTCAGCAACCAGCAGCACAGGAAAATGGCCAGATCTCTCTTGTTTTTCAGTGCATTTGAAATCCATTTATGTCTCTTGTGATTAATTGGAAGCATAACTCAGGTACTAGTATTCTACCACATTTGGAAGTGAAAGAACTGTTCTTTTAGGTAGCTTCAGGTCAGTAGCCGTGTTGTTCTGAAGCCATGGAACAAAGTTTGAGTCAAGTGGCATCTTTAAGACCAGCAAAGTTTAATTCTGGATATAAGCTTTCGTGTGCATGCACACTTCCTCATATCAAGATATCTGATGAAGTGTGCATGCACACAACAGCTTATACCTAGAATTAAACTTTGCTGGTCTTAAAGGTGACACTGGACTCAAACTTTGTTCTGTTCTTTTAGGTGTCTCTTTTTCTTTGAGCCAATGTATTTGATCCCACATTGGGCATGTACATGCAGAAACACTCAAACATCTCTAAAAGTTTGAGGCAGGGGTCTCGAACTCATTTGTTATGAGGCCCGGATCTGACATAAATGAGAGCTTGTTGGGCCAGGCCATGTGTGCCATAAAATGTAATGCCAGGTAGCGGAGATATACACTTCATAAAGGACACAGACAAACACAAAGATTTTTTAAAACTTTAAATAAAACATGCTTAAAACACTAGCAATTTTGTCCTTTTAACAGTCTTTGATAGCTGACATCTCTGCTCTGAATTATTGCATCAAAATGTCTGTGCTGTAGCAATCTTGAGTATGCTGTTCAGGTGTGTATCTGTGTAGTGCCACTGCCTCGCCTTAGTCAAGGCAGTGACCAACCTGGTTGTCTTCAAAACCTCCAGCAGGGATCCCAACCCTTTCCAGGGCTCAGAGTCCCACTTAGAGACTACTGGTAGGGCCAAGAAAAAAAACACTGAAACACCCTTCTGCAGACCCCCAGACACACCACCACACAGGTAGGTAACAAAATGATTTATTTTGGGGCAAAGTAGTACCAGTATGCTGTGCACCAAAACAAGAAATGGCTCAGCCCCTATCTAATTTACCTTGAATAGTATAACCCGAGCAATCCATTTATAGCAGTCAAACAGTGTGCATCTCCACAAGCTCAGTCCATCAGGCAGAGTCGAGGTTTTTCAAAAAAAGACAAAAAACCCCTATAGCAACCAGGAACATTAAAGTCCAACAACCAATTAAAGAAGGACTTCAATTTTAGCCACACTGGAGCTCTGACAACCAGCACTAACTGCCAATTAGGCTTAACCAGGCTCACCTGATCCCCTTCCCCAGAGTCAGGCTTGGTAACCAACTAATAGCCTGCAGGTGGCCAACACGTCAGGCTCAGGAACCCAACCTTGGGCTCCTGTTAAAACTAACAACATTTGCCAACTAAAAATAAAATAACCCCCAGTTACTACAGTCTGTAAGCTGCAAACCTACTTTTTTTTTAAAAAAAAAGTTTATTAACAGGATATAATAGCATGTTCCATAGTTAATAACCAATTCTTAACATATCCTTTTCTGCAGTTTTCTTCCCTCCCTCCCCGGCTCCCAACGATGCTCCACCCCCATTAATATTTCAATCAATATTCTCTTACATTCAGTTCTTACTCAATAATCAAATCTTCATTTTAAACATTTTCCTTTTCTATTTCTCCCTTCCTTTTGTACATAAGTTGCTTCATGTGCTGGTCAAGAACATGAGACGGCATCCTAACACAGACTGAGGGCCATGTGTTCATCTACAAAACTATACTCTTCCCCAGAGAAATAACTACAACTTCCTACAAAGGGGGTGAACTTGGCCTGGACACACACTCTCAGTCTAATCCACCTCACTGGCTTGTTGTTATTCCTCCTCTAAAATAGTTCACATTGCTTTCTTACTAAGAAATACTGGATCATGAGGGCATGTATACAATGAAAAGGGGGAGGGAACCCAATTGTAACGAGGAGAGCCTTAACATAAACAGCCTAAACGCTAGGCTTGCCAAGCCCCTGCTGAGGGTGGGGGAACCCCCGCTTAAAAAAACCCTTACCCACTTTTTTGAAACTGGGCCCCAGGGGGACAAAATGGCAGATGGAAAAGTGACACTCTAGCATTTAAGTCCTCCAAGTCTCTCTGGCTATGAAAGCCATAGAGACAAGGGATACAGCGTCAGTTCCCTTCCCTCGTGTGCACTATGCGCCAGTGTGAGTCAATTTCCCCGCTCCAGCTGCCTTCAGTGCAGCCTCGCAGGTCTGGTCTTCACCGGCTGGAGGAGTGTGGGCTCCTGCCCCAGCAGCTTCCTAAGGACACACCCCCAGCTCCCAGCAGCCCCCTCACTTGCTCTGGTGGTGGCATGGTGGGCTGCAGGCATTGTTGCTGCTGCTGCCTGCATTGGATCCTCAGTCTGGACTCTGGCAGCTGCCTGGCTTCACAGAGCCAGAGAGAATTGCACATGGTTCTTTGTTGCCCACCCAGCCAGCGAAGGGTAAGGTTTGGGCATGCTCATGCGAGCCTAGCCGCGGTTTTTACCACTTGGCTGCTGGGGTGGGCTGCGGGCCCTTGTCTCGTGGCTGGGTGCTGGGCATGGAAAGCTTAGTTGGGGGCCTGGGGCTGGGGGGCCTGGGAGACTCCTCCCCAGGTAGAAGAGCTTAGCATGTTAAGTGGACCTGCGGGCAGTGGGCACTGGGCAGCCAGAGCCGCCTGAGCGTGAAGGCCTCGCTAGCCCGCCAGCCACCTGGAGTGCAACGTGTCGATGCCCAGCACCTCCTCCTCGACACCTGTGCCAGAATGATCCTGAGGATGGTGGCGGCAGCAGCAGCAGCAGCAGCTCCCGATGGAGTGGAGGGGCTAGCTAGCTGGGTGCCCTGCAGGTGAGGGAAGGGGAAAGGGGGCTGGGGTATGGACACATGGTTAATGTTTGGGGAAATGGGCTTGGGAAAGTGGACTGGAAGTGTTTGCCCTCTAGCAAACAGGGTGGGCTGGAGATGGACAAACGAGTGGCAGTGGTGAACTAAGGAGGCATGAGGGAATGGAAAACGGATAGCTGCCTTGTCTTTTAAAAAGTGTGCATGCCCACGAAAGTTCATACCTTGAATAAACCTTTGTTGGCCTTAAAGGTGCTGCTGGACTCTAAGTTTGTTCTACTGCTGTAGACCAACACGGCTGACCACCTTGATCTGCCTAATGGTTTGCCTCACAAGTGAGAACTGGGAGGGCTTTGAGGGGATTGACTTGCATGGACTGCCCGCCTGCCCTTTAAAGGAGATGTACTAAAAAGAAGGACAGGATTGCTCTTTGGAAACAATGGGAGAGACTTGAAGGCCTAATGGAAATAATGGGAGCCAGGAATGCCAATTGACTTGCATGGGCTCCATTGAAATACATTACAGCTAAGGAAGAGTTGCAAAGAAAATGCGGAATGGATTTTCCATTAAGATCTCTGCTCCCAAATACACTGCTCTGGGACTGGCCCCAGAGTGGAGTGACAGCCCCTGAGAGTAGCAGGTGTGTTCTGAGGGTGGAATGACAGGCCCCACTCTTAGTCATTCTAGTCCCAGAGCAGTGTATTTGGGAGTGAGCATATTTTAGCTTGCCTGTGGAGCCAAATGGACCCAGTGCAGCTCCAGATGGTTTTACTGGATCCAATGTTCCCTGGTGACTCATTAGATGAGCTTGTAGACTATTGGCACAGCCGACTTTCTGCAGCCATTGACGAGATTGCTCCCCGATGCCCTCTGCGCCCTGGCTCTAAGCTTGCGCCTTGGTGCGCCCAGAAGTTGCGGCTGATGAAGCAAAGATTAAGATGGCTAGAGAGACAGCGGTGGCGTGCCTACGACAAAGCTACAAGAACAGGATGTTTATGAGATCCTATGAGCTGGCAGTCAAAGCTATAAAGAAAGAGCACTACACAGCTTTGATTGCGTCTGTGAGCTCATGCCCAGCCCAATTGTTTAGAATGATTCAGTCCATGATGACTCTGTCACAAGACAGGTCACACATTAGGGGATTGGATATTGGCTGTGAGGCCTTTGCAAGCTACTTCACAGATAAAGACTTGTCACGCTGCTGTGACCTCCCCAACACAGTTGAGACAGTGAGTGAACTTGAGGGCTCCATGCACATCTTCGAGTCAGGTTATGGATCATTTCAGTCCACTCAGCCTAGAGGTTGACAAATTGCTCCTAACTGTATGCCCCACCATGTGTCTCCTCGATCCATGCCCATCGTGGCTAGTGAAAGCTGGTTGCGCTGGGTTTTGAAGTGCCCTAGGGGAGATTATCAACAAATCCTCTTGGAGGGTCAGTTCCCTGGGACACTCAAGGAGGCCATGATTCGTACCCTCTTGAAAAAACCATCTTTGGATTCGACTGAATTGGCTAACTACTGGCCGGTTTCCAACCTGCCCTATCTGGGCAAGTTAATAGAGAGGGCTGTGGCAGTTCAGTTACAGAGCTTTTTGGATTACACGTCCACCCTAGACCCCTTTCAGTCCAGCTTTTGCCTAGGACATAGGACAGAGACAGCACTGGTCAACTTCACGGACGATCCCAGGAGACATCAGGATCGAGGCAGATCAGCAGTGCTGTTGGACCTGTCAGCTGCGTTTGACATGGTTGACCATCAGCTACTGATCCACCGCCTGGCCAACTCTGGAGTTCAGGGGCTTGCCTTGCAATGGCTTGCATCCTTCCTTCAGGATCAGGGACAAAGAGTGGCGCTAGGGGAACAGCTGTCCCAAAGACAGCCACTGACTTGTGGTATGCCTCAAGGGGCACTACTTTCCCCAATGTTGTTTAACATCTATATGTGCTCCCTTGTCCAGATTGCCTGGAGGCATGGGCTAGGGTCTCACCAGTATGTGGATGACACTCAGCTCTATTTCCTTGTGGGCAGCCAGTCTGACTCTACACTGGAAGATCTGGACCAGGCGTTACAAGTCGTGGCTGGTTGGCTCAGACTGAATAGACTGAAACAGTCCAATGAAGACGGAGGTCCTGTGCCTGAACCAGAGTGGCCTGAGGGTAGGGATCCCACTCCTGACCTTTGATGGGGCACAGTTGGTGCCAGCATTGAAGGTTAGGAGTGCTCCTGGATGCCTCTAACAGTGGAGACCAAGGTAGCAGCTGCTGCCAAGTCAGCCTTCTACCATCTTTGACTGATCAGGCAGTTGGTTCCCTTCCTCGAATGCAATGACTTGGCAACAGTGATCCACGTGATGGTCTCCTCGAGATTAGACTACTGTAATGCTCTCTAAATAGGACTGCCCTTGTCCCAAATCCAGAAGCTGCAGCTGGTGCAAAATGCTGCGGCCAGGCTGTTGATGGGTCTCTCTATGGGGGAGCATATCCAGCCTATACTAAAAGCATTGCACTGGCTGCCAATAGCATACCAGATTCACTTCAAGGTGTTGGTTTTGACCTTTAAAGCCCTTTATGGTCAGGGTCCGGCATACCCAGGGGACTGCCTTTCCCCATATGTTCCTCTGCGTTCAGAGGCTCAAAACCAGCTGGCCCTCCCAGGCCCCAAAGATGCTAGACTGGTGATAACCAGGGTCAGTGCCTTCTTGGTGGCAGCTCCGTACTGGTGGAATGAGCTCCCAGAGGAGATCAGGGGCCTGTGGGATCTTTTACAGTTCTGCAGGGCCTGTAAGACAGAGCTCTTCTACCAGGCTTTCGATTAGGAGCAGCCTTAAACACTGAGGAGTGACCATGCACCCTGGTTTTACCACCCTAAGTCTATCCCGCCACATAATTACTTGATCAAATTGAGCCAATTTGAGAATACTACCAGGACTAACACCTAAGTAGTGATATGGTTGGATTTAGGAATCTCTGCTCTGTGCTTTAATTGTTTCTGGCACTTTCGAAAATGGATACTGATTGTCTATGGATGTTTTATGTATGTTTTTAATTGTATTTATATATGAATTTTATGTAAGCCCCCCTGAGCTCGCCTTCGTGGGAAGGGCAGGGTATAAATTGAACTAATAAATAAATAAATAAATAAACAAACCTGGAGTTGGCAACCCTATCTTCTTCCCAGCCAACCATCAGCCTACCTTTATATGCCCCTCTGACTTCAGCTTTCCATCTCCCCCCTTCCTGCAGCCTCTACCTAGGAAAAGTAGTCTTTCTTCACAGTGGGGACCCAAGAAGGAGAGAAGAAGCAACCTCAGCAGGGTGTAATGACATGGAGTCCATCTTGCAAAGCAGCCATTTTCTCCAGGGGAACTGATCTCTGCCATCTGGAGAACAGTTTTAATTTTGAGTGATCTCCAGCCCTCACCTGAAGATTGGCAGCAATGGTTTCCCAGGAGAAAATAACTGTTTTGGAGGGTGGACTCCATGGCATTCTATTCAGCTGAGGCCTCTCCCCTCCCCAAACTCTGGCTTCTGTAGACTCCACACAAAATGTCCAGGAATTTCCCAACTTGGAGCTAGCAACCCTAGTCAGGACTGGCCCTAATGAGTTTCCCACAAAGGCCAAAGTAGGCCTGGAATGGACCTCCTGCCTTTGCCAAGCTTGGTTGCCTAGCAATAGCCACTGAGGGAAAAGTTAGCCCCACAGGAGCCAAGCAGGAGAAGTGTCTTTTCAAGAGAAACAGCCTTTTTGTCAGTTTATTCTGTCAGGGAAATGGCCAGGCTGGCAGAGGGCAAGGGAGAGGAGCAGAGCCAATGGCATGTGAGTACTCTTGAGTGGCAGCTGGTGGGCCAATGGCTGATCGAGCACACAGCACAGCCAATGGGAGAGCCAGAAAGTGCCAGTGGAAGAGCCAGAAAGTGCAAGGAGAGAGAAGTGAGTAACAACCACCGCTGTGAAATTACTGATACTAGCACTTTATTATGTCTTATAGTTCAAATGGTTTTAGAATTGTTTTATTATTTAACTAGGGAGCAAAGCCCGTTGTGGAGGAAGACAATGGGCCCTAGAAAGGAAGGGAGGGAGGGTGGAAGGGAGGGAGGTTTGGAGGAAGGAAGGAAGGGAGGAAAGAAGGAAGGAAGAGGGGGGAGAAAGAAAGAAAGAAGAAGAAAGGAAAGGGGGAAAGGAAGGGAAGAGGGGCGGAAGGGGCTTCTCTTGGCTGACTGGGCCCATAGAAGGCCCAGAGGATGGTTTGAGGGGGCGGAAGGGGCTTCTCTGGGCCGAATGGCCCCATAGAAGGCCCAGAGGATGGTGGGGGGCAGAAGGGACTTCTCTGGGCCGACTGGCCCCATAGAAGGCCCAGAGGATGGTGGGCGGAGGCGGAAGGGGCTTCTCTGGGCCGACTGGCCCCATAGAAGGCCCAGGGGATGGGGGTGGAAGGGGCTTGCCTGGGCCGACTGGGCCCATAGAAGGCCCAGAGGATGGTGTGGGGGGGGGCGGAAGGGGCTTGCCTGGGCCGATTGGGCCCAGAGAAGGCCCAGAAGATGGGGGGGAGCGGAAGGGGCTTGCCTGGGCTGAATGGGTCCAGAGAATGGTGTGGGGGGCAGAAGGGGATTGCCTGGGCCGACTGGGCCCACAGAAGGCCCAGGGGATGGGGGGCGGAAGGGGCTTCTCTGGGCTGACTGGCCCCACAGAAGGCCCAGAGGATGGTGTGGGGGGTGGAAGGGGCTTGCCTGGGCTGACTGGCCCCACAAAAGGCCCAGGGGATAGTGGGGGGGGGGCGGAAGGGGCTTGCCTGGGCCGACTGGGCCCACAGAAGGCCCTGAGGATGGTGTGGGAGGGCAGAACGGGCTTCCCTCACCTGCCTCGGCCTTGAGGGCCTGTCCCTGCGCTCACTCTGCAGACGGTCCTCTCCCGTCAGAGGACTGGAGCAGACTGAGGCGAAGACACTGGCCAGGGCTGACGTGGGTAGGACTCCATCAAGCAGCCAGTCCGCCTCGTCCAGCATCTTCTGACTGCCAGTTCTTGGGCCCAATCAATTATGGCAAGCATAGAATGTTCTGGGACCAAAATTCAATTATATATAAGGAAAGGATTGTTGCTGTTTAATCTACTTTATGTGTACTGAAAATTTTATGTTTTATGTTAGCTGCCCTGAGCTGGCCTCGACCAGAAGGGTGAGGTAGAAATTTAATAAATCAAATTTAATAAATCAAATCAAATCAAATCAAATGTTGGGCTTTTATATATATAGGATTTTTAAAAGTCACAAACTGAACTTCTGGAACTGAATTTGAAATTAAAAATGAAAGTTAACTAATTCCTTGTATGCCCCCAGCTTGTAAAATTGTAACATCAAACTTCATTGCCAAAATTAATACACACACACATAAACAGAATATTTTGCTAATGTTTCAGCACTGGGTGAATGTCCAGACAATACTTAAGCATAACGTTCATACAGAGAAGTGACGGGTATTTATCTGCTTCTATGAAAGCCTAGCCTGGAATCTTTCCTTACCTGTGCAATGACTTCAGGGTCCATGGGTCGATGATTGTTAAAGCTCTTTGACCTTCCTGCAGTTACATTTTTCCGGATGTGGGGGCTTTCTATCCTGTTCTTCAGAGAAGCATGTCGGCTGAGGGAGTTGAGGCTGCCATGGCCACTGATAGAGCATGTCTCTGTTACCTCCTTTGGAAGACTTTGGCTCATAATGGGTTGCGAGGAAGGGCGAGAACTAGCCACAGCTCCTGGCGGGCCTGGCTCTCCCAATGAGCTAGGCAGTCCATGACTATCACTTTGACGAAAAGCTCTTCGTATGCTGCCAGACTCAGGTCTCTTTCTTTGCCTATAATCAAAAAAAGGCACAGGACCCTTTTTTTTTGTAAAACTGCACCACAACACAAACAATCCCAGAAAAGCAATGGAAGGTAATGAAGTCACTCAATAAGCACTCTGAAAAAAATTCACTCTACTTGTAATAACTAGGCTGGCTTAACAGCAACAATTATCTCAAAAGTGTTTCACTTGGTTATGGAGCAAACGCTTCAAGAAAAATTATACTCTTGACCTGGACTTCAGAGTCACAACTAGCAGTATTCTGTACAATTGCTGGAGCAAAATATGACATGGGACATCTTTAAAATGTGAGCTGGATGAACCATTGGACTAACACATCAAGATACGTCAGAAAACCTTTGCTAATTTCAAACTTGGTACCATGTGGTTGCAAATAATGAGCAAGGAATTCAGTCATTTGAGGGGAGAGGGATAGATGGGCATGATTTTACAATTCTAAGAAAAATACAACACTAAATAGGAACTAGTTTTATACTGAAAATCTATAGCATTATGCTTTTATAAAGGGGTAACAGAAAATAAGAAACTGGAAATAATGCAGACATATTGGCAAGAGTTCTTTCCCTTAAGATCAGTTGAGACCACAATGGAAAACGATCAGAGGAGATGGTAGATTCCCAAGTAAGGAACAGCCTAAAATATACATTAACCAAATACACCATGAATTGTTTTAAGGTATAGCTGAAGAACACACTAGTTGTATATGAAAATGATACTGCCCCTCCCCATTATGTTTTAACAGATACATTTCGCCTTTCAACAGAAGATTGTACTTTGTATAAAATGGAAAAGCAGATGATGAGTCTTACTTATTGATATTTGCAAGATAAATATCTGCAACATGGCTACCACTGGGCAGTTGGAACCAGCTCTGGCTGTCACTTTTTCTTCAGGCGGCTCAGAATTTACTTCCACTTCAGATTTGGGGCTTGATCTTTCTGATGTGCCATCCTCCCTAGGAAAGAAGAAAGGTCACAACCTTAAACCCTATGTCTTGTCTTCAACATACACCACTGTCACCTTTTCTTTACACTGCAAGAAATAAGTTATAACACTCACATTACAGTATCCAATTTTAAGGCATCACTCAAAGGCCATGTGCTGTATGAGATTCTTAAAACACCCAAACTGCAATTTGTGCTAGATAAAGGTTCTCCTAATCAGGGGAACTGTATTAAGTTCAACCAGAATTCTGACAACATGCAGCAGCTAAAGTTCACAATCCCCAAAGGTCTTCCTCTTCTGCAGAAGTAGAATTACACTGAACCCTAGCTCTTCCAAGCACTGTGCCCCAACAATCTTAAGATAACATACGTGTCCTGAACAACGATGTACTGATGGGGTATCAGACCATCAATTCCATTATGACGGCCCTCCCACCAGTCGTCAGAGGCCCGATGATAAAGCAAGAGAGAAGCTCCCTTCTTAAAGGACAGCTCACGTGCTGTTCGGCCACTGTAGTCAAATTTGGCTATTGCTTCGATGGGTTCACATTCTACAAGAAAGCAAAAAACATTTTTTTTAAAAAAAGAAAGCTCAGATTTACAAAAAGCTCACAAAATTTAATCCAGTGCTCTTAATTCTTTACAATAAAAGATAATGAATTCATGATGGAGGGGAAATGTGACACAGACCACGCCAGCCAAAAAGATGTTAAAGACACCTCCACAAGTTTAGTGCAACAGGTATAAAATGTTTATAACTGTTTATTTGACCTGGGTTCCCCAAGAGGCAGTGTGTTCTGTAAATTCAGGCAGGGTTTCCAGGCAGAATCTAACCCTACGCTAAGTGAAGAATTACTTAGACTGAGGAGCCAAGATAGAGACAGCTGGTATTGAAGGCCGGGTGGGACCCTATGGATTCAAGTGACCTGAAACCTAACGTACTCTCTTTGGCCATCTATAGCTGTGGCACTGCAGAGCAGCAGAGATAAGGCCTTCTACTCCCTCTGCCTGTCAGTTGCCCTGGGTACTACTGCCAGAATCCGTGGAAGTCCCCAGTTTTAGCTCATAGCTAAAACCACCAGCACTGACGCATGCTAAACAGTCTGTTGTACTAGGTATGGTATGAGCTCAATGGGGTTCACATTCTCCTCAACCCTTCTACAGGAGTCAAGATTATAGACAGAGGCTTGGATCCACAAGAGTGTTTCCACAGATGGAAGGATTTTAGTCCATGGAACATGAATTTCTCAGTTTCCCCCATCCACTGCAGCATTAAACAGGCATTTTGGACTGCAGCAGGAGGGGGAGACAAGACAATTGCACTCTACAAGCAGAAATCTTCAGTCTGCCAGAATAACTATTCCGTTCATCTCCAGTTCAAATATTTGAGAGGTATACACATTAAAGCTTAGACACAGATCAAAAAATATAAGGGGTTTGCAAAATGGGACTGGATGCAACTCCCTCAGGAGAATATAGTTGCTGCTATATTAACAGCACTCATACTGGGCGAAAGTTATTTCAGATTAAATAATTTACAGTGCAATCCCATGCAGAAACTACGCCAGTCTAAATCCAATCAAATCAATGGAGTAACTCAGCATAGGATTGTACTTTTAGAGTAGGAATGTATTACCTGGGGGTGGCATGAAGCATACAGAGACACACATATTATTATATGTAACCTCTTCCATACCATCAGGGCAGATCAAAAAAGAAAACAATGAGCAATAAAATGAGCAGCTATGAATAGCAAGCTCTTTATCAAGTGGTTAAAGAATAATTCTGGACTGGGAAGCAAAGGTGGTGCATGGGAATGGAAGGCCTCTGGTCTCCAATGTGCTTCCATGGAAATGTGCCTGATGAACATTTTGTTTGCTTATGAATTTCTACAGTGTGCTCCCAATATCAACCTTGAGCCCAGTTTTTTTCCTCCCTTCCTCTTTTTGATGGTAAATTCTTTTCAACTCTGAGAAACATACTCATCATAAGGTATATTTATGTTGATTTCACTTGGCTTGAAAGACCTTCCACTGTGCAGTAAGCCACCACAGAAGAGTCTTACAGTAGGCAACAGAACAGAGAGCCATTTAAAATTATCCTTCAACAAAAGAAGGATGCCCTCTCTAGGGGAAGATCAATGGCATTCTGGGCATCATCTCTCAGGAAATATAAAATGAATTTGGAGCAAGGAAAGTCAATCAAGATTAACCCCCAAGGGTGCAGAGACTGGCCCAAGGCCAATCAACCACATCTGCTGGATTGAAACTTCAGTAATGGATTTTCCAGTGACAGAAAGAGACAAAGATTCCCCCAAGCCAAGCATTTCAGAACAGTTTGCAGACAGAGGGTCTGAGTTATCAGCCCACTCCAACCATCAAGGTGCTCACCAGGGTGACAGATCATTCACTTGTGTTTTTAAGCTCAGATTCCCCCCCCTCAAATTCCTTGGTCTGTACAGTAGACTATTCCAGCTCTTTCTTTTCCTCTGACTTGTTTGGTTTCTGAACCAATTAATATACCCCCCTTTTAAAGGCCTCCTTTCTGCATTTTATTACAAACAAGGGAACCGTATATTTCGTTAGTAATTCTTTATTATGCCAACATCAGCAGGATTCTCAAGTTCCTAAACTTTCAGTGTTTCTTTCTGGACTTTGGTCTTCAGCTAGCCAAGGATATCAATGAAAGGAAGCCTGCACTGCAAGGTTTGCACTCAAAGGCACCTGGGAATAAAGATCTGAAGAAGCTACTAATCTACCCCTTTATATACAAGAACAGCCACATAATCTTTGTCCATTGACTATCTCTCAGCTAAGCAGAAAAGGCTCCAACATCATTGCAATTATTGCCCTATGGAGCTGTCAGCACCTGGCATAACAAGAACAATGGAACTGTACAGTGAGGAGCAAAGACCTTACTAACTGACTCTCATTCATTTCTCTATCCTATGATAGGATCCTTTCAACTCACATCATCCTAACTATCAAGCACCATATATAAAAGGCAGAAAGGGTCTGCCTAATTCTAGTGTTGTTTGTTTACTTGTTTTAACTGAATTTTATAATTCAACTGCATTTTTAATTGTTTAGATCCAGCATTGATTCTGAATGTATCCAGCCTGATCACCGGTAACAAGCTAGTTTGCAGGTAATTTCTTGGATCTGTTTGTTTGCCTTTCTTAACTACAGGTACAATAACAGCATGTTTCTGTTGGTCTGGTATTTTACCTATTGGATTAATTCTGGTTAATAAAGGTGCTAATAAAGGGTGTCAAATATGCAGCCTGTGGACCTGGGGGGCTTCTATCTGGCCAGCCAAGAACCTGGCTGTCTGCTGCTTCCTCCTTCCTGTTTCTGGCATCACTGCTCCTTTCCCTCAGTGTCTCCTACTTCCTGCTTGGCATAGAAGACAAAGAAAGCCTTCCTTTGATCATCTGAGGGCTCCTCCCCCTTCCTCCTCTGGGAAGGGAGGGGGAGGGAAAGAATCAGAGAGAGAGAGAAAATGGAGTCTGGAAGCACTTTTAAGAAGACCAACACTGTTTTATTCCAAGTATAAGCTTTTGTTTGCCTGCACACTTCTTTGGGGGGGACTTCTTTGGGGGCGGGGAGCTAGAGAGAGCATGCCAGAGAGAAAGAGAGTCCTGTGTAAGACCAACAACATTTTATTCCAGCTGTAAGGGTTTTTGTTTGCCTGCACAGGTCTTCGGGGGGAGGAGGGGGAAAGCTAGAGAGAGCATGCTGGAGGGAGGGAGGGAGGGAGAGAGAGAGAGAGAGAGAAAGAGAGAGAGAGAGATGGATCCCCCTTTCCATTTCTAACAGATGGGGGGGGGAGAAGAAACCTAACAGCTTGTATTCCATATTAGTGAAAGGGAGCAAGAGTCCAGCAGCACCTTAAAGACTAACAAAGTTTCTGTTAGGGTAGGAGCTTTCATGAGTCTCTGATCACTTTTTCAGATACAGCTAGAATGAGAGACTATCTTCCCTTATATCTTGGAGATATGCCAAATGAGAATAGCAGGCACTGATAATTAGAGAAACAACCTAGGTGTCAGGTAGTCCTGCCATGATGGATGGAGGGGAGGGGAGGATGGCTATGGGCGCCATGGTGGCGTGACGGGCGGGAGGTTGGGATCGTAGGGGTGTTGATTTATGCCTGGTGTGTGAGAATGGAATGTGGCTCTGGCAACCCCTATCTTTGGTAGACTGAACATTCTGACCTTGGAGAGTCTAGCTGCGAGCTTTCCTATCGCTTTCAAAGCTGCAGCTTTGCTAAGATTAATGGGGGCGGTGGGAACTTCATTAGTGTAGTAACTTTCGATTCCCATTCGCATGTTATTCCCTGATTGGTAGAAGGGGGGGTCCCCATTCACCCCCTTTCCCTGTATAACTGCTTGCTATGTGTAACCAAGTTATTCTGAACAATGTATCTGCTCCAGTAACCTTTCTATTGCAGCTTTCCAATAAACGCTATTCTTGTTTGAATCACAAGGCATGGTGTTTGGCTGACTAAGTTAGGGCTTCTGACAGTTTGTTCAGAATCATCATCTAATTTCGGGACTGGTCGGAAACCCGCGGCTCCAAAATGAGCAGCGGTGAAGAAGACACTCTCCCGATCGAAGAGGAAAAGAAAGAGGATAAGAAACCTCCTGGGAAGGATGTACCCAAAGAGACCCCTGACACGTATGTGCCGGGAAAATGGGGTCAGGAGTACGACTTCGGAGGGCCCTACGGGGATCCATATGGGGCCGCCTATGGGGGGGTGACCACCCGAGTCGAACGCAGACGAGACTGGGTGAAACCCCTGGCAGAAGCCCACGAAACGTGGTTTGGAACCCCTCGGGCATCGGTGGGGGGAAGCCACCCCGACAGATCGGTCCGCAGACTGATCACGGCTGGGGCCCTGGAAGACACCGGCCGAGACTCCGAGAGCCTGGAAGGTGCCGTGGTGAGGCGAAGGTGGAGTGGGGAACCGAGCCAAGACCGCCTGATGCGCTTCCTAGATGAATCCCTCGCCCGCATCCCACAGATGATCGCAGAGGGCATCCGGGAAGAGCGAGAGCGCCAAAGGCGAGAGGAACCACCAGACCAACCTCCCCAGGATCAACGTCCGGCGCCAGGTCCAGATCAGCAGAACGTGCCAGCCGGCCCTCCGGCGCAACCAGCGGGACCAGGGCCGCAGGGGCCACCGGGGCAGCCACCCCCTCGCCCATGGGGGTTCTTGCCACCAAAGCCTGCGGAACTCCTGGACGCAGACTTTGATGGAGATCCAGAAAAGTTCCCGTTCTTCCTCGTGAGGGCCGAAAGATTTATCGAAACCTGGGGCCACCTATTCCAACGCGAAGACCGCATGGTCGATGTCATAGCAGCCCACCTGAAAGGAGCGGCCGCTGACTGGTATGTTGGACTTCATCAGGCTGATGGACGAGAACTGAGAGAAATCGATTCTTTCATGTGGGCCATGAAAGAGCAATTCGAGGACGTGAACTCCAATAAAGCGGCAAAGGCGACAATCCGGGCCCTCAAGCAAGGTACGAGATCGGTCAGGGATTACACAGCGGAGTTCCGGAGGTGCGTGGCCAAAATCCGGGGAGTGCAAGATGGGACCCTCGTGGAGTACTACAAGTTGGGGCTCAACGCGGAGATTCGTCGGGAAGTCACAAAGACCCAAGACCCAGACACACTATCTGGTTGGATACAAGCCGCCATTACTATGGAGAACCGCTTGAAAACCATTAAATTGGATGATGCAGCAGCGATGGTTAACCGGGGCCCTACACCGGCTACACGGGGAAAACACCCCACACCGAATCCAAAGCAGAAGGATGGCACGAGAGAACTCCGGATGAAGCAAGGTTTATGCCTCAAGTGCGGGGAAGGGGGCCACTTCGCCGCGAGCTGCCCAAGCTCCCCTGCATCAACTGGGGCGCCCAAGGGAGTCAAGAAAAAGTTCGACACGTCCACGCCAAAGCCGGTGGCAAAGCCAAGAGGAGCAAAAGCCCTGCAAGCCAAGCCGCTCAGCGAAGCGTCGGACTCATCGGATGGCGAGACCGTGCCGCCGGGAAACGAGACGGACCTGCTGTGAACAACTGATTGGTTTAGCATAGGAAAAGGAGTACGACAAGGATGTATATTGTCCCCTTGCTTATTTAATTTATATGCAGAGTACATCATGCGAAATGCTGGCCTGGATGAATCACAAGCAGGAGTTAAGATTGCTGGGGAAAAGATCAATAACCTCAGATATGCAGACAACACCACTCTAATGGCAGAAAGTGAAGAGGACCTAAAGAGCCTCTTGCTCAGGGTGAAAGAGGAGAGCGCAAAAGTGGGCTTGAAGCTCAACATCAAAAAAACTAAGATCATGGCATCTGGCCCCATCACTCCTTGGCAAATAGAAGGGGAAGTCGTAGAAGTAGTGACAGACTTCACGTTCCTGGGATCCCAGATCACGGCAGATGGTGACTGCAGCCATGAAATTAAAAGACGCCTGCTCCTTGGGAGGAAAGCGATGGCAAACCTAAACAGCATGATAAAAAGCAGAGACATCACCTTGCCAACAAAAGTCCGCATGGTCAAAGCAATGGTATTCCCGTAGTAATGTATGGCTGCGAGAGTTGGACTATAAGGAAGGCCGAGCGCCGAAGAATAGATTCTTTTGAACTATGGTGCTGGAGAAGACTCTTGAGAGTCCCTTGGACTGCCAGGAGATCAAATCAGTCAATCCTAAAAGAAATCAACCCTGATTGTTCCCTGGAAGGCCAGATCCTGAAGCTGAAGCTCAAATACTTTGGCCACCAAATGAGAAGGGAGCATTCACTGGAGAAGACCCTGATGCTGGGAAAGATTGAAGGTCAAAGAAGAAGGGGACGACAAAGGATGAGGTGGTTAGACAGTGTCATCGATGCAACGAACATGAAATTAAGCAAACTTCAGAGGACAGCAGAAGACAGGAGGGCCTGGCGTAATCTGGTCCATGGGGTCGCGAAGAGTCAGACTCGACTGTGCGACTGAACAACAACAACAATGAATCTGATGTTGAAAAGACCCCAAAGTCAGCCATAGAAATAAAAAATCTTGATGGATACATTAAGCATTACACCAGTGGCCAAGAAAAAAATTAACTCATTATTAAAGTATTTCCCTTTGGAAATACAAGAGTAGAACAGCAGCAAAACACACTACAGGGCAATTGACCTCATTAAGGAGCAAGAGGATGGCTGTCAGAGTTGTAGAAGACCCAAAATTTTTAACAGCGTTTTTTCCATTCTGACCCCACTTTTAGACTTCAAAAATCTCTGTTTTGGTACCTTGAAAGCAATTCATGGAAATAATTTTTTAGAGATCAGTAAAATGTTAACACCAATGTAGCAATTGGATTGTTCCAGCTAATAAACTAGGTACACAACTTATTACTATTTCATTCTGCAACTTATTATAATGCATCCAATATGTTTGCACATGGTTTATCTTCATATCTACATGAAACTTTTGTGTTGATCTAGCTATGGATAAATCTGAAGTAGGTTAATTCAGAGCCCTATGGAATTCTGCAGATTGTATTCAGCACCTTTCAGACCCTGTATCTGAAATGCAAAGTGGAATGGTTTCAAATTGGCTAAGACTTGTCAGCACACTTGGTATAAACAGAATTACTTCCACCTGGACATACCTCCCTGCCCCGAAGCAGTGTTTGATGATGCAAGCATTACCTTTCAAGTCAAGACAGATTCCCAGTCAGTGAAATCATGTTGATTGCCTAGTGCCCTCAAATGTTTATTCATGTACACTTGTACCAACTCCTCCCCTAGGAGCACTGAGAAGGCAACCGTATTTTATCTACTTGAAACATAGTCCATAGGTTCCCTTTGGAATGTTTACATTTCCTATCAAAGACACATTTTGTAAGTTCTGAGTGCAGTCAATGTTCTGAAGATGGCGTTTTCCCTTCTCATCCTAACTTTGGCAGAAGTTGGAGTTTACTAACCAGGGCAGCTTTGAAGTAGCCATCAGGCAGTACTCACCATCATCACTTGTGTGGTGTTCAGTGGCCATATCCTGAGCTACATCTTCTGTGGAGGTGGTCTCCCCATGAGGGCTTTCACTGCAAAACAAAGTGGGAGTTACAGTGTTTAGAATTTCAACTCACTGTTACTTCTGTGTCAGAGAAAAGCCTCAGGAATACTACACGTGAGTTTTATACAATGCATGGGAAGAGGAAGTAGAAGAGGAAGCGGCCACCCTACTGTGGCATTCTGGAAGACATGGAAGTAGTCCACTCATTGGTAAAAACTGGTCCAGCAGTGGTGTGCTTTGTGTGTGTGCATTTTGAATGATGATGTTTTGGTTTTAGCTTTTATAATACAGAGAATATTGCTGGCTAGACCAGCATTCCATCTGATCCAGCATATGCCCTGTTGTTGGCCCTCCAGAGGAACTGGTTGGCCACTGTGTGAGACAAGTTGCTGGACTAGGTAGTGTCAAGGAACTGAGACTCTTGCCTAGTTCCTTGTTCTTTCACATATTGGTTTTCTGCCAAAACACTCACATGACCAGGAAGGGGGTGCTACTCCCTCAGTTCTCTCCACACTGCCGGCAGAGACCCCTAGAAACTAAAGTTCCAGAGAGTTCACAGCAGGGCAGGAGGGAGGGATGTGTGCCAGCACAGAAGACCACTCGATAAACAACGGTTACAGTTAAGTACAACCTCGTGGCTTCTGTGTGGTCCCACATGGTGAGCTTAGCAAGATCACTGAGTGAAGGAGGTGGGTGTGAATCTCTCAGGAGACCACAGAGGACTGCTTTATCAACTGTTGTTTAGCAGCACAAATTGACCTTCACCCCAAAATGTCTTATACCAGAGCAGTAAGCTCTGTGCAAGTGTCCCTGTCAAAATACATGTAGGAATGTGGCAAAGAAAAAAGCACTCTTTTGAAAAGAGCCATCATACATACAGTGGTAATGAAGAGCCGTGCACTCAAGACAGTGTGATAGTGTCAACTGACCCACAAGGATGGGTTGTGTGAGGATGCTGACCATGCATTACATGAGGAGTGAGAGACAACTTTTGGTTGGGGATTCCAGCAGGACATCACTTTTTGAAACTTCATGCATGGAGAGGGTATAAGTTAGAACTATATAATAAATGAAGCACCATGGAAGTGCCAAAAATAAAACAAGGGGTTATATCCCTCTTTTGTAGCATGCTTAGTAATCCAACAAGGAAAAGATTAGAGAGTTTTTGTCCAAATCAGTTGCCAAAAACATATTCAACCGCACAAGAAACAGGGTCCAAACCATGCTGCAACTTCTGCAGAGACTCTCCTTCCCACTTAAAGGTGCAAGGCCTGGTACTGCAAGAGTGGTGTTTGCCACTCAGAAAAATGGGAGGCTACTCCTACAAGCAGGAAAGGAGCTGTTTAAAGTATTAATTTGTCAGCAGGAGTGAGAATAAGCAGATCTGCACTATGATAATGAAGGCAGTAAAAAGAGGTGTGATGTGGCTAAAGAAAGGATGGACACAATGAGCCACAAGGGAAAAAAGCTTGTGCAGTCTGCAGAGCAATCTGTGCAGCAAAAGAGGCAGAGAAAAAGGCATAAAACAGGTTGTCTTTGCAAGGTATTAGAACTGCATTCCTCAATGACAGGGGTTATTGTCAGGAATGAAGCATAAAGGCCAGGACCTGGAATGTCATTTTGTGGGGCCATGCCAAGTAGCCCTGACCTTCAATTAAAATACCAGAGAACTGGTTCTGCTAATCAGTTAAAACATGATTACAGTGCCTTCCTTTGACTCTGTGGAGCATTTGCACTAAAACCAGAGACAAAGTAAATATGTCCATCATGTCAAGTTAAAAGTAATGTCAAGACAATATTGCAGGACACCAGGAGTTGGAAACACATGCCCACAACAAGCTTCCCACACATAGCGAAGGAGACATCGGAGACGGCAGTACTTCCAGAAGATCATAGATAAAAGACATGCTGTGAGAGAAAGAACCATGCTGAGACCACATGCATGCTGCATATTAGGTCTGTCTCAGAAAGAAAGAAAACCAAATCTTGGCATCCTGTGAAGGGCAAAAGACAGAGCAAAATAACAGTTTTGTTTATGGTGTCACATATAGATATGTAAAATTGCCAGGAAATGCAGCAGTGGAAGCTGAACAGAGCTGACAATCTTAGTAAAATGGGGGGGGGGGGGGAAACAGGCAGGTTGCTTTGAAAAAAATATCAATAAAGGCCTGTCAAAGCAGCAGGAAAAATTTAATATAGGAGCCTCACATAGGCCACATTAATCTCTGTGCACATTGAGAGGCAGCTAACTATAAACCCAGTGAAGGGGAACATTGGAAGCTTCCCTCCTCAACAAGAGAGGAACTGTCTTCAGGAACAGTAGAGTGGTCAAGACACAAGAACTCCCAGCAAAAGACATGTATTATGAGCCACCCAATCTGGGCCTATCATAGGCTGCTCTTCAGGTGCTGCACTGAAGACATAAGAATAATTTGAAATCACATCATTTTTCCTGTCCCGGGGGGGGGGGCATGCAACAGAGCACCTTGAAGCTGCCTTATAGTGGATCAGACCATTGGTCCCTCAAGGTCAGTATTTTCCACTCAGACTGGCAGCAGCTCTCTAAGGTGTCAGGCAGAGAAAGGTCTTTCACATCACCTACTGCTAGAAGGTTAACTGGAAGGCCAGAGATTGAACTTGGAACTTCAAAATGCAAGAAGAGGTTCATCCACTGAGCCATGGGTCCTCCCCATTTATCACGAAATGGAATAATATAATCAATTGGAGACAGATAGCCTTCGTATAGAGGAGAGGTGGGCAAATTGTTGGATCGAAGCCCACCAAGTGACAAAGGTGCAGACAGAATTGCAGGAAGCCTGGTGGACAAAAGATGAAAGGATCTTGATCACCAGAGACTTTGTCAGTAGGAGATGCCAAGGATGGAACTTGGCCTCTTGTATATGAACAAAAGGTATGCAAAACTCAGAGACATCACGTTAAGTGAAGGCAAGAAAGAAATATAATCCAGGGATCCTACAGAAAGCCTGTTATTGCCCACAGAACGTTGTTCGACTGGACAGCAGAATTCACAGCATCTGTGAGGAGGTCATTTGCTTTAATGTTTTGTTCTGTTTTTTGCTTGTTTTGTTTTTATTAACTCCTGGCTAATAAACTCCTAGCTAAAACCCTAGGGTGGGGTAACATGATTGATCCAAATTAAGGGAACAGATTTATCATGCAGATGTCCAACATAGGCTGTGACTTCCAGAAAGCTTTTGATAACGTTCCTCATCAAAGGCGCTGAAGTAAGCTCAATAGGCACGGAATAAAGGACAAGTCCTTTTGTGGATCTAAAACTGGCTAATTAATAGGAAACAGAGATTGAGTATAAATGAGCAATTTTCTCAGTGGAGGGTGGTAAGCAGTGGGGTACCACAGGGATCAGTACTGGGTCCGATGCTTTTTAACTTGTTCATTAATGATTTGAAGTTTGGAGTAAGCAGTGAAGTGGCTAAATTTGCAGATGACACGAAGTTGTTCAGGGTGGTGAGAACCAGGGAGGATTGTGAGGCACTCCAAAGGGATCTGTCGAGGAAGGGTGAATGGGCATCAATGTGGCAAATGGGGTTCAATGTGGCCAAGTGCAAGGTGATGCACATTGGAGCCAAAAACCCTAACTATAAATACACATTGATGGGGTCCAAACTGGCAGAGACTGACCAAGAGAGAGATCTGGGAGTCATAGTAGATAACTCAATGAAAATGTCTAGACAGTGTGCAACTGCAATAAAAAGGGCCAACGCTATGCTGGGGATTATAAGGAGGGGAATTAAAAACAAATCAGCCAGTATCATCATGCCCCTGTATAAATCAATGGTGTGACCTCATTTGGAGTATTGTGTATGGTTCTGGTCACCACACCTCAAAAAGGATATTATAGCATTGGAAAAAGTGCAGAAAAAGGCAAATATAATGATAAAAGGGTTGGAACACTTTCCCTATGAAGAAAGGTTAAAGCACTTGGGGCTCTTTAGCTTGGAGAAACAACGGCTGAAGGGTGACATGATCGAGGTTTATAAGGTTACGCATGGGATAGAGCAGGTAGAGAAAGAAGTACTTTTCTCCCTTTCTCACAATACAAGAACTAGAGGGCACACAATGAAATTGCCGAGCAGTTGAGTTAGAACAGATAAAAGGAAGTACTTCTTCACCCAAAGAGTGATTAACACATGGAATTCACTGCCATGGGAGGTGGTGGTGGCTACAAGCATGGACAGCTTCAAGAGGGAATTAGATAAGCGTATGGAGCAGAAGTCCATCAGAGGCTATTAGCTACAAGGTATAGATAGGAACTTTCAGGCTGGGGCAAGTAATGCTCTGTATTCTTCGTGCTTGGGGGGGGGGCAACAGTGGGAGGGCTTCTAGTGTCCTGGCCCTACTGGTGGAACTCCTGATGGCACCTGATATTTTTGGCCACTGTGTGACAGAGTGTTGACCATATGGGCCATTGGCCTGATGCAACATTGGCTCCTCTTATGTTCTTATGTTCTCTTATTAAGATACGTTCAAATGGAGTAGTGTAAAGGTCATAGTAACCTTTTGATTCATAAACTAATGGGAAGGTGCAGTATAGAAAGAAGTTGCATCCCATCTGGGTTTATTTAATCATTAATACTCTGCATCAGTTCTATAAAGAGTATCTGACCTATAGGCCAACAGGAACAATATAGATGACCCATGGAATCAAGCATATAATCATTAAGGGATTGCAGCAAAGGATGCAACAAGAGCCATTAATTATAGTTTGCGCATCAGACACCTTATCTATTGGGGGAGCTGTTTTGAGAGGGGGGGGGAAACATGCTGCCCTTTAAAAACAGTGGTAAAGAGTCTATCCTGCTCTGTAACCTGGACTCAAAAATTCGTATAACATCTCATTTTTTTCTTTTTCTTCTATTTAATCCTCACTATAGCCCTGCAAGGTAGAGCACCTGTGAAGGTGCACGGTCAGCAAGTTGTAACACAATTTGATATCTGAACCTGGTCTCCTAGAGCCAAACCAGCACTTAATCCACATATGACACTGGGTCTTAATATGAAAGATGTCACATAAGAGTGACAAGTGCAGGGTTACCAATATTAACTATAACAGTGGCAGCTGAGGAGTCCCCCAATTCATTAATGGTTCTGAAGGATATCATGGAAATTAGAGGAGTGGCAAATTACTTAGGCTTGCCCCCCAAAGCATGCTTGCCCCCCAAAGCATACTTGCCAATCACTTCTGAATTTCCCATGAAGATGGCAACAGTAAGCCTAGCTTGTGTTTGAAACAACACCTGTACTGAAAAGCCCCGATAGGGTTAAGTATCAGTGCTGAGAGACGGCAGCAAGGCGGTGGATTGAGGCTGCTGTGTCACTGTGTCAGCCTTTAAAACTAGATTTTAGGAATAGAGCTTGGAGTGGAGCTCAGCATAGAACTGGTTCTGACCTTGGAATCGAGGCAGTCCGAACAGTGGTAAAATAAAGCAGAGCAGGATTTAAGCGTAAGTAATTTGTTGTCTCAGGACACAGCTAACAACAAGAAGGGAAGACTCCACCTACATCAGACACTTTTCAAAACTACAGAAGCTGAAGAGGTCCAAACAATCCCAACTAAAGGGAACAATACCCTTCTGACACAAATACCTTTCACAAAGGGGCACAGAGAATTGCAAGGCTGTGTGAACCCATGCCTCCACAGATTCCACTGTGAAACTCAGGTCAGGGAAAGGTTCCTTCAGTCAGGCACAGCAAAGGTTTAAAATAGGCCTTCATCAGGCCACACCTACCAAGCTTCTGTCATAACTAACAGAAAGGCAGAGAGGAGGAAGTATCCTTCAGGCAGGCAATCTCTGCCAGGCCATGGCTCCAAGCTTCTTCACTCAAAGTGAAGGGAGGGTACAGGGGATCCTTCAGTCAAGCAGCCTTAGCCAGGCCACACCTCCCAGCCTTTTTTTAATCTCTCTTGGCACTGAGAGAAGGGAGGGGGGAGGGAAGGGCTTCTAGGTCGACATTGAAGGCAAAGAGGCCATAGACCCCTTAGGAAATGACTAATCAGAAATGCCTCAATGTTGATTCTGCTTTGACACTGAGGGGGTTGTGACTTCGAGGCACACAACCAAAGCCCATAAAAAGAGCCAGTTATTCTGAGGCTCTGTCTACCACACCTCACCAGGGAGGAGGAAATATGCCTTCATCCAGGCTGCTGGCACACAGGTGAACCTCTGAAGATGGCCATTGAGTCCAGGCTCCTTTCCCACCACATCTCACCAGGGCAGGGGGAATATGCCTCCATCCAGGCTGCTGGCACACAGGCAAACCTCTGAAGATGGCCACTGAGTCCAGACTCTTTTTCCACCACACCAGGGCTGGGGGGAATATGCCTCCATCCAGGCTGCTGGCACACAGGCAAACCTCTGAAG
Source organism: Gekko gecko (assembly GCA_029375565.1). Lineage (NCBI taxonomy): Eukaryota > Metazoa > Chordata > Lepidosauria > Squamata > Gekkonidae > Gekko > Gekko gecko. Next base: position 121,303,721 of record JAPDNY010000006.1, on the reverse strand, counting down.
ATAGCCATTGAGTCCAGGCTTTTTCCACCACACCTCACCAAGGAGGGGGGAATATGCCTTCATCCAGGCTGCTGGCACACAGGCAAACCTCCGAAAAGGGCCATTGACTCCATGCTCTTTTCCCACCACACCTCACCAGGGAGGGGAGGAAATATGCCTTCATCCAGGCTGTTGGCACACAGGCGAAGCTTCCGAAGAGGGCCATTGAGGCCAGACTCTTTTTTCACCACACCCCACAAGGGAGGTGGGAATATGCCTTCATCCAGGCTGGTGGAATACCAGCAAAGCTACCGAAGAGGGCTACTGAGGCCAGGTACTTTTTCCATCACACCTCACCAGGGAGGGGGGGATCCTTTGAAGAGAGCTGTTCTGAGTCCAGCTCTATCCATACATGCCTTCTGGGGAAACTGGTGACAGTAAGAGCAGGCAGCTCTACTGTGTGAACCAAGGCACAGAGAATGGCCATTTATCAGCACCATTTTTAGTCATAATGACAACGTGGAAACCCAGAAAACATTCCTCTTTAGATGTATTTTATTGTTCACTAGAATGAAAACTGTTGAGAGAAAAAAGTCTCCTCAGTCTCAAAACTGAGGTGAGGAAAAACACAGAGAACAGCAGTGGAGATCTTCTCTGTGGTGGCAAAAAGGGAACTGAGGGAGTAGCACCCCTCCTCTTGGTCATGTGAACATTTTGGTGGGAAAGCGCCAGAAGGAGGAGGGTTGCTCCTAGTCCATTAGAAAGCTTGGAAATCTTTTCCATGGCTGGCTGGCGACTGTGCAGTCCCCATGTGGGACTGCACAGAAGCCATGACAATGAATCTCTTGTTCTTTGAAACATACTTGACATGGGTCAGCGCTCTGCCCATGCAGACTCTGGAGAGAGTTGGACTTTGCTTGCTGAGCAACTTTGGAATGTTAACATCTTGCAACTTGTATTCTTGTTTTGATCCAATGTCTTACTGTGTAGTTAGTCTCTTATAATTAGCTTTATTGTTTTGATTCCTCACTGCTTGATCTTTTTGAAATATTTTTGCACAATTTTAATAAATCTATTTTTAATTATATTTGTGGTCTAATTTTGAGTTCACATGGCTTCAATTCTAATTCCAGTTCCTAGGCCACATGCTTGCCTCCCAGGTTGTTCTGTGGAAACTCATTCTGCAAGTGTCCAACGTTGTAGGGCTGACTTTCTTGTTTAGTCCTGAGAAGGTTAGAAGCTTAGCTCTTGGCTTCTGACTGTTGGGATAGTAAAAAGGGGCCACTGCCAGCTTACCAGACTGAAGGTTCACATTGCCCGGGTATTGTAACAGATAGACCACTGGTCTGATCCAGCAGGGCTCTTCTTATGACATCTTGTGCTGCGTAACATTTTCCACTAGACTCTCAGAAGTTTCAAAAATGTTAAATTTAGTTTATTATTTAGTTTATCACCCAAGAGACTGAGCTAAACATACTCATATCCCAGTAAACATTCAGATCCCCCCCCCAAGCACAATTCTAATTCCTCTTTTTTCAAACTTCATTCCAATGCTCTCTTAATTAGGTCTGAATGGTAAGCCTCAGTGGTACTCAAGGCCATAGATACCATTTGGCACAAGTTTTTAAGGGATATTATTCTTGGAAAATGGTAAATGTCATGGGCTTAAACCAGATCTTTATGAGAATAGTGCTTTGAGATCAGTTCCTTTTCTCCCTGAGGCATGATAGACCATTACAGGGAATGGGAGGCCTGAGCGTTTCTCTTATAGGAGGAGAGGAGGAGATTGGATTTATATCCTGCCCTTCACTCGGAGTCTCAGAGCAGCTTAGAATCTCCTTTCCCTTCCCCTCCCCACAACAGACATCCTGTGAGGTAGGTGGGGCTGAGAGAGCTCTGACAGAAACTGCTCTTTTCAAGAATACCTCTGATAGAACTATGGTTTGCCCAAGGTCATCCAGCAGCTGTGAGTAGATAAGTGGGGAATCAAACCCGGTCCACACACTTAACCACTACACCAAACAGGCTGGTCTATGAGCTCAGAATTTGCATCATTTGGTTCAGTGGGTAGGGGAAGGCTGAAAAGGATATAGGAGGTATACAGAAGTCTCCCATTCCCCATAAAAAACCTGGCATACAGACTGTTCATGTACAAGCAATGCAAAGGAATGGGGAGAGAACAGAGTCCTATTTTGTCCTGGGGGGTGGGAATGCCCCCTCTAGGCATGGGCAGGGCATAGGCAGAAGACTGGATCAAGACTTACATTTTCCTTAGACCGATAGGGGAAAAAACTTATGACAACTCAGCCTCCTTTTTCCCCTGACATAGAAATTATACCCCATTACTGTCACACCAAAAACTTGTTTGTAGCTTGGTCTTTGTTTCAGGCTAAACAAGTCATTCATTCTGTTTACCTGCATTTTTTTTTTTTTGCATCAAGCACATTCAAAGTGCTGTATTTCATGGTGCCCTGACAGGAGTGGAAAGCCATGTTTAACAGAAAAGTTTGTCTATGAATAAAATTCAGCGTCTCAGTCCTGTAAAGAAACTAGCTCTGCTTGACCAAAATCTGCATGAAGTTGTACCTGCCTAGTATGCCTAACACAGAGAATCGTGGGAAGTTGGGTCTCATGAAAAGACAGAGATGTGCTGGTACAGTGATCCAGGTGCAATGAGATTATTCACCCACCATGGTCCTCTTGTTATCAAACACCTCATTAGAACAAGTCTTGACGGACACTTACTAACAAGGTGATTTGGTTCAGCTGCAGAGAATCAAGCCATCTCCACGGCAGTGTCCTGATTGGTTCCTGAAGTCTGCCCTTGTTGCTGGGCAATGGGGCATAAAACATGAAGTCTTCAGTAAGATTTTGGGGCTTTTGGAGAGGACTAGTCTTGGGGTTAGACTCTGGTAATAAGATAACCTGTGACTCCTTGTCCCTGAGACCTGACAGCATGGAATGCTGAGGCAATCTCTCGTTTGGAGGCACAGAATTCTGCCAGGCACGTTTAGGATTTTTAATCTAAGCTTTCTTGCTTTCTTATTCTGTCCTGTGCACCTTTTTAAATAGTATTTTAGAACCCTATTTCAACAACCATTATCATATTTATTTGTGTGGCATCTTCTTGATTTTGGGCTTCAATCTAAATCAGTACCTTGGCCAAATTTGGCACGGCTACTGTATAATCATTTTGGCTGGAACTCAGCAGGCAAGTGGTCAACTTTGCAGGGCTGACTTTCAGGATTAACACCTGGATACGGTTGGAGATTTGGTTCCTCAGATAAGGCTGGAGATCTGGTTCCTAAGACTCCAAGCTTAGGGTGAGTTAGATAAGAACATAAGAGAAGCCAATGTTGAATCAGGCCAATGGCCCATCTAGCAGCCAAAAATACCACGTGCTATCAGGAGGTCCAGCAGTGGGGCCAGGACACTAGAAGCCCTCCCACTGCTGCCCCCTCCAGCACCAAGAATAGAGTGCATCACCTGCCCCAGACTTAGAATTCCCATCTATACCCTGTGGCTAATAGCCACTGATGGACTTCTGCTCCATATGTTTATCTAATTCCCTCTTGAAACTGTCCATGCTTGTAGCTGCCACCACCTCCTGTAGCAGTGAATTCCATATGTTAATCACTCTTTGGGTGAAGAAATACTTCCTTTTATCTGTTCTAACCCGACTGCTCAGCAATTTCATGGAGTGCCCACGAGTTCTGGTATTGTGAGAAAGGGAGAAAAGTACTTCTTTCTCTACCTGCTCGATCCCATTCATAATCTTATAAACCTTGATCATGTCACCCCTCAGCCTTTGTTTCTCCAAGCTGAAGAGCCCCAAGCATTTTAACCTGATGGTAGCTCTACCTGGGGTTCAGGGGAGCCTGACCACAAAGTGTGTTTTGGTTTCCATCCCAAGGGGCTTCTTGGACTGGGATCCCTTGACCATATACACCTACAACTTTTTAGCAGTCTTTAAAATGTGTATCTTTGCATAAGTCAGACAGTCATCTTGTACTTTATGAGGCAGGATAAAAGATTTAAAGCTCACAGCTAAAGCTTCATGCAGAATGAGAAATCAGTCAATGATGTACATATCAGCTGGTCACAGAAAGTACATATATTCAGAGTCTAACACTGCCTAATGAGGTGCACAGTGTGAAAAGTACAAGCACATTTCATTTTATGCTCATGCTCGGCCACTTAGGTGCTGCAATGGGAAAGTTAACAGGCATAATTGAAGACTAGAACTCCTACTCCTTTTTTTAAAAAATGTGAACTAGCTTAGCCACTAGGGGACCCCTGTGCCACATGCAAAGCTTTATGGTCCATAACCTTCCATTCAGTATTATGACATGATGTAGTTGTTACAGCTAATAGATGATGGCCATCAGTTAGCAAAAGAGGTGTTTCCTCTAGCTTAATTACTCTGAAAATCAGAAAGACATTCTCCTTCCATGAAATAAATAAGGGTGAATTCAGATACTTTTGTGCTTTTTCCATGAGCACAGTGATCCCCCTATGAAATCACAGTGATCCCGTCACCATGGTTATCTTTTATTGTATGGCTGCATGCATCTGGTCTTGCATAACGCAACACACATACACAGGGTGCAGGCTAGCTCATTGTCAGAAGTTTTCTGAAACTTCCCTACTACATCTTGTCCTACAGGGCCGCGGACAAGATCAAGATACACCTGGACATCAAAAGTGAATCTGAAAAGTCAGTTCATTATAGAGAAAAAATGGCGATGGGAATCCACACATTGATGACAGAAATGGACATAGTAAAAAGTGAAGCAATTGCAAAGTGTAGTGGCCTTTTCCTATACATACTTAGGATAATTGCCATCTATCTTATCACACTTGAGGTATGTCTTCCATAAAATTAATGGCCAGTTGCTAAAGGCACTCTGCAGGCTACTGATCAGAAGGCTGTTTTGACAGTTCTGCCTCCCCCACTCTCTCTGGGCAGGAGTGGATGCAGGCTACAGGCTCTGACACTCCTCCTCCATTCTTACTTTGAGGACAAGTAAACGCTCAAATGAAAAGATTCTTCAGCTATTTGAATCATTGACCTCCTAGGATTTTAAGCTCTCCTGAATGAGAGTTCATTGCCCCCACTTCTAAGACCATTTGCTTGCCATTTTTGTGCTGGCAATTGCATTCTTTTTGTCACAAGTACCTTGAGTGAGGCTTTGCCAGCATAAACAGTTTCAGGACTGAAAAACTGAGGGTCTTGTAGTGTAGGATGTAACTCTGGCCTAAGCTATGGATAATATTGGAACGCAATTGCTTCTGAAGCAGTTTTTCACAAGAAGTTTTCATACAAAGCCAGGCGAACTCTGAAGTGTTAGGTATCTTTGGCTGTTCTCAGATTGCATTCCCATAACTTAAGAAGCATCCTTAAAACTCAAACTGCTGAAGTAGCAAGAGGCTCCATTTCTCAGCCCCCTTTCCAGCTGAGAATTCCATCTGATACTCTGCAAGCTTCAATCAAAGGCACTAATTGAAGCCTATTATTATCTTTTTTGTGACCATCTGTAATGGGCTTTTGTGATGAAACAGGGGGAAGGGGCAAAAAAGATATCACTGAAGCTAATAAACAAGCTTCAATTTTTGTAAATGCAAATACAAGAAAATAATGTGCAGCAAGGGACTCAGTACCTATGTTAAGCATGATGTTGAGGAAGAAAGGCAAAAAGGGCATTTTGATGCTCTGTCCATCGATGTTATCTAACGATGCATCCTTCCCTTTCAGTACTTAGTGGATAAGAGCAAATGGCTCCATTCCCCGCTGCAACAGACCCTCCCTGATGATGATAGGAGCTGCTCCAACTGAATTGTTTGCAGATGTTGATTTCAGGCTGAATGGACAGCCAAGGCCTCCTGTGTGCTGGGCTAGAGAGTTTTCCTGCCTGCCACTACCCCCATGAAAACAAACTGTGCTGCAGCTCTCTAGATTCAACAGCAATCAACCTTGCCTCTGCAGTAAAGTCACTCAGGACATGCAGAAAAATGAAAAGAATGTCAGTGATGAATTCAGGCAACATGTCTGCTGAGAAGCTTTCACCAGCACAGTAAGGTATTACCATAATGTCCTTCAGTTTCATGGACTGGTCAGACTGTATTAGCTTCCTTTGGCTAACAAAGCACACTTGTACCAGCTACTTTCTGAATACTCATGGGCCTATATATTTAGGATGGGAAAATCTGTGATACTCCAGAGGAAACTACAGCTGTTTTCCATTGGCATAATACACAATGATGAAACAGGATAACTTCTAGGGGCAGCATTTGAAACTGGAAAGTGATACTATTGCTGAAACATGAGGTTTACTAATCAGTCTAGCCCTGTCTCTCCCCCCACTTGTCACTTAGTGCGTCCTACCGTACCAGTAATCCTCAGTGCTTCCGGCCCTGGTGTACACAGGGCCTTCCAGCTCCCTGGGTCCTGGGAAGACATTTTCATGCTGGATGATTATAGCTTTGATCAGCTCATTGACATGAGCTTGGCAGGAGACCTGATCGTGGCCTTCAGGCACTGACATCAGTGTGGGTCCAAAGCAGATGGCTAAGTTGTAGGGATCCATCATGTTCTCTTCACTGAACTGTGATAAACTGAGGAAGACAGAGATGGAGGATACTGAAAACAAATAAACAATACTGACTACTCTCAACACATAGCACACTGCATAAATGGAAAGAGGGTTAAGTGCTGTCTTGTCGACTTTTTAAACATGATCCAACAGGGAAAAATATCTTGGGACAACTTAGTAAAAATGATCACCACTCAAAGCTCTGAAAGTATTTACTGAAGGAAATGGGAGCTTTTCTGAATGCAGAGTTTCGGATCAAATTCAGTTGCGCTTATACCGATGGTCTTTCTCAGACACAAACACACAGAATGCATATTCAGAGCATTTTCCTACTGGTTAACACATTATTCTCTTTAATAAACAGCCAGCACCTTTTCCATTTTCTGAATATCCCTTCAATTAACACATAGGACATTTGTAGAAGAGGGAGGGGGGAGAAAGAGTGTCACCATCACATTCCCTTTTAAGGAGGTTTATTCCCCATGCAGATTTAATTTTGTTGCTGGGGATTTATTTCTTGGCATTTTGTTTTGTGCACCCTGCCTGGATAGCAGCTGCAGCAGCAAACACCTTGCACACTGCCAAGAAACAAATGAAAGTGTGACTGAACCATGGTGCCCTTCAGTTCACAGTAGAAGGCTTGCAAAGAACCTGGCAACCAAAACACCCCTCTGACTTTTTCCATTTGCATCCTTCCTCACAGCCAAAGTTCTCTCCCTTTCAGCTGCCCAAGAACTGCTGAGAATGCTAAACCCCCTGCCAGCCTTCAGCACACAATGCCAGCCACTGAGCATTAGTCAGTGTGACACAATGAAAACATCTAAAGTTCAAAGAGGTGTAGAGGGACAGCTTTGCTTTGAAAGGGCTGGTAACTGTCACAAGATACCTTCTGACTTTTTTTTAGAAAGCTCAGTCTTCCACTGTCTCTTGACTCAAAGCAACTCAACTCAAAGCAAATGTTTTTAATATGCACACATGGGCCCTGACATCTCTTACATTTGTAAAAACCAGTTCAGGCATTATACCTAGGTACCAAGTTCAGATAGCAGGGTCAGGGCCAGGCTTTTGGGCCACCATTCTGCTGCTCCCTTTCTGGAACAGCTCATCAGCATCTGGAAGCACATTTCACTGGGTGGGCTAATTTTCAATGGCCATAAATCAGCTTCTAACTGGGAAAAAGTTCTGTGTCTCAGGACATTTAATTGAATAGTTGGTCATTTGCTTTAGGAGCAAAGCCCGTTGCAAACTGAAGGCAACAGGCTCTAAAAAGAGGTGTGTGTGGGGCTGCACACAGGGCATCCCTGCAGTGACGCCACGGCCGGCCCCTTCCCAGAGTCCATGGCAGAGGGGTGACGGGACGGGTTGCGACCCCCTCAGCACCCTGCCACCTGCATGGGCCACCACCTGGGTGAGTCATGGGTGGGAGGTGTCGGAGGCCCACAAAGCAGCGCTGGGGCCCATGCATGGGCTGCATGGTGGCCTTGTGGCCTGCTGGGGAAGGCACAGCCTGTATGGAGGCGGCCACCATGCCTTGCCCCCCTCACCATATCGCTCTCTTCCCCCATCTGCAGACCTGACGACGGAGGGGCGACAGGACAGGCTGCCACTGGCTCCCTGGCCGGCCGGCTGCAGCGGCTTGCCACCAGGCCGCGTGGGCCACCTGTGCAGCAGCCCAGGCAGCCTGGTCGAATCCTGCGGCAGAGTGCGAGCAAGGCCGCGGTGTCTCTGGGCTTCCGCAGCTCCCCGGCTCCCACCGAGTGCTGTACCTGGTGGTGGAGCAGTGGTGATTGAGGGAGTTGTTCTGGAGGCTGGTGGCTGAGCAAGCTGACACTGCCTCGCATTGGGCGCAGCGCTGCCATGTCTCTGTCTGGGGCCCGGAGGCTGAGCAAGGGCCCCCGGCCACTGGAGCATCCAGCCAGTCTGGCGGCTCCAGGCAGAGTGAGGGCAAAATGCTGGTTGTGGCCTCTGTGGGCGGGACTACACCAATGGAGGCAGCAACACAGCCAATAGAAACAGACGCTATGTGAGTGACATACCTGGGTGCCAACCAGTTCGGATGCATGTGGAATCTTCTAGAGAAGTGCCACCACCAAATGGTTTTTATAATATAGGGAGATTTCCTCTCAAAACATTGGGGATGGCTCAGGCCAGTATTCCAATACAGGCATAGCTATATGTTTAACTGGAGAAATGAACTAGCAGCTATCCTTCAGCCCCTCACATTTCTACACAGACTCCTTCTCAAAGCCAGGGCATTTCTTGTTTGGAAAATCTGCAAAATTATTTGTAGACATATTTACTATCTGCATTGGGAAGAACAGATTTCTTGCATTACCATGTAGTCTTTTTGAACTACAGTGGGTTTTTTTCTGAATAAAATTTCATCAAAGCTGTCATTTGGGCTTTTTAGGGTGTTGGTTAATGATTAAACACAAAATAGAGTGGTTAGATGCCAGAACAATCCCTTTTGAAACACACACTGTTTTTCAGTCTACTTCTTTGAATAATGAGACACTACTGAATGCGGAAGCAAGCATTCACATCAGTGACTTCAGAGGCAGCATCTAAAAAATGGGAATCCCAAGGCATGGAAGAATTTCTTAACACTTTTGTGGAAAGTTTCTGTTCCTGAACAGCAGGAAGTGTGGCCTTTCCAGCCTACAGTTTGGGAGGGTGGCAGAACAATGGCACAATGTCTTTGAGCTTTCCCAGTTAGAATGAAGACCCTGTTGCCATCCACTGCAATGCCATAGCAGGTTTAAACATATGAACTGCTTCATTTGAACAACAATAAGTCAGTGCTCCCAAGTTGAGGGACACTCCTGAAAAGGTAGTCGTGGGAGGCCAGAAGATCGCTGAGTCGGGAACTTTGTTGCTACATCATATAGCATGCCACCTTAACTTAATGAAGGAATGACTACTGTGAGCACTTTAATTGTATGATTGTTTTAAAATGTTTAAAATGTTTTATGTGGACTTGGTATATTGTACCGACCAATGTAAGCCGCCCTGAGCCTGTTCGCGGGGAGGGCAGGATACAAATGCAATAAATAAATAAATAGCTGATTTAACAGGATCTCCACTGAAAACCAAATGACAAGATTCTTGATGATTTTTACAAACAGAATGCTACCTGAACCCAAAGGTACACCCACATGCATGGCTTTGCAGTTACATGTTATTTCCAGAAGTATAATACACTTTGCAAAATATGCACAACTAGAACACTGCTTCTCCCATACAAAATGGCTGCCATTTCTTGCAGTGAAAATACAAGTGAGATTTAGAGACTTCCTTCAAGCAGGAAACTGAAATAGCACATACATACCTCTTAAATACACAAAATGAGTTTTGCACACAAATGGACACAGACTTAATAATGAATGTAACTCAAATGATAGGACTTCACACAAATAAAATCATATGAATCTGATGATCATCCATAATTGCAAGGCCCCATTTCTGGAAGAAACAGTAGAATGAATGGATACTAATGCCAGCATACACTGCTCACTGGCTTTTTTTTGAGATGGCTGAACAAGGAATGATGTAATGATGCACTCTTACTAAACTTTTCTGCAATCATGGGTCATTTCCAAGTACTGTTCCACGTCTTTATGCTTAGAGAAAAACTACTGGCCTGCTCATGAACTCTGATCTCAACGAGTATAAAATGTAGCACCAAAAGCACAAGGAATAGCCTGAATTCTGATGTAATTCATAGTCCATACCAAACATACCAAAACTGCAACAGTTGCATTTGAGAACTTATGAGTGAACATCATTCAGCTTCAGAATGATGGACCTCCCAGGGCTGAACAAGGACATAGGATTCTTATCTCACTACAAACACTAATTTTCTGCCCCCAAGCATTTCCCTTCTGAGTTAATCAAGCTGACTACAATACACGTAGTACCTCTATATTCTGAGTTCCTTCTTTGAAGCACTCTTCCCACTTTCTGACTGGGATTTGAAGATATAGAGGTCTCTATTCCTACTCGTATCTGACGAAGGGAGGTTTGGCTCCTGAAAGCTTATACCCCCGCCCCCCCCAAATCTTGTTGGTCTCTTAGGTGCTACCGGACTCGGAATGAGTGAATTCATAGCACAGCTAAAATTTGAACCAGCGTCTTTCTGGTCAAAGGATCAAAATTCACTGGTTTATTCAGATGGGATTGTGGAAGTTTTTATGAGTGTTTGAGAATGCAGTTATAGATCTCCAGCATGTTGTGGACATGTAGCTGGATTTGCTGTTAAATTTCTGTTCAGTGAATGGTGTATGTCAGTGTGAATTTTACCAATTCCATTCTTCCCCACTGCAGACCTCTAATGAACCCCTCATACTGTTCCTTAGGGGCCCCCATCCCCAGGAGTAGCATTTCAGGGGGCAACAGGAGGCAAGAAAGTCCTGTTCCAATGGTGGAAATTCCTTCCATTAGCTGACATTACCATTGGATCCAACCACGGCATTTGTTGATGAAAAATTTCCTGGCAGTTTAACAGGTGTTAATTCAGTATTCTGGTTACTCATGGGATAACTGGCTAACTATTCCAAAAACCTTCTAGGTTAGCTAACTGGAACCATATGAATTCTCCAGTTTGCCCTGAAAGATGATACTCAATCGGCTTCATATGGATAAAACTTGAAGGACCTAGAGTTGTGGAATATTTTCTGCCTCTCAGCTCTGACTCATCACACTACACTTGTGCACTGCCTATTCCAATTCTCTCTAAGTCTATTTTCACATGGGTTATCTGCCCCAAGTTCAATGCTTTTGGGAAGCAGGTTTTTTCCTGCTTCCCCATAGTGTTGTTATGTACTTGTGCACCTCCAGGGGTTTCCCAGGCTTTTCTCCAGTCTTTCTCAAACCTGTTTTGCTCTGAAGTTTTTGGAAAATCACAGTAAAGTCTGGATGGCTGCTTTGTGGGTGAGGAAGTTCAGATTTTCTGGCCTCCATAGCAGCCATTTTTTCTCCCCTGCCACAAGGGAGGCATTTTAATTTTTCAAAATCAGCACAGGAATATTGTTATATCGATATAGCTTTGTAACAATAGATGTAGCAGGTTCTCCAAATTCTCAGTTTTCATTTAAAAACAAAGCCTCTAGCCCCTTCTCTTGTGAAGATATAAGAAAAAAGCCCTGGTGGCCCAGAAGAATGGATAATGGCCAATTCTGGGGACTGGAGCAGGGAAACTGTGAGGAAACCTGCCATGTGGAAACCCCACTGCTGCTGTGCTTTACCTGCAGTCACACTTACAACAGGGAAACCCCAAAATCCCATCCCTATGTGGAAGCCACCTAAGTATGCACAAAGGAATAGCACAGGTGATGTCCATGGAGGAAAAAAACATGCAAACTCACAGGAAACATAGCTTGCATTTGTGAGTGCTGCTTACTTCAAAATCTACACCGAAACAAAACATGGGAGCCATAGCTTAGTAGTAGAATCACAGAGAGGGGCCACTTTTCAGTAGCAGGGCACACATCTTGCAGGCACCAGATCTCAGGGTCAGAGCCAGCCGCCCTAGTTGTTCTGAGGTCTGAGACAGCAGGGACCATGGGAGAGACTCCTGCCTGAGACTGACACTGCCATCATACTCTATAGGAGGGCCTTACTGTTGCTGTGCCACTGTTCTTCTGTGTATATGCTATCTCCATTAAATTTCACACTGCTGCACCCTCACAGGAAGTACAAAAGTGGGTGGCCCATCACTGAACAAGGAAGTGGGGCTGGGACACCAGAAAGCAGTTGTATGTGGGGAGGAAAAGGGGGCAAAAGAGGATTTTGGAGTAAATAATATTGGACTTGGGAACCTTTTGAAATTCCTTGCCAAGGATGTATCTGTAGCTAAGTTGCTGGAAGAGAGGTGGTTGATCAGCAGGATGTACAGATACAGGCTGAAGAGGCTGTGCCTCACTGACAGCAGGCTAATGTGGGGAGCCATGTGAAATCCCCACTCTCATCTGCCACTGGGGGAGACCAGGAGATGATAATGTTGAGCCAAGATGCTGGAGGTGGTGGGCTGCAGGAAGTAGACTGGACAGATGGAGCAAGGGTATCAGATGCCTTGGCTGAAGCTGCCTCAGGAGCAATTGTTTCTTCCTCCTAATTTCAGCTCTTTCAAGGCATTGCTTCCTCCTCCCTCTTTTGGCTCCTTCAAAGAATGCAGGTGGGCACCAGCCTTCGTGTGACAGTGACTCATAAGAACATAAGAGAAGCCAATGTTGGATCAGGCCAATGGCCTATCCAGTCCAACACTCTGTCACACAGTGGCCAAAAATACCATGTGCCATCAGGAGGTCTAGCAGTGGGCCCAGGACACTAGAAGCTCTCCCACTGTTGCCCTCCCCAAACACCAAGAATACAGAGCATCACTTGCCCCAGAGTCCCTATCTATACCTTGTGGCTAATAGCCACTGATGGACCTCTGCTCCATATATTTATCTAATTCCCTCTTGAAGCCGTCCATGCTTGTAGCTGCCACCACTTCCTGTGGCGGTGGATTCCATGTGTTAATCATTCTATGGGTGAAGAAGTACTTCCTTTTATCTGTTCTAACCCGACTGCTCAGCAATTTCATTGAGTGCCCTCGAGTTCTTGTATTGTGAGAAAGGGAGAAAAGTACTTCTTTCTCTACCCGCTCTATCCCATGCATAATCTTATAAACCTTGATCATGTCACCCCTCAGCCGTCATTTCTCCAAGGTAAAGAGCTCCAAGCATTTTAACCTTTCTTCATAGGGAAAGTGTTCCAATCTTTTTTTCATTCTAGTTGCCCTTTTCTGCACTTTTTCCAAAACTATAATATTCTTTTTGAGGTGTGGTGACCAGAACTGTACACAGTATTCCAAATGAGGTTGTACCATTGATTTATATAGGGGCATTGAGCTTCCGGTCTTGGTGACTTGCTGGTGGGTGCGCTTCATCGCAGCTCTGATGAGAGTGCCCCACAAATCGCACCGGGAGGGAGGGGTCCAAGTTGATCTTGGTTCCCCAAGAGCCCTTGGAGGGAGCTCGTAGCCTGGGGCATGAGAGGTGCTGCTCCTGAAGCATTGGCCGAAGGATTGAGACTCCTCTTTGCCCCGATAGGTCCCCATGGTGCGAGACCCAGCCATGGTAACTAAAGACACATACCAGAGAGAGCGTGCAAGTGATCTGGTGAAGGGTGATGTTCCCTACCTGTTGAAGTGAAGCACGGAGTAAAGCGTGAGTCGATGTTCGTTTATTCAAGCAAGCATCCAAGCAAAAATCCATAAAGCCGCCCCGAAGCTCTAAGCTTAGTGGAAAGGGGGGGGGATTTCCCTCACCCCGGAAAGATCGTAAAAGAGAAAAACGAAGGACAGAAGGGCAGCACGAAAGGGAGATGGATATTTTAGCTGAGTGTGGTGCAGACTAGTAAGAAGATCATAATTTATCAGGCTTTCAGAGACTTTTAAGAACTTTTCCTTTAATGTAAACAATGGCACATCAGGCAGAAAAATGGCATCTAGGGTGAAATCCTCCACAGAAACTGTCAGCTCATCCACAGAAGAAACCATAGACTTTCCCAATATGATTGCTGCAGCACTGCGCCTTCTGCTGGACCAGATGACTAACCTCAACAACAATTTTGACATGCTTCAAAAAGAACTGAAGGAAACAACTGCAAGAATGGAGAAGACATCTAAAAAGCTGAAAAAGGTTGATGCTAAGACAATATGTTAGATCATAGGCTACAGGTAGTGGAAAAAGACAAGACCTCTGAGAAACAACAACTTTTACAACTACAGATGGAAAAGTCAGCATATATCCTGAGATTTCAAGGTGCCCTGGAACAAAAGGAAAGAGCCTGAAAGACATTTTAAGTTGTTATAGCTCCCATGGCAGGTTTGACAGCAGAAGCTCTACAAAGCGACATGGATATGGTATATAGTATACCATACCTATCCAGAATTTATTTTAAAAAATAAGCTGCTTGGTGCAGTGTTTGTGAGGTTCTCTAAAAGGTCAATACGAGATACAGTATTGAAAGCGACTAATGGGATAACCCTAAAAATCAAAGGAGAAGATATCAAAGTTCTGAAAGATGTCCCATTTGAGATTAGAAAGAGGAGAAAGCAATATAGAGACTTGGTTCTATTTCTACAGAAAAATTCCACTCCCTACAGATGGATGATGCCAGAAGGACTTATCTTCAACTTCAAGGAGAAAAAAGATTGACTCTGTTACAAAAGCGAAATTATTTTTGGAGCAGCAACTGAAACCAAAGAAAAAATCTGAGAACATAGAGGACAGTAATGTGGCAGAAGATAATGACAAGGTCATGGGAAGCACTGATAAATCCTCGAGCAGTTCCTCAGAAGATTTGATTGACTCTGAATCAGATTTAGGAGCAGCTGCTCCTAAACCTTTAAAAGTTAAATTGGCCTTTGATAAAAATAAATGTAGAGGAAAAAGGAGAAATATCGCTTAACTCTGAAATCTGATGTTCTGGTTTTTTTATGTATTAATAGTAATACTAAGATGCACTCACTAGGGCTAAGCATGACCTTGCTTGTTTGATTTGGTTATACTAATAGCTATTTCTCACTCTCTCTTAATTTATGTAACAGGGAAACACCAAGAATTTGATGTATTAACTAATTTTGATCCTTGCTACTCTGTATCTTAGTATAGTATACCACTTTTCCCAATCCTGTAGTGTGCAGTGGAAAAAAGCAATAAAACTAAAAAAAAAAGATTTCTATTATGATATTGGCTTATCTGTTTTTAATACCCTTCCTAATAATCCCCAGCATAGCATTGGCCTTTTTTATTGCAGTCACACACTTTTTTGACATCTTCAGTGAGTTATCTACTACGACTCCAAGATCTCTCTCTTGGTCAGTCTCTGTCAGTTCGGACCCCATCAATGTGTATTTCTGTTAGGATTTTTGGCTCCAATGTGCATCACTTTGCATTTGGCCACATTGAACCCCATTTGCCACACTGACGCCCACTCGCCCATCCTCGACAGATCCCTTTGGAGTGCCTCACAATTCTCCCTGGTTTTCACCACCCTGAACAACTTCGTTATCATTTAGCCACTTCACTGCTTACTCCCAGCTCCAAATCATTAATGAATAAGTTAAAAAGCATTGGACCCACTGCTTACCACCCTCCACTGAGAAAGTTTGTGATCCACAAAAGGACTTGTCCTTTTATCCCGTGATTTTGAGCTTACTTAGGAGCCTTTGATGAGGAACTTTATCAAAAGCTTTCTGGAATTCAAGGTAAACAATATCTATTGGGTCCCCCTTGTCCACATGTTTGTTCACTACCTCAAAAAACACTAACAGGTTAGTGAGACAAGATCTTCCCTTACAGAACCCATGCTGAGTCTGCATCAATAGTTTTCGTTCATCAATATGCTAATTCTTTCCTTAATAACAGTTTCCACCAATTTACCTGGTATTGATGTCAGACTGACTGGCCTGTAATTTCCCAGGTCTCCTCTGGAACCCTTTTTAAAGATGGGAGTGACATTAGCTACCTTCCAGTCCTCAAGAATGGAGGCAGATTTTAATGAAAGATTACATATTTTTGTCAGGAGATCCACAAGTTCACATCTGAGTTCCTTCAGAACTCTCGGATGTATGCCATCTGGGCCTGGTGATTTATCAGTTTTTAAATTGTCTATCAGTTGTAGGGCCTCCTCTCTTGTCACCTCAATCTGACTCAGGTCTTTCAACACCCCTCCCGAAATCAGCAGTTCTGGAGTGGGCACGCACTTCTCATCTTCCACAGTGAAGACAGAGGCAAAAAATGCATTCACTTCTCAACCATTTCTCTATCATCCTTCAGTATTCCTTTTGCCCCTCAGTCATCCAAGGGCCCCACTGCCTCTCTGGCTGGTTTCCTGCTTCTAATATATTTGAAGAAAGTTTTATTGTTGGTCTCTATGTTTTTTGCTATATGCTCCTTATATTCTCTTTTTGCCTGCCTGATCACAGACTTGCATTTTATTTGCCACAGCCTGTGTTCCCTTTTATCAACCTCACTGAAACTAGCTTTCCACCGTTTAAAGGAATCCTTCTTACCTTTTACAGCTTCTATTACTTTGTTTGTTAACCATGCAGGCTTTTTTCTATACCTATTTATGCCTTTCCTAACCTAAGGTATATATATTTTCTGAGCTTCTAGGATTCTAGTTTTAAGTAGTCTCCAAGCTTCCCCATTGGTTTTGACCCTTTCTACTTTTCCTTTCAGCTTCTTTCTCAAATGTCCCCTCATATCAGAGAAGTTATGCCTTTTAAAGTTAAAAGTGGTTGTGTCAGTCTGTATACCCACTCTGACATACAGAGCCACTCCACCTCCAACCCTTTCCCCCCGTATCCTTATGATATAATATATAACCGGAAATCACTGTATCCCACTGTTTTTCCTCATCCCACCAAGTTTCTGAAATACCCACAATGTCTATTCCCCCCACCCCAACACCAAGCACTCCAACTCCCTGATTTTACATTGGACACTTCTTGCATTTGTATAGAAACATCTATAATTTCCCATCCATGTTAAGCCTGCAACCTTCCTCTTGCTATCTCGAAACCTTGTCAAGCAGTCTATATCACTAGCCACAGTCTCAGTGGACAATTCCAATCCACCTCCCTGTAGAAAAGCAACAGCTACCCCTTCATTTCTTTCAGATGAGCCACCCAGAACCAGAGACTTTTAATCTCCTGTCGGCTTTCCCCCAATATTCCGTTTAAAAACTGCTCTGCCACCTTTTTGATTTTAAGCACCAGAAGCCTGGTTCCTTCTCAGGACAAGTGGAGACTATCTCTTTTGTACAGCTCCCTCTTGTCCCAAAAAGCATCCCAGTGCCTAACAAACCCTTCTCCCGACACCATCATCTCATCCATGCACTGAGACTCCTGATCTGTGCCTGTTTCTCTGGCCCTGCGCATGGAACAGGCAGCACTTTTGAGAAGGCTACCTTGAGGGCCTTGCCTTGAGTTTTCTGCCCAGCACCCTAAATTTCTCCCCCAGGACCTCACAACTGCATTTCCCATATCATTGGTGTCAATATGCACCACGACCGCTGGCTCCTCCCCAGCACTATCTACCAGCCTATCTACAACATGCGTAATGTCCACTACCTTCACACCAGGCAGGCAAGTCACCATATGGTCAGTATGTGGGTTTGCTGCCCAGCTGCCTACCTGCCTAAGGATTGAATCCCCAACTACCGGGAGCCCCCCTCCTGCCCTGCCCAGGGATGGTTCCTTGCATGCACAGTTGCTCCAGAGGGAGATCAGACAGAGAAGCTATTTTATTTTCATTATTTTGTATTTGCCTGCATGGGGCATAAACTAAATTAACATAAAATCTTTGGTTATTTATAGATTTTTTATATTTGGAAGCACTACTTATCTAATGAAGAACTAGGTACATGAGAATGAGATGTAGTCCTATTTTTCTCTGTGCAGAAGATAAAGAGAACTCCACACACACATTTCAAAGTAGTGTGCTATCAGAAGGTTATGGCAAATGTTTATGGCATTTAACAAATTTCACTGTACAGTTTCACATCACTGTTGGTATGTCGCCAGAGGCATATTTATTCATTCACTAAGTATCAATAGATTTCTACAGCTGTTTGGAAGCATCCAAGTTCCCAAAGTTCATCTCAACTCAAGAGATGCCATTTTGCCAATGGCCACTATTGTCTTGCTAAACAAAAGAATACCATTAATCCATTCAGGAAGCCCAGTTTCCCTAACTTTATTGAAGTCACTGCTGGGGGTAATTATAGCTGATTTGTCATTCTAACACTATGTGGGTCCCTCCCTTAAGGTTATGCATTGCTGAAAATATGAACTACAGCATAAAATCAAGCCATTGTGAGGAAGACATTAATTCTTAAGACTACAAAGAGATACAAATCAAGACACTGACCTCTGCCACAGAACTCAGTTTTGAAGTATTGTCTGGATTTGGTGCTAATATAGCCTGAACTGCCACAAAAATTAAGTCTTGTGGCACCTTGAAGATTAAAATCTTTTTATTTCCACACAACCCTCACAGACTAGAGCCCAGAGTCCTGCTTATTTTTGCTGCTACATACTGCTACTTCTCTGGAATTTTGCCTAAATTATCACAGTATCTTACCATCTCACATTTACTGTTTCAGTACTCATAAGATGAAGTATGTTTATGTAAGTATAGTATTATATCCTTTTTCTAGGAGAAGCACATTAAGTCAAAGAATGAAAATTCACAATGGTTTAAAACTATGACATGGTAATATACCTGATGTATTTCCTTGCTGTACAAGCACAAAACTGATTGTTGGACACATATGTTGGTATTGCTAGCATCTCAGCATTCAGTGTTTCTTTTAAAAGCATGTTATAATCCCTTAAAACTCTGAAGAGGAATTTTCTTCCCATTATTAACAGAAGAATAAACAATGCAAAATAAATAAATACAAGCTAATTTTACTTAATGTACAGAAGCCACTCTTTTTTTGGTGCAAAATTTGGATTGTCTTGGCATGGGATATTATTTTGCTTTTGTACCAAGGAATCTCAAGTTGGATTTCAATAGTTTGTTCCACCGTGCCCCCCCCCCCCGGTGCTGCCTGCTTGTTCTTTTCATCAGTGACTTACAGAAAGAAGAAGAAGAGTTAGTTTTATACCCCACTCTTCACTACCCAAAGGAGTCTTGGAGTGCCTTACAATCACCTTCCCTTCCTCTCCGCACAAAAGACACCCTCTGAGGTAGGTGGGGCTGAGAGAGTTTTGAGAGAACCATGACTGACCCAAGGTCACCCAGCTGGCTTCATGTGGAGGAGTGGGGAATCAAACCCGGTTCTCCAGATGAGTGTCTGCCGTTCTTAACCACTATGCCAAGCAGACTCTCAAAACAGTATCACTTACAGAAACATTAACTTACAGAAATGCAAAAATGATACTATGCACTAGTCAACATCTGGTCACGTGGATTCAGTACAATGTGACTACAATGGCAAGTCACTGCTTATCTTCTGGCACTTAAGAGCTGAATCTACATCATATATCTCATTCTGAACTTGGCCCACAAAATGTGGATCAAAAGCCCAGTGCCGAGTACAGACTGGGGGTATTATATTTGTATGAACCTAGGACAGCCCCTAGGTTTGCACAAAAATCCAAACCAAAATTGAAAGAAACATTTCAAACTCTAAAAAGGTTAACTGAGGAGGAGAAAACCTGAAATGTTACAACACTACACTATGAGATCCTGGTCGCCATTCTAAGAGTTGCTTAGCAACTGCATGAACATCCAAAGCCAACAGGAGCAGCTGGAAGGCACAGCTGTTAGGCATGCTAGGAGGAGCAGCCACTGTGACAGTACAGAAGGCAAAGGGAAAAGGAGGAGATGGTGGAAGCAGTGACAGAGATGTCACTGCAGCTGCCAGGTTAGCCAGGCAGGTGGAGGAGGCAGGGATGGAAAATAGTCAGAGGGTCAAAATACTGATTTTACTGACCAAAATTCCAAAAAAATTGGCCAAATACTGACAAAAAACAGACAAATTACTGACCAATTTAATGTCAGTCTACTGATTACTGTTTTAAATGTAAAACTAGGACTTCATTCAAAATTATTATTATTATATGGCCTCCACCATCCCCATAGCCAGCCCCATAGTTAGATGTGACCCAGATTAAAGGATTGCACACCTTTTTATTGATTTTTTTCAATGAATAGAGGACAATGTTTTCATTATTGTACAACATTTAAGGCAAAAAAGATCCCCTTTTAAAAATAATAACATACTGCAGATAATAAAACAGCAAAAACATTAAAAACCAAGCATAAAGTAATAATTATGACAACAAAACATAATTACTGTAAGGTAGGACTTGTCTTTGCTTTTACGTTATCTTTGGTTTCTTGATGAAAGAAGAACCGGTCAGCAGCCTGTAATCCCTGGTGGAGGCCATGTTGGGCTGGGCATTGGAACACCCTAGACTGATAGTCCTGTAAGATTTCAATATCCATGTGGATGACGTGGCCTCCACTCAGGCGATGGATGACACTAGGACTCTCCCAATATGTAACAACTCCCACTGAACCGGACACACGCTCGATCTGATCTTTGCGGCAGGGGTCACAGTGGACCGGGTCACTGCCTTAGCAGTGCCACGGTCGGACCATCATGCCCTGAAGGCCCATCTGAATGTTTCACCCTGACCCTGTTTGGGTGGTGAGCAGATTTCAGCTCACCTGTGGAGCCAAACAGACCCTATATGGCTTCAAATGGCCCTGTGGGATCCAATACGCCCTGGCAGCTTGTTAGATGAGCTTGTGGAGGATTCGCACAGCTGACTCTCAGCAGCCATTGATGAGATCACTCCCCGACACCCTCTGCACCCTCACTGTAGGCTGGCTCCTTGGTTTACCCAGGAGTTGCGGCTGATGACGTGAGGCTAAGATGGCTAGAGAAACAGTAGCGGTGCACCTGTGATGAAGCCACAAGAACGTCTTATAGGACATTTATGAGATCCTATGAGATGGCAGTCAAAGCTGCTGAGAATATTATGCAGCCATGATTGCGTCTGCGAGCTCATGCCCAGCCCAATTATTTAGAATAATTTTGTCTAGGACTGTTCTGCCACAAGGCAGCCCAAATATTAGAAAACTGGACACTGGCTGTGAGGCCTTTGCGAGCTACTTTGCAGAAAAAGTCTTGTCGCTCCACCGTGACCTCCCCACCACAGTTTAGACAGTAAGTGAACTCGAGGCTCCATGCATGTCTTGTAGTCAGTTTATGGATTATTTCAGTCAGCTCAGCCTGGAGGAAGTTGACAAACTGCTCAACTTTACGCCCTACCATGTGCTGCTTTGACCTGTGCCCATCATGACTAATTAAAGCTGGCCGTGATGGGTTTCGAGATGCCCTAAGGGAGATTATCAACAAGTCCCTTTTGGAGGGACAGTTCCCTAGGGCACTCAAGGAAGCTGTGATTTGTCCCCTTCTGAAAAAGCCATCTGGATCTGGCCGAATTGGCTAATTACTGGCTGGTCTCCAATCTGCCCTATTTGGACAGAATAATTGAGAGGGCCATGGCAATTCAGCTACAGAGCTTTTTGGATGACACTTCCATTCTAGATCCTTTCCAGTCCAGTTTCCGCCCAGGCCATGGGATGGAGACAGCACTGGTTGCCCTCACAGATGACCTCCAGAGGCATCTGGATCGGGGCGGATTGGCAGTGATATTGCTATTGGACCTGGCGGTGGCATTTGACATGGTCGACCATTAGTTACTGATCCACCGCCTTACCGACACTGGAGTCCAGGGGCCTGCCTTGCAATGGCTGGCTTCCTTCCTTCAGGGTTGGGGACAAAGGGTGGCACTAGGGGAGCAGCTATCCCAAAGGCACCCACTGATTTGTGAAGTGCCCCAAGGGGTGGTGCTGTCCCCAATGTTCTTTAACATCTACATGTGCCCCCTTGCCCAGATTAGCTGGAGGCATGGACTGGGATGCCACCAGTATGCGGATGACACCCATCTCTTATCTGTTGTTGGGCAGCCAGTCTGACTCTACACGGGAAGATCTGGACGGGGCGTTGCAAGCCATGGCAGGTTGGCTCAGACGGTTTCACATGGCCTGCAAGATGGAGCTCTTCCTCCAGACCTTCAACTAAGGAGCTGCACCAAATAACATCAAATAACTGAGAAGTGACAGTGCCATGGTCCTTGGCCTGTGCTGTTACTTAAATATAGAGACCAAGACAAGCCAACCACCAATATAGATCATCTGATTACAACACTAGTATTGGTTCTGCCTTCTGTAAGCATTGTTATAAGTAATGTAGATTTTTATTATTTATTTTAAGATTGTATATAATTTGTTACCTATATGTTTAATCTCTTTGTAAGCCACCCTGAGCCCACTCTGGCAGGGAGGGTGGGGTATAAATTGAATAAATAAATAAATAAAGTTATTCACGAACTCTTTCATTTCTCAACAGTTTTCTCCACTGCATCCACAAGCATTTTCCCCTTGTCCTCTTCTTCCATTGCTTTCTCAACTCTCTCTAGCATGAGCTGTGCCATGTTGAATCCTACAATATCCATCACCTTTACTTTCATTGTCCCATGTTTGAAGAGGTTAATTATGTTTCTATACTTTGTGGAAGATTTCACCAAATCACTTTTAGGAACAAAGTCCTTAAAGTTCTTCATAACTAAACTGAAAACAATCTGTCTTCTCACTGAGTAATGAAAATGGAAAAACACCAACTGCATTCACAAAAATCAAAGATGATTATAAGCTCTTCCAAGATGAAAAACCTGACTTTTACTGATTTTACTGACCATTTTCCACCCCTGAGGAGGTGATGCTGTAAGTTGGCGTGGCAGTGACTGGAGAAAGTAGGAGACAGGGAAGAGGTGGTGGGGAGGGTGAGAACGGTTCTACCACAACAGGATGACCCTGGAAGGAGGAAGCATGGGCAGCAAGAAAAGACAGAGACATGGGGGGGCAGAAGGGTAGGGAAAGGGCTAGTGGAGATCCAACTACCTGGCCAGCAGTGGAATAGCAGGCAAAAGGCACAGTCTACATCTGTTATCTCCAGGACCTATGACAGCAGCAGCCAGGCCTAGACTGCACTGCTAGGCCTCAAGAGAATAAAAAGTTTAGAAGTGGGCCCCACTTTAAAAGGTTTGAGGACCATTGTAATTCAGGGAATACTTACTGATTGAGGAATGCAAAGAGGTATCTCATTACAATCAAAGTGGTTTTAGGCAAAGTCAGAAGGACTTTTCGGATGTGCAGAGCTCTCTCTTGCAGATTATCCATTGCTAAAAAGAAGGGAGGCAAACAGAAACAAAAATGGTTGTTGAATGACACCTGCGACTTTCATGGCAATACTTTCTTTCTTAACTATAGAAGTATGGGGGGAAGCCAATAATGCTGCTGAGTTGAAAATTTTATTTGAGTCTGTTTTTCACATTTTAGGAACTCACCATCAACTGCAATATCCCATGATAGTACATACACTACTTATTTATTTATATATTTATAATCTACTTTCCTTCTAAACGGGCATCCAAAATGGCTTATATCATCATCTGCCCCTCCTCAATTTTATTCTCACAATAACCCCCCTTAAGGGGTAGCTTATATTTATTCTTTTTATTAAAATACTTATAGACCACCTTTCCCCATGGCTTGAGACAGCTTACCAATCCTAAATTAAAACATACAAAACACAATAAAACTTCACAAATAACCCCTCAACCTCCATAAAATGCTTGCAGTCTGTACCTCGTTAAAAGCTCTAGCAAATAAAAAGGTCTTGAAATGGCTCTTACAAATGTCAAGATAAGGGGTGTGTCTCCTCACCTCTTCAGGCAGCCTGTTCCATAAGGCAGTAGATGTGACAGAAGAAGCATGAGCTCCAGTTGATGCCGGGTGGGCTGTTTTAAGAGTGGACTAGTCATCAGGTGGCAACCCAGGGACTGTAGCTGAACTGAGAGACTGAGTGGCCCAAGACCACCCAGGAAGTTTCTGTGGCAGAGTGGGTGATTTGAACCCAGGTCTCTCAAATCCTAGTCCAACACTCCTACACTGTATCACACTGAAGTATGTGTGTAAACTTCACACACACAGGTATTTTCTTTTACCTGTGTAGAGTTATGAGTCAAGAGGCCCCCAGCCTACCAAAAATAAATAAAAAATGAATAGCCCCAAAAGTAATCAAAGTGCAAGAATAAAAGCACTTGGAAGAGAAAGATCTGACCAGCTCCTGAAACATTTATGAAGCATTACTCAGAACATGACTGAAAGAAGATACGTAATCTGCTCTGAAAAAATCATCCAAAGTGCAGGATGTGATCCAGAGAGTGTAGGAGAACTGAGGGCTGTCCGTTTCACCGCAACACAATAGCCCATTAAAGTTATCTCAGTAAGGTGGTTGTTTCAAGGAAAACCTTTGGCATACTATTCCACAGAGAGATTAACATAGCTGCAGACTGAGGTAAAGAGCTCTGTCTACAGTAGCCTAATGGGAAAAAAGTGGGCAGTATAAATCCTTGGCCCTGGAAGCCCTGAGTTATTTGGCAACAAGCTGCTCTTTTCATCTAATCGGAGTTAAACTGTGTAGGCTCATTCGCTGGGAGAATGAAACTACAGATCACTTTTAGAAGGAGCTCTCCTACACACCACTTCAAAGGCTGCTTCCTTCACCGGCATTTGTACACTTGAACAATAGAACCATTGTTTGCTCTCTGGATGAGTCAGCACTAAGGCACTCAATCGTAAGCTAAACATTACAGGAACAATTTTTTAAAAGTACCCTTGAAATGATAAAATTAACAGGATTGAAACCTTTCACATTATGTTTCAAAGTAGTATCTGTGTCCATCTGTTGCAGAATTTTTTTTTCAGCAAAATTTATGGTGGGGTAAATTTAAGGAGTCTTAAAGATGCCACTGGATTTCTGACCCACACCCCTGGCCCATTTTCTTTGTGCTGTACAGAAACACTATAAGGAAACTGTCTCAGGATTTCTTGCCAAAAGAACACAGCTGCTTGTTTTGTATATACAGCCAATATTAATACTACTACTACTACTGCTATTAACATTGGTATTAATGCAGCTGCCTGTGGTTCAGGGCCAATGTCAGGCAGCAGACATACTGAGGGGAGCCTCTTTCTTGCTCTCAACTTGCATTTAATGCCACAATCTCAGAAGCAAATTCTAGCGATGAGACCTTGCACAATTCTGGTATTGCTTCCTTTTCTTGAGATACTGTCAAAGGATTAAGGAATGTTCCAAAATGCCAGTGGCATGACCTTTAAAAGATAGCTTAAGCCCTACAAATGCTTGGGAGTGAAGAGGGGAGATTTTGTGGTGATGTAGTGGATGGATAATGAACAAGTTTCCTGGAGTACATTAAAAACCCCTGTACTGTGCAGGATGTTATCGTTAACTCTGTTTTGTGCACGCGGGGGCAGGGGGGGGAGAGCAAATGAATAGGGAAAAAGAAAAAAAAAACTCAACTACCACTAAGATGGAAAAGTCTTCTCATACGTTACAGAAAATAGTTTTCCCCAAAGCACTTAAATTCTCTTATTCAGAAGATATCTGCTTCTCAGCTCCTCTGTTCATTAAAAACTAATCTTCTTAGTACACACACCCCTTGCTATTTCTCATTTCTGGACACTATCTCCTGTCTCTTTATATACAGAACTGGCTCCCTTTAGAGATTCTGCTGGTCTCACCTTTGTTCTGATTTAAGAAGTTATTAAAAAATCACCCATACCTTCTCTTGCATTTCTATCTTGGTCTTTGTGATGAAAATAATCAAAACATAAAATTAATTATAATGTTTATTTTCTGCTTCCTTTCTGTCTTTCTGCTTCCTTTTGGCCTAAATTAGCAAACACAATTCTTCCTCCTTGCTTCAAGTTTCCTCTTCTATTTGGACTCTGGTTCTTTAGACTGTAAGTCATAATTAAGATTTTTTTTGCACTTTTTACATTTGCCATTCATTTCTGTTTAATGAAAACAGCAAACCTCTATATGGACTACATTTCTTTGCAGACCTTACTGTAAACTCATTCAGTTCACCCCATGCTACTTACTGACACAGGCAATCAGGTCATGGAAGATTTCCTTGGGGAAGAGAGGATGCTCTAGTCCTCGAAAATAGAGCTTCAGAACTCCTGCTATTGAATCCATGTCATGATCATTTTGGTCTCCGGCCAGTGGATCCTCCCCTGGTTACCGCAAAACAAAAATAATGAAAAAAGAAGCAGAAAATGAGTGTATTCAAAACAAGACAAGTCAGAACAAAATAAGAACATGACGTGCTTCTTTAGAAGAATGTTACAATCATTTTATCCTCCACCCCAGTAAAGACATAAGGTTAACATAATACATAGGGCATCACGGACCAAGTTGTAACAGTTTTCAATTCCAAGATGAATATTTCTGGCAAGTTTCAGGCACAGCAATGGGTTGCAAGTTTGCCCCTGAATTGGCTAATCTTTTTATGGATACATTGGAGAACAAATTTATTCTAAATAATAATCCATATAGTAAACACATAATTTTTTACAAGAGATTTCTGGATGACATTTTCATTATTTGGGAAGGAACAGCAAAATCCCTGAGTGAATTTGGCAGGTATATAAATGGAGTACATAATACCATTAAATTTGAATTAAAGTATGATAAACAGCAAATACACTTTTTGGATGTCACAATTAGAAGGACTGGTAACAAACTGATTACAGAGGTATATAGGAAATCCACGGATGCAAACTCCTACTTAGCCAGTGACAGCTTTCACCCAATGCATATCAAAAAACCCTACCTTATTCACAATTTTTAAGATTGAGGAGGAACTGCAGTGAGATATCTGATTTTAAGAGGCAGGCTGGCATACTTATGAATGAACTTACTGATGGGGGGTATACAAAGAGAACTTTAAAAAGGGCCTTCCATAGAGCTTATAACACCCCTAGAACATCTTTATTAACACCTAAACCACACAGCAAGAACATGGATAGGATCATTATACCCCTCACGTATAACAGCACATTCAAACCAGTCAAAACTATTATTAATAAATACTGGTATCTCTTGTCTAACATACCTAGATGCATGAACCCTCCCTGTTCGCTGCGAGGAGAGCAAGAAATCTGAAAGATGTTTTAGTTAAAAGTAGGCTGCAAGGAGATAAGACCAGCTGCATGAGTGGGAGTAATATTCCAAAAGGAATATTAACATAATACATAGGGCATCACGGACCAAGTTGTAACAGTTTCTTCTATCTCCTGGCAGTTCTGGGTTATCAGGCTCATGCTGGAGGAAAATATATGATGGAATACAATATTTTCATTTAAAACTTTTCTATTCTGCCTTTCAATCCAAACAGGGTCCTCAAGCCAGCAAACAACCAAACATTAAAACATTTAAAACATTAAAACAACATTTAAAGTATATATAAAATATTTAACTAATTTAATAAAAACATATAAAGACACAGACACACATAACAACACAATCAGGGAGGAGGACCAATAACAGCTATTGAGGGCAATGCTCCCTCTAAGCACTGGAGTCTTATGAGCAAAAAATTCTACTTTGTGAGCTACTGGCCTTAAAGTTGTGATTTGGCTCCTGCATAAATTAGTTTGCTCTGAAGCCATCCTTCCTGAGCTAAGACAAAAAACTGTGAGCCAGAGGCTAAAAAACTGTGAGCTAGCCCACACTAACTCATCTTAGATGGAACACTGATTGGGGGTATACCAAACCAAACAAAAAAGACTTTGCTGTCTGGTGGAAGACAATAATAGAGGGAGACAGACAGATCTGCCTGGGGAGGGAGTTCCAACATTTTGACACCATGACAGAGAAGGCCCTTTCTTGGGTAGCCACCTGCCTAGCCGCAAATGTTGGAGGTACGTGAAGGAGGATCTCCAGAGATGATTAAAGTGGAGATAGGCTCATATGAGAGAAGGTGGTCCTTTAGAAATGCTGGTCCCAAGCCATGTAAGACTTTAAAAGTTAATGCCAGCCTTGAATTGAGCCCAGAAGCAAATTGGGATCTAGTGTAGATGGAACAAAATTGGAGTGGTATGGTTCTTATGACCCATCAGAGTCAACAGACAGTTCCAGAAAAAGAAGAATGGATTTGTAAAATCACGGAATGTGCGGAGATGGACAAATTAACTATGATCTTGACAGAAAAATCCGAAAAAGACTTTGTTGATGCTTGGACTCCTTTCTATGTGTGGATTAAGGATAAATACGAAAATAAGACTATTATATACTAGACACAAGGATAGTATGTGATTTAGATAATATGGACTGTAAGCTATCCCTAATTTGTATTGAGAAGGCATACATGCTGAATTATTTTTTCTTGTCTTCTTCTAGTTTTTCCCCCTTTTTCTCTTTCTTCTCTATTATGAAATTTCAATAAAGTTAATTTTTTTTAAAAAGTCAGCATTCTGGCTACAGTATTCTGTACCAATGGTAGCTACCAGACAGCCTTCAAGGACAGCCTAATATAGACTGCATTATCTTAGTAATTTAGAGGCAGTAATCTAGATGTTACCAGGGCATGCACCACAAGTGGCAAGATCTTTCCTGCCTAGGAAGAGCTGCAACTGGCTCACCAGCTGAAGCTGGTGAAAGTCATCCCTGGCCACTGCTGCCACTTGTTTATGCAGATTCAGCAAGCTACAAACCTGCTTCTTGAGGGAGAATGAAACCACATCCAGAACAGGAGATATCCCAACCAGGGATGTGGGATATATCTGGTTCGAATATATATTTGAAAAATAACTTATTAGTATCTTCTAGATATAGTCAGGTGTCCAGATAGTATCTGGGATTTTTTGGAATACCGGGAAATGGGTCCTGGAAATACAGGAGTAACCAGGAATATCAGGATGCAGATTTAAGGCTCCTAGGACTGTATTTGCTTTAATTTTACTGTATGTCTGTGTCATCCTGAAGCTCGGTGTTGGCTTGTCATGGTGGTTTAGCTTTGATTCTGTCCTTTGAAACAGGTTTTGTTGGTCTTGAAACATTGTGTTCTTTGTGTAAACTAGCTTGTGTTGGGTTTGTGTGGATTCTCAGGTTGTACACTGGCATGAATTATCTGATTTTACATTGGTTGGGCATGTAAATTATCCCTATGCGGTTTGGTGGATTCTCTGGTTTGTCCTTGGCTTAGGTTCTCATGTTTTACATGTGTTATGTTAGGCTTGCCACACTGTCCCACCCTTCTGTTGGGATTCTCTGGCTCTGCATTGGTTCTTTAGGCTTGTTAGTTCTATCTGCCTTGAGAGGCTTGTGGTCAGTGTTTGCTTTTCAATGCTCACTATGCTTGTTGTTGTCTATTTGGCTATTCTTTACCCTGAAGAAAACAATGGAAGAAGGCTGGGGGCACTTCGTTCAGGTCCCAACAGAACTGGACCTCTTGCAGATAAAGCTGAATGTCTAACCATGCTTGACATGAAGGCTAGGGCTATCATACCTACTGAGGTGAATGAGCACACAGATCCCCTGGACTCATAATTAGGGTGTGTGTGTGTGTGTGTGTGTGTGCTTGCAAGCCTGGAAGTCATGGTGACTTTTGGTGACCCCTAGTGGGACTAGGATGTTTCAGAGAAGTGGCTTTGATATTGTCTGCCCCTGCATCCCAGCCCCTGGTATTCACTGGAGGTCTCCTATCCTAGTACCGGCCAGGGTCAGCCCTGCTTAACTTCCAAGATCTAATGAGACTGGGCTTGCTTGGACTAGCCAGGTCAGGGCGGGTATCAGTCTTTTAACATCATTCTTATAGTCTGCTTTTAGCTCAAGGGCTTTGCAAGATTATTTTAAGCAGCTTATTTTTTTAATGCTTTGGTTTTATTAATAAGTTCTATGGTGTTTTTATGTTTTATTCTGTATGCTGCCTTGGGCAGATTCTCTGTAGAGGCAGAATAGAAGTTTCCAAAAATAAATAAAGAAAGAAATTCTGTGGTGGTTCTTCTGTTCTTAAGATGCATTCCTGGGAATTTTGATATGGTACTCTGTTTATATTAGATAGATCTGCAAACATAAAAAACTTGTTCCAACCAACCATGCAGCTTGACTGGAGAAGGCAGAATTGGGATAGGAATAGCAGTGACTTATAAATATATATCTTTTATTGTATAATAATGGATCAAACATATGATCTGGATAAGGTCTACTAACAACAGAAAATGGCAGAAATAAAATGGGATTAAAAATGAGCAAAACCCTGCTTGGAAATGTCACATGTTCCAACAGTGGCACTATTCTGATATGCTCTGACAAGGCCAAATGATGCTCATATAGTAAAGTGATAAGAAGCATAAAGCTAACCGATTTTAGATGTTAAAGCTTTATTGTGCAATGGAGGAAAATCCCCTCTGCCAGTGGTTAGGAAGCAGAAACTACTTAAGACAAAAATACTACTTTCATTTATGATCTCTGTGTTAAGGACTCTTAACTGAGAAGCATGGAGGTACATGACAGGAGACTGAGTGATACAAAACTCAAATGCTCTCACCTCTCTCAAATGCATTTTTGATATCATTCACCTCAACCTGAGATCCAGACACCCTGAATATCCCTTCATGTTGCAGTCCTAAGAAGAAAATAGGAGAAATCCATGACAAGGAAAATAACCAAATCATCCTTCCTTCCTATCATTAAAATATGGTTACTTTGCAGGTTACACAGCATGGCAATGTAGAATTTAATTCATGACTTGAGTTTAGAACAAACTGAAATGACATGGAATTATCCAACTATTTATTTAGTTTTGTTACCCAGAATTCAACAGCTGCTTTCATTAAATGGCACAATCATTTGGTGTAATTTTAGTCAAGTGACTATGTCCATTAATACAAAACAAAGCATACAGTAAATTTTTCCAGAGCAAGGCTCCAGCATAAACATTAGCTCCAAGTTATATTAGCAGTTGCAATAATAATATTCAGCTTTCATACATGCGTTTTAGAGTGTTCAGAGTTCTTCATGAGTTTGAAGTAAAGATTCCCTCCTTCTGGAACTCACACATGTTTGCAGCACTATATACATAAATCAGAAGCTATCCTGTAGGGATGTAGGGACAAATATTCCTTTTTGGAAGAATATGGTGCTACTCCAGGCTTACAGCAGTAAACCTTGACTCACAATGGTAATAATAACTATTGCAGGCAAAAACATAAATGGATTAGTAAGAATGAAGTTGTACAACTCCTTTGGGAATAACCTGATACAGACCTGGACTAGAGCTCTTACGGCTGCTGACATAACAAAAATGGGGTAGTTTTTATGCTTTGTTTAGTCACATAGTGTCAGTGAAGTGCCCAAAATATTAGAATAAAAGAGAAATCCCATCTATTGCTTATTCTACATGCTGCATATTTGATAAACCATCACCACTGTTGACCGTATATGACCCTGTTGCTCTGTAATTCTTTTGCATGCTTTTCAGCATGACTTTAAGCAAAACACAGAGCGTGGGTATAATAAAATCCAGAACAAAAAGTCTGCAGAATTCTTTGCCAGAAGCTATTAACATTAATCTTAAAAACAAAACAAAAAACAACACATATTTCTTCTCTCAAGTCATTTTTACAATGTGGAAGCTTGGTTCTGATGGTTTCTAAATTATTTAATAGCACTGGCAAACATCATGGCTGTGTCTCCCCAAAAATGGGGTTATTAAGATGGCAGTTTGGGAGACAGAGACATCCTTTAGCACTTGGCAAGTTTCTGTGTCATGATATATGAGAAACAAATCAAGGTTTAGTTGTTATGTATTATTATTATTATTTATTCGATTTATATGCCGCCCTTCCACATGGGCTCAGGGCGGCGAACAAGGGCAACAAAGCCATACAACCAGATAAAACATAAAACAACCATAAATAAATAACCATAAAACTCCATGTCAGCTAATGGTAAACCATAACACAGGAAAGAGCCATTACAGGGTAAGCACCACACAATCACACTAAAAACACCCAGTTGGCGTTACTCCAATGGTGCCATATACAACTGAGAGCCCCATGCCAGGGCCAGAATGCCTCTAGTGGCTATATGCTGGTGATATCATAGCAATGTCATAGCGGTGGCAGCCCCTACTCAAAAGCCTGGCGGAAGAGCTCCGCTTTACAGGCCCTGCAGAACGGCATAAGGTCCCGCAGGGCCCTGATCTCCTCCGGGTAAGCCAATTCCACATTCCCCACTCCAGAAGTTGCAATTAAGTATTGTATCACTGGATATGCAGAATTACCTCTTCTACTTGACTCAAAGATCTGAGCTATGAGTCTGGGAAGACTGGATGCAAGGACTATTTGTGTCTACTCTTGCTTGCAAACCACTGCCATCACATGGTTGCTGGCAACGGATCCTTGACAACAAACTCTAAAGTCAGAAATCATGCTCAAGAAAAGGATGAAAATATACAGTTGGACATGGGATATATTTTTAACATGGGAAATATTTTTAACTCATAATAATACTGCCTCTGAAAACTATGCTTAATAGTCTTCCTGCACTTTCAGGCTGTGCCAACAGACTACTGGAAAGGAAGTACTTCCTGGAAAGGAAGTACTTACTTACTTTCAGCTGAGGTGATTTAGCTGAAAGGGTACTATGTTGGGGAGTGTGTGGGTGAGTTGTGAGTTGTTGCAGAGTTCTGGCTGAATAGCTGCTGGCCGCATCCTCTGCTGGGGGAAGCTTCTATTTAAGGCAGGAAGCTTCTATTTAAGGCAACATCCTGCCAGAAGCAGAACTGACACAGCTGAGCTCTGAGAAGGAGCAGGAGATAGAGCTGCTAGAGGGGTGAGTGTTTTTTACTTACTTTCAGCTGAGGTCATTTAGCTGAGAGGGTACTGTGTTTGAGAGTGTGTGGGTGAGTTGTTGCAGAGTTCTGGCTGCTTGAGATAGGGTGTGAAAGGGTTATTGTCTTGACTGTAATTGAGTGCCTGGGTGAATTTGAATAGCTGCTGGCCACATCCTCTGCTGGGGGAAGCTTCTATTTAAGACAGTACCTTGCCAGAGGTATGAGCTGAAGGGTGAGAGCCAAAGGTTTAGGGCTTTTGGTCTGTGGCTCTTAGACTAGGGACTAAGTAAGAAGCCCAGGAAGAGACAGAAAGCCAGGGACCTAGTCCCCTTGGGTTCCCAGTAAGGTAAGTAGACTTCTACAAGGAGAACCACATAAATTCAAAGGGTTTTAAAAAGCAGGATTATATGAAATTATTATTTTAAAAGCAGTTATGAAGCCAGAATACCAGCAGGGGGTTGGGGGCTATCCAGTATTTTGCATGGAGTGTCACATGTATGACTATCTGCCCACTGGACAGAAGTCTTGGGTGTGTGCTCGATGCAAGGAGCTTCTGTTTCTCAGGGAATGAGATTGCTCCCTTGAGGCCAAGATAGCAGACCTGGAGAAGCAGAGACAGTCAGGCGCACGGAGAAGACTCTCGGGGACTTGTTAGATATGTCCCACTCTGGATCTGGTAGCCCTGCTGCTGTCAGGGAGCATGACAGCTGAGGGGAAACAGGGCTCCGTGCTGTGGATAAGGGGAATGTGCCCTCAGAAGGGACCTCTTCTTCAGCTGGTGAATGGGTATCCTTTTACACCAAGGAACCATCCCTGGGCAGGGTGGGAGGGGGGCTCTTGGTAGTTAGTGATTTCATCCTTAGGCAGGTAGACTGCTGGGTGGTGAACCTGCGTACTGACTGTATGGTGATTTGCCTACCTGGTGTGAAGGTAGTGGACATTACACATGTTGTAGACAGGCTGGTAGATAGTGTGGGGGAGGACACAGCGGTCAAAAACATTGGGGAAGCTTGGAGATTATTTAAAACAACAGTCCTAGAAGCTCAGAAAATATATATACTGCAGGTTAGGAAAGGCACAAATAGTTATAGAAAAAAGCCTGCATGGTTAACAAACAAAGTAATGGAAGCTGTAAAAGGTAACAAGGATTCCTTTAAGCGGTGGAAAGCTACTCTCAGTGAGGCTGATAAAAGGGAACACAGGCTGTGGCAAATAAAATGCAAGTCTGTGATCAGGCAGGCAAAAAGAGAATATGAGGAGCATACAGCAAAAAACATAAAGACCAACAATAAAACTTTCTTCAGGAAACCAGCCAGAGAGGCAGTGGGGCCCTTGGATGATCAAGGGGTAAAAGGAGTAGTGACGGATGATAGGGAAATGGCTGAGAAGCTGAATGCATTTTTTGCCTCTGTCTTCACTGTGGAAGATGAGAAATGTGTGCCCACTCCAGAACTGCTGATTTCGGGAGGGGTGTTGAAAGACCTGAGTCAGATTGAGGTGAAAAGAGAGGAGGTCCTATGACTGATAGACAACTAAAAAACTGATAAATCACCAGGCCCGGATGGCGTACATCCAAGAGTTCTGAAAGAACTCAAGTGTGAACTTGTGGATTACCTGACAAAAATAAGTAATCTTTCATTAAAATCTGCCTCCATTCTTGAGGACTGGAAGGTAGCTAATGTCACTCCCATCTTTAAAAAGGGTTCCAAAGGAAAGAATTAGTAAGCATATTGATGAACAAAAACGATTGAGGCAGACTCAGCATGGGTTCTGTAAGGGAAGATCTTGTCTCACTAACCTGTTAGTGTTTTTTGAGTGAACAAACATGTGGACAAGGGGGACCCAATAGATGTTGTTTACCTTGACTTCCAGAAAGCTTTTGATAAAGTTTCTCATCAAAGGTGCTGAAGTAACCTCAAGAGCCACGGGATAAAAAGACAAGTCCTCTTGCGGAACAAAAACTGGCTAATTAATAGGAAACAGAGAGTAAGTATAAATGGGAAATTTTCTCAGTGGAAGGTGGTAAGCAGTGAGGTACTGCAGGGATCAGTACTCAGTCCGATCCTTTTTAACTTGTTCATTAATTATTTGGAGTTTGGAGAAAGCAATGCAGTGGCTATATTTGCAGATGACAAAAAGATGTTCAGGGTGGTGAGAACCAGGGAGGATTGTGAGGCACTCCAAAGGGATCTCTTGAGGATGGGTGAGTGGGCGTCAGTGTGGCAAATGGGGTTCAATGTGGCCAAATGCAAAGTGATGCACACTGGAGCCAAAAATCCTAAATATAAATATAGGATGGGGTCCGAACTGGTAGAGACTGACCAAGAGAGAGATCCTTGAGTCGTAGTAGATAACTCAATGAAAATGTCTAGACAGTGTGCAACTGCAATAAAAAAGGCCAACACTATGCTGGGGATTATAAGGAAGGGAATTGAAAACAAATTAGCCAGTATCATCATGCCCCTGTATGAATCAATGGTGCAACCTCATTTGGAGTACTGTGTACAGTTCTGGTCACCACACCTCAAAAAGGATATTATAGCAGTGGAAAAAGTGCAGAAAAAGGCAGCTAGAATGATAAAAGGGTTGGAAGACTTTCCCTATGATGAAAGGTTAAAACGCTTGGGGCTCTTTAGGTTGGAGAAACGACAGCTGAGGGGTGACATGATCGAGGTTTATAAGATTATGCATGGGATAGAGCGGGTAGAGAAAGAAGCACTTTTCTCCCTTTCTCACAATACAAGAACTCATGGGCACTCAATGAAATTGCTGAGCAGTCGGGTTAGAATGGATAAAAGGAAGTACTTCTTCATCCAAAGAGTGATTAACACATGGAATCCACTGCCACAGGAGGTGGTAGCAGCTACCAGCATGGACAGCTTCAAGAGGGAATTAGATAAGCATATGGAGCAGAAGGCCATCACACACAAGGTATAGGTAGCCACAAGGTATAAATAGGAACTCTCAGGCTGGGGCAAGTGTATTCTTGGTGCTGGGGGGGGCAACAGTGGGAGGGCTTCTAGTGTCCTGGCCCCACTGCTGGACTTTCTGATGGCACCTGGTATTTTTGGCCACTGTGTGACAAAGTGTTGGACTAGATGGGCCATTGGCCTGATCCAACATTGGCTTCTCTTATGTTTTTATGTCCTTTAAATTATGCCAAAACAAACTCTGTCTGGAGTACCCCTTCAATACCTTAATTATTGCGACTGAAAACCCTGCAGAAGTAGGCCAGAAGGCTGGTCTGGGAAGAAAAGCAAGACTGGCTTGTGTTAGAAGCCACTCATATCACTACTGAGCAGATATCAGCTCCAGTGGACTTGATAGCAGAAGACTTGCCAATGGTAGAAGATGATAGATTTGTTGGTTGCTGTTCTATGACTATGGGAAGTATTTTTTCCAATTTTAAACTGTAAAGAGCTTTGGAAAAAATCTTCTTTGCATTTATTGATTAACCACTGTCTTAAGACGGTGCATACAATGTTTTTCAAAATTAAAGTGAGCATTTTTTTAGAAATGCCACCCACTATTAGTAACTTAGTTGTTCATTCAATGAAACAAGTTTTGAAAAATCCACACATCTTGTAAAAGAACCAAGACAGTTCATTTATTCAGGTGTTTGCTTGATTGTGTTGGCTTATTTTGTTTAATTCTGGATTGTGTGGGGGGAGGGTTCTTTGAATAATGGATTTAAGAAGTTTAAATTAGTTTTTACTACTTTTATAACTGGTGGCTTTTATGTTGCTATGTTTTGAAGTTGCTTGTATTTTACTGTTACATTTTACATTGTTGTTAGCCTCCTTAGCAAGCTAAGGTACAATGTATACAATAAATTGTTTCAACTGGAGATCTTCCAAATGAAAAACTTAAATTAGGCAGGGATTTCTTGAAATAGCCATATCCTTTCTCGATCTATCTGAGAATTCCTGAGAAAAGGGGGCAAAAGAATTGCTCTTAAAAGTGTGAACATGGCAGAACAAGCTGACAGGTTTGAAATGAAAAACCCCCTCCTCCAAGAGAATTAAAAAACCCTATGCAAATAGAAATAACAGTGCCAACCTAACAAAGTTTGAGTCCAGTGGCAACTTTAAGAACCTTGTTCTACTGCTTTAGACCAACACGGCTAGCCACCTGAATCTAGTGCCAACCTAATTAAGGAGACCAATTTTCCAGACAAAGGTTACATTTTGGGTCATTTAATTAAGATTAGTAGTAGCCACTGGGCAAGAGGCCATCTGCCATTCTTCAGCACATATAGATGAAGATGCTTTTGATTTTATTATTTCAGTTAAAAACAACAAATCAGATCAGCTGAGCCTATGTTGCCAGAGGCATTGCCTTTTATTCCTGGGTAGCCCCAAAACAGGGGTGCCCTATTTTCTAACCTGAAGTCCAAAAAGCCAGGCACTCTCAGCTTGACCACAGAGTCTGGCTGCAGGTGGTCTGCAAAAGGGATTTCATATTCAGGTTTCATAAGGTGACCTCAGAGCAAGCCTCCAGTCTTCCCCCTCCACCCAGCAGAGATTATGTTTATGGAATAACAATGAATTCCAGAGGTAAGTCTTTAGAAGCCACCTGGCACTCTCCAGCACCTCACCCCGCCTTTTGTGTCCTATGTGTAAATTCTTTGTCTTTTTTGCTCTGTCCCTCAAGATACCGGGATAAACCAATCAATCATTCAAATGTTTAGCAATCTTTCCTGAGCTAATCAGGGACGGCTCCTACCTTTTGTCTACCCAGGCCAGGACCATTAGTGAGACAGATAATCCATTTAACTAGCTACCCAACACCTGGCTTCTATTGTTAAATCCAGACCCTGCCTCTCTGGAAGCTCACTGGTCATACCTAAGGTCTGCCCCTACTGGCATCACACACCCCTGGGACCCATCATTGGTCCAGGTAATCTATTGCTCTCACCTGAGACCAGCCCCCAGGGCCGCCCATTGGTCTGCATTCTTTGCCAG
Organism: Gekko gecko; assembly: GCA_029375565.1. NCBI lineage: Eukaryota > Metazoa > Chordata > Lepidosauria > Squamata > Gekkonidae > Gekko > Gekko gecko. The sequence goes on along the minus strand of JAPDNY010000006.1, from coordinate 121,265,841 downwards.
TGCCTATATCCCAGCACACAGATGGCCTTAGACCGTGTGTTTTCTGCCATGATCCAAAATGGCAGGCCACCCCTGAACTCTCTGAGTTTAGGCCAGAATCCATGGACCTCTGCACATCTGGACAGGTTGTAACACCCCTCTATAACCCATCAATCACCTCTGCTCCCTTAGTGCTATATTGTGTGAATATTGTTTGTATGTTTGAGAATATTTAGTAAAGAAACCATTATTTTAGCCACCCAGCCATTTCTGTATCTGTTCCTGGGTGCTTGGGAATTCTAACTCTGGTATACACAGGTCAGATCCTATAGATAAGCCAATTGTATACTGATAATTATAATTCCCCATCTTTATTAAATAATAGAGCAATTTGGCTAACACCTAACTGACTTCAAAGGGTTGTTGTAAAGATAAAATGGGACATGGATAATATATACTGTCCTGAGATCCTTGGAGAAGAAATGGGCTTGAAAAATAAAATGCTGCATCCAAATTACCCGGTTAGTGTGATACTTTCTGGGTATTCACTTCTAGCAAACAGAATAGAGAAATAGGTGTTTTCCAGACTGCCTTTCAGGTTTTTGAGGATGTTGTGGCAGCTCTGATGACCACACTATTGGTATGATCAGTTCACACAAGTTTTTTCTGTTTTTTCCCTGTCATGGTCTGGGTTCTTTTTGTGCACACACTGAAGCATTGAAGTATTTCAGCACCGTCAAGGGGACTGAGTAATTTCCATTAAAGTACATTCCCCACCCATCACACTACAACTGAGGTTGCCTTTTCCCCCAAATTTGAGCGATCTCTCTGATTGGCTCGTCCCCTCTTCTCTATACGCCGAAATTGTCCAGGTCAGGGCTCAAGCGGGCTTACTCCCGATGAACTCTGTGGGACTTATGCTCCAGTAAGCATGCATGGAGAGCAATACTCCCTCTAAGCTGTGGAGTCTTGTGAGCAAAAATTCTTCTTGGTCAGCTACTGGGATTAAAGTTGTGAGTGAGCGATTTGGCTACTGCATAAATTTGTTTGCTCTGGAGCCATTCTTCCTGAACAAAGACAAAAATGTTTGAGCTAGAGGCTAAAAAGCTGTGAGCCTGCTCACACTAACTCAGCTTAGAGGGAACACTGATGGAGTCTGCCCCAGTCTCCAGCACCTGTGCCTTTTCTTGGGGGAAAGGCTCCATAAAAGTCCTCTTCTCACTTCACTTTGCTGAGCCACCAACTTTGCACAGAGTGATCTCCAAGAGAAGCTCTGCATTTATGCACCCCACCCCTCAGACAGGTCTTTGGCCGAACAATATTCTTTCATGCTTCCATGAGGGCCAAGGGCTCTGGGCTTTTGACACAAGATAGTCCCACTGAAGACCTTGAAATCTGCTGCCACCAATGCAGGCATAAAATAGTGGCTGCTGGTGTTGGGCCTCCCAATGGGACTGATTTTTTTTTCAGCGCAGGAGCCCTCCAACACCAAACTGTTTCAGTGCTGGCATACAATTTTTTTTTAAAGTTAGTTGTCCATGAGGTGTAAAAAAAGGTTCATGAGGTGTAAAAAAATGTTCAGATTCTGAGCAAGAGGCTATCTTGTGAATTCATTCCACAACGGGGGAAATTGTATGGAAAAACACGTCTAGGAAAGACTGTGGGGGTGGTGGGGGGGAACCAGGAAAGACTGGGACAGTATGGGGATGTTAACCAAGTTGTCTGGACATTAGAAACAAACCAACAGTAACATCAGGGAATGAAAATGGAACACTAAGGCAATCTGGAAAACTCCATAGACTCAGAGGGAAACATACGGAGGGATTTTTAAAAAACTTTTTACTTTTGAATTTGAAATTGTAAAATATTTATAACAACAGAAGGTCCTGAAATGGAGAAACAAGACCTACTATACAAGGACACAGATCTTTTGCATTATTGTAAAGATGGAACATAAAATCTTATGTTATTTGTCAGTAGAATGTCTTATTGTGCCCTGACCAGGATGGCTTGGGCTAACCTGATCTTGTCAGATCTCGGAAGCTAAGCAGGGTGGGCCCTGGTTAGTATTCTTGGTGCTGGAGGGGGCAGCAGTGGGCGGGCTTCTGGTGCCCTGGCCCCACTGCTGGACCTCCTGATGGCACCTGGTATATTTTGGCCGCTGTGTGACAGAGTGTTGGACTGGATGGGCCATTGGCCTGATTCAACATTGGCTTCTCTTATGTTCTTATGTACGTGGATGGGAGACCACCATGGAAGTCCAGGGTTGCTACGTAGAGGCAGGCAACAGCAAATCATTTCTGAATCTCTTGCCTTGAAAACTGTACTGGGTTGCCCTGTCGGCTATGAGATGGCACTTCCCATCCCTATACTGTGTTGTTGTACATTATAATATATTTTTAAATGACAGTCTTATACTATAGTCTTTCACTGATTCTACATATAAAATAAAAGGGAGCCATGTTTCTAAGAAGTTTGATGCATAATTGGGGTTTTCTATACTGTTTCAATTGTGTCAAGACCTGAAGCACAGGCAGAGGATCAGATCAAAATTATGGAAGAACAAGAAAATGCATTGTGGATCATGCAAAATACAAAACAAAGAGTGGACCAATTGTTGTATGCTGCTTTTTGATTTAACAACAGTATATGGTCTAGTAGATAAAAGATTTTGGTGCAAATTGCTGAATATTGATACTAAAAAGAGGTTCCTGATCTCTTACCCTTTAAATCTTATGATCTGTGTGGTTAAACGGGAGACATTAATGGACAAAAGCCTTTGATACAGCTTGTACATCAAGGGCATTAAATGGGATGCCATTTTATTTCTGCTTTTACATAAACATCACTTTTGAAGATAAACAATATCACCAGTATTTTCCAGTTATCATATTTGACTAAAAGCTGTCAGTCTTTTTATACACAGATGATATAGCTCTTATAGTTGCTGTTCAGAAAGGAATATGATGCTTTCTTAACGACTGGAGGACGTCTGATGCTTAATACAATGAATAAAATCATGGTGTTTATGAAAAGGTCAAAGGCTCATAAATGGAGAATTAGATAATGTCAAAATACAGCAAATATTTTTAAGACTTCAAGTATTTGGGAAATCTATTAAGCGAGAAAAATTCTTGGGTGGTATATTTGGAAAATACAAGGTTGTAAACTCTTAAAATATCCTACATATAATTGACATGGCTCCAGATGTTGATGGTTAAATCCACAAAGTAATAGAGAGAGAAGGAAATTCTTTATACGAACCTGGGGGGCAGCCAGGTTTGCAGAAAAATCCCAAACATTAAAAAACTGTTACAAAAAAAAGGGAGAAGGGTTATCTATGCAAGTGCAGACAATGTCGTCCTATTCCACCAGCCATAGGCTTATCATTGTGGGGCTGGTAAGCAATGAGCTGGTTAGTTCCATGCTAGGCAGTCCTAGGATGACACTGAACTGAAGAAGTAAGTTTCTAGATGAGGAGGGGGCTTGATATTGTCTCATCTACCCTTGTGCAGCAGGGGCAGATAATGGAGGGCTGTTCCTGGCCTGTTTGTGTAGGAGACAGAGGGGAGGGGACGGAGAAGAAGAAGATGAGATCCGCTGCTGCCCCTGCAGGTGGAGTCAGTGGAAAAGGGGTCTTTTTGGGGGGGAGCGCACCGGAGCACAGCTCCGGGAGTTCAGGAGCCAAGCCCCACCCCCAGCCAGCATCCCGGGGAGTCTTTCAGGCAGCCGAATGTCAATTTTAGCTCCATTATATCCTATGGGCCATTGAAGTCAATAGTGAAAACATAGGGTATATTCTGGGGGTTGGAGGAGGGGGTTTGAGGGAGAGGCTCCAAACTCACAGGGTAGCTGATGGAGCCTCTCCCCAAGATACCCACCAAGTTTCAAGAACATTGGATCAGGGGGTCCAATTCTATGGGCCCCCAAACAGGTTGCCCTTATTCCCTCCATTGTTCTCTATGGTGGGAAAAAAGTAAGTTTTTTTCCCACCATAGAGAACAATGGAGGGAATGGGGCAACCTGTTTGGGGGCCCATAGAATTGGACCCCATGGTCCAATGTTCTTGAAACATGGTGGGTATCTTGGGGAGAGGCTCCATCAGCTACCCTGTGAATTTGGAGCCTCCCCTTCAAACCCCCTCCCCTCCAGCCCCCAGAATATACCCTATGTTTTCACCATTGACCTCAATGGCCCATAGGATATAATGGGGCCGAATTGCAGCCGAATTTCTTTCATTCCCTCCTTTCCTTCTCTCTTTTTCCTCTTTCCCTCCTTCTTTTCTTCTCTCTTTCTTTCCCACCTTCTTCTCTTCTCTTTTTCCTCCTGTCCCTGTTTCCCTCCTTCTTCCCTCTCTTTCTTTCCCTCCCCTCCCCTTTCCTTCTCTTTCTTTCCCTCTTTCCTTCCTTCTTTCCTTCTCTCTCTCTCTCTCCTTCCCTCTTTCCTCCTTCTGTGGCCCAACTCTAGTGAGAAGGAGTTCAAACTTTAAACCCCTTTTCTCTTAGCTCCCCCACCCAGACCAGCTGGGGAAGGGAAGGGGAGGCTTTTGAAGATGCCTCCCCCCCTTTTGCTTCCCCTTCTGACATCACTTCCGGTGATGTCAGGGGGCGTGGCATATGCTAATAGCCTAATGGCTCATTAGCATACCATATGCTAATGAGCTCCTGCAGCTCTTTTTCTACGAAAAGACCCCTGGTGGAAACTATCCCTACTACTAACCCCCCCACCAGTGTAATTCAGGCAGGTAGTGGATGGATTCCCCCTGTAAGACTTGTGGGTCCCCCACTTGTGCCATTCTAAATTTCATATTCAATAGAAATTTAATTCCATCTATTATCGAAGCCTTTTGAAAGGAAATACCTACCTGCTGGGGAAAATCAAAGCAGGATTTTATACTATTTTATTATTTTATACTATGTCCATGGTTGGTTTTGTTTTTTTTTTTTATTATTATTATTATTATTATTATTATTATTATTATTATTATTATTATTATTATTATTATTATTATTATTATTATTATTATTATTCAGATTTATATCCTGCCCTCCCCGTGAACTGGCTCAGGGCAGCTCACAGTCAGCGGCAATATGTGCCAAGTCACATAAAACATATAAAAATATCATATAGTACACAATTAAAGTGCTCACAATACTGGTCGTTCATTCAATCAATTAAAGATGGCGAGCTATAAGGCGTAGTGTTAAATCCTGGTTCAGCAGTGTACCAGCCACCCACGAAGCTGTGGCTTGATCTCAATAAAGGGGCAACCTATTACCACAATATTAATAATAGTGCTAGTTGGTGGTAGTGGTGGGCGACTCGTAATTGAAGGCCTGGTGGAAGAGCTCTGTCTTGCAGGCCCTGCGGAACTGTGCAATCACATTGGCTGAAGTTATAGGTGGCAAAGGTTATTAAAAGGAATGCTAGTTGAAGAATCTTGCAAAACAAAGAACAATAGGGCCAAGAAATGTGAAAATGTTAGATTCATTTATGTTATGTGACCTAAAGACTGTAACTGTTAACCAGTGCTCTCTCTAAGCTCTGGAGTCTTGTGAGCTACTGGCATTAAAGTAGTGAGTGAGCAATTTGGCTACTGAAAATTAGTTTGCTCTGGAGCCATCCTTCCAGAGCTAAGACAAAAATGTGTGAGCTGCAGGCTAAAAACCTGTGAGCTAGCTCACACTAACTCAGCTTAGAGGGAACACTGCTGTTAACATAGCTTGGAGTCAGATACTCAGATAGATTACAGGATCTTTTTCTAATCTGCAGTTTTCACTGTAGGATTGCTTCTTAAAACTAAATTATACTCATTCAATGACCTGTGGTACAGAAGGGATTTCTCTCAATAGTCCCCATTGGTCTCTGCTTTGTCTTCTAGCTTCTGGTTCTGCTCCTCTTTTCTGCTGCCTCCCCCCACTTTTCTTCCACAGCCTCCTTTTCTTCCCACTGGCCATCCTCACCCTCCTGCTTTCACCTCCTTGTCACTTCATCCTTCGCCACCAGGAGGGAAATAACTGAGTGAAGAAAGGCAGGCAATAAGTGACAACAGTCTAAACACCAACAGCTCTTTGTGGTCACCTTCCCCAGCTGGCTTCTTCTTTCCCTCCTGAGGGAAGCAGCGCCACCTCCTGGCAGCCCCTTTGCCCCTCAGCCCTCCCTTTGCATCTTGGAGGTTGCTAGGCAACCTTTAAGATGGTGGCTGAAATCTTGCAATGTACCATCTCAAGACCTCCCTTTTAAAAATATGGTGGGGGTATAAATTCGCTTTGCCGTTTTCAGAAATGTTCAGATTTTTTTCTTGCAAACTTGATAGTCACCAAAGTTTGTAGAAAGATCTCCCCTAGTTGTATCTGACCCCACTATGTGGATTTTTTTATCTGCATACTGAGGTTCAGGTTCAATATCAGACATATGATACAGTGCAATCCCAAGCAGAATTATACCTGACTTAAATGGACTTAAAGCCAAACGAAGTGATCCATCCTGTGTCTGCTGATGCCATTTAAAAAGTATTTGTAATTTTTTCAACTGCTGCAAGGCACTGATTTGGATTGGGTGACAGTGCAACATCCTCAAGAGCTCTTGTCCCCCACTGCATACCTTTTCAGGTGCAGAACTAGTCCCCCCCCCCCCGTGGTTGTTTCGGTACTTGAAAAGGTCCTGGGGAGGGACATAAAAGCTCCTGTAGACAGCACGCTGCATGGCTGCTCCAGATCGGGTCCTTGTGCCAATTTTGAAAGAACTACAGATGCTTTTAATGGTGTCAGTGGGCGTTGTATGGACCCACTTGTAGTTTGGCCCTTAGAAGGTTGTAACCCTTATTAGGACTGCACTGACAGCTCACTACATGTATCACTTAGGCAAATAATCCATGTTCTTTAGACTTGATGGCTCTGCTACATTTTAATTACCATACAGTAAACGGTTTGTCCACAGTTTTCAAGTTGTAACAGACAAAGGAATGCCACAATTTAATGTTAAAATTTTCATGATGAGCTCCACTAAATAGGAAGCCCTTGCATTTATTTTAAGAACATTCATGGAGAGGCAAAATATATTTCCAGTCCTTAGGCCACACCCTAGAGAACAATGGCCCCTGGAAATACAGAAGTTTGTCAGCCCTGCATAGATAATGACAGAGAGTGTTCAACTTAGTGATGTCTCTAACGCTGTATGAAATGTTTACAAGAACTCACATAGCCATGTGATTCAAATCAGATGAGCTCTAGTTACATTGTTTGGTCTGGCCTTCTTGAGAGTGTTCTTAGTACAAGCCCGTTTTACTAGGCTTCTAGTGACCTCATAAGATTCTGTGGGTGTGGTCAGACGGCATGCTGAGAGCGGGTTAAACTGCTCTGGTTCCAACCGGATTATATTTTATCTAGATAATCGCGATCATACTCACCTCCCTTATCTGGCCTCACCGCGCAGTCATGTCGCCCCCCCGCGTCTAGACTACTGACGCGCAGGAGCGTGTGTTGACGTTTTTAAAATTTTTCCTCAGTTTGGCATGCGCATAGGTGCCCCTCCGTGGGGGGGAACTATCATGGCGCATGTGCAGAACCACCAGGGAGAATCAATCCAACCCCTCCAACAAAAGACTTCCCTTTAAATGTTTGACCCAAAAATGGCCTCCGTGAGATCCCGAACTCATCTAAACACTAAAACAAGTGATCGTTTAAATGTTGGTTTTCTAAATGTGGTGGTGGAGCTCCGCCTATGAGCACACCGCCAATGCATTAAAAACATGGCGGGCAAAAAGCGGAAGCCTCAGGCAGCTTTTGAGCGGGGAGGGGGTTTAAACCAGAAGTGGCTCAACACTGCAGGAGCAATCAGACATTGGAAAAGTGAGGCTAGAACTGGAGAATCAGGAAAACATCACTTGGGGACCTGGTATCAAAATACTCCATTTTAAAGGGGGTTTGAGCCGGAAAGTGACAGCTGGGGACAGTGCTGGGTGTGTGAACGTGGATGTAAAATGCATTACTGAAGCGTGCTGAAAGTGGACTAAATGGCCAGTCCGAACACACCCTGTATGGGACAAAAACGTCATCTGTTTCATTTGTTTTGTTTCCGAACTTACCGTGTCTGCTAATGAATCGTATGCAGCTCTCCACTACCAGAGGAATGGCTTGACTGGAATCCTGAATAAAAATGAGGAAAGTATGATGCAATGAACAGTCAAATTATTTCACAGTTTTAAATTGTACAGTTCTGAAAGCCACATTCTTTGTGAGGGTAGGAACAGAGGGCCTGGGTAAACCATGAAGTCAGAATTTCACTTATTCCTTTGAGCAGAAGGGAAGAGTGTTAGCAGAATTGTTAGTGTTTTATAATCTTGTGGAAAGACAAGGGTGACCATTTGCTAACAGAATTAGCTATTTCATTGTTGCATTATCCTGGTTACACTGTCAGTTTTATCAAAGGTTTGGCAACTTTCCCTTTTTATCTTTATGTCAGGCTTTTAATATGAAAGGACAAAAACACTTTATTTCATAAGGATTTCTCTACCATTAAGAAAAATGACAACTTCAAACTATCCATTACTAATGAACTGAACACACAAATTATCTCCTGTTAGCCCTTCTGAAACAAACTTTCTGTAATATTCAACTTTTGAGCTATAAAAGACATTTAAGTATTTCTGGAGCTATTGTGACAGGAAAATTTTCACACCTGCAACACAGCCTCTTAATTTCAGGACCATTGCTTTACTTTAGAACTTGTAATGTTTGTACTTAAAATCTTTATCATTAAAGTGGCAGCCTAAACAGATCTCTGTACTAGCCTCCAGCTGAGGAAAACCTATTATATGAGATGAAGCAATCCAGAAAGGACTACGATTGCTGAGAATTTTCCTTTATCACAAATTTATCGTGTTACATTAAAGTTAAACACACACACACACAAACAACTTCACGGATGCATCAGTCACATACTAGCATCGTATAAGCATAATCAAAAAACAAAATTCGGAGTGATATGCAGGCAAAATAACAGAACACTGCAACTAAAACTGAGTTTAAGTTGAGTGGGACATAAGCTTCGGTTAGCAAGCGTGCTGGAGATGGGGCAAAGCCTATTGCTTCTAAGTAGCCACTTTCATTGGGATAGGGAAAATTTAGTCTCCTCCCCAATGATGTCCCTTAATACAATGCTTTACTTTGTCCCATTTAAGAGCTGTTGTTTACTTCAACTGAGAAAAGTAAGGGCTAAAAATGGAATGATGTAGGCTTTCTCCTCCGACACCAGCTGGCTCTGCCTCCACTGCAAAGGACCTCAACATTTTAACCACACTAAGTTCTTGTACTGCATGGCCTCTGCCACCACCCCACCTGCTGAATTTTGCTAGATTGTTATACTTAGATGTAGAGTATGAGAAGCACTTTTGAGATCACATAGAAATACACCTCTAAGTAATTTCATATGGATCACAGGAAACCACTGAACAAAAGGACTGGCTATACTTACAAGGGTCTACACAGAATTTCAAGTTGCAAGTTATTGTACTGGTTGAGAGTGTAAACTGTGAGAGACTTGAGAGGCTGCTGTGAATGGGCTTATGAGTTACCAGACATGCAGCTGTTTTACCCTCTTTGCTTTGAGTCCTTTTCAAAAGCCTTAACAAAGCAACAGTCTCCAGAACTGAAGTGTTTCAGGTATCATAAGGTTCAGCTCCTCAAAAGAGGACATGCAGATGACAGGAAACACGTATTCTCTATGAGGGCTCTTAGAAAATTAAAAAAGCATCTTATTTGTATAGCTTGGAAGGGTGAGGCAACTATTCAAATCACAGCAAACTTTTCCACAACCATTTCCCTAGGGTATGCATTCAGTAATTCAAAATAAATAAAATCAAAGACACTGCCAAAAACCTTTCATTTCACTCCAAAAGGAGTTGGGGGAGGCTTCAGAACACAAGAAGATAAAAGAAAACATATTTAGAGCCATCAAGCAATAAGGTTTGCAGAAAAAGTGTGTTGAGTTTTCACATATCTTTTCTGAAACATATCAAGACAAAAATATTTAATCTTTATTTGTTCAATGGCAAACAAAGATATAATGTGAATGGCCAGTTATATTGTCAATAAAGGACACATGGAGTTGGTTATCCAGATAAAGAACTAATATCAAAATAGTAATTGCCTACCCTCAGGCTGAATTAAATTAAGACACTGATGTCTGTATTCTTGATAGTAATAAAAACACGATCAAGCAGGTAAAATGAAGGTTCAAGTCAAAACTGGCCCTGAGAAAAATCTCAGTTCCTCCTTGTCTCATGACAATATAATCTAGCTCTGCTATTGAATCAAAAATTACAATATCCTAAATCACCCACTCGGGACAAGAAATACCGTGAGTTATTGACATAGCACATGTGCAAACTTAGCAAAACCTAATCTAACACAATGGGAAAGGAATTTTAGCAAAGGAGCCAATAGTGCTAGAACACACAATTTCAGTCAACAGAAGCAATAAACTGGAGCACGTAAGAGTACTGGGATGAATTGCTTATGCAGCTAACATCCAATAGAGGGCAATAGTTTCAAACTGAGATTTCATGGGGAAAACCCTAACTCAGGGGTGTTAAACATGCGGCCCGGGGGCCGGATCAGGCCCCTGGAGGGCTTCTATCAGGCCTGCAGTGGAACTAGCCATCTTCTGCTTCCAGTTCTGTTCCTGCTGCTTCATCATAGCTTGCTTCACCAGACTCTCTCAATTGCTCAGTCATTTCATGTTTTCCCCTGGGTCCTAGACTCAGAACTCTTGAGCAGGAGACTTCTGTGGTGAATGTCAATAAATGAAAAGTAGGTTTGCAGCTTACACATACACACTTGAACACCACACTCAAGATTGCAACAGCACAGACATTTTGATGCAATAATTCAGAGCAAGAGGTGTCAGTTATCAGATACTGTTAAATAAACAAAATATTGCAAGAGTGCTAATGTTTTAAGCATGTTTTTAAGTTAAAAAAAGCTCTGTGTTTGTGCCCTTTATAAATTTTATATCTCTGCTACCTGGCATTACATTTTATGACACACATGGCCCGGTCCAACAAGGTCTCATTTATGTCAGATCTGGCTCTCATAACAAATGAGTTCAACACCCCTGCCCTAACGTATCCTTTTTCATATTCTCTCTGTGTGTAGGTACACACACACATGTTACAACACAGAGGATGCAAAGAAGGATGTGTTAGGATTTCCCAAGCTACAAGGGGGAAAATAATCCCATGAGGCATTTAAAGGCATTTTTAGGGAGCTATAACAAGGTGATCTTACCCAAGGCTTTTACCCTGCCCAGTGATTCACTCCCTCTCTGTCCTCCTCTGCCCTGTTCATTTGCTGTGCCTCCAACTAGCACATTCTTAAGCTGTCCTCATCTTTACACCTTGAACTGGGCACCCATGCAGCCTCTGCCTCTATTCACCAGCACCTCATGCAGCCTCTGCCTCTACTCACCACCAAATCAATCAGTACTGAGTGTCTAATGGAAATCTTCCTCCACAAATCTTAAAATGATTGTGGGAAATGCAAGGAGCAAGAAAGAAGCAGGAAATGGAGACCATAAGTCATCAAATACAGGGCTGTAGTTTGGTGACAATGTTGTGTCACAGTGAAGCAATCTGCTTTTATTTACTATGGACCTGTATAACTAATGCCAAAAACAATGCAGGGCTGCTGATACAATTTGTGGGTAAAGATAAACAATAGGAGACTTCCCAGCAAGACCAGAAGTTCAAAATACAAAAGCTGTGGAATGGGACGCCAATCAAAGAATCTGTAGTGTTAAACACTACAGATTCTTTGACTGGCGTCCCATTCCACAACTTTTGATACAATTTGTGGGGCCAGAAGAGTCTCCAAGTACAAAAGCATACAGCAGGGTGCATCACATGCTTAGTGCATTAGTTTTTTCTTGACTAGCCCATTATATACAGCTTCTTTTGTGTAATGAAGCTGTAAGGTGAATATGGATCTCCTTTTAAAGTATGGATGTGCCAGTATTCATGATTTGACCATGTAGTTCAGATTGGACCCATAACTTTTCCGCCATGAAATACTGTGGGCCAGAAACTGGTAAAGATCTGAGTTCAATATCATCCGGCCATCCTCCAACCAACCTCAACAAGCCTTCTGTGATTGCACAAGGTCTTTATTACCTGCTTCCTTATGGTAGAACTGCGTCTGCTGTTGATCCAAAAGTTGAGATGAACATCATTTTCCGAGGAGAAACAAGAAAGCACAGGCATATGTCAAGATAATCACTTACAATCCAACTCATTACCTATACAAATGGTTCTTCCAGGGGGTGGAGGTGGGAAGGAGCCAGAGACAGAAAACAATTCATCTGATTTACTCCTTAGCAGGACTTTATAGAAACGTTAAGTGATCTAAAAGAAAAGCACTGTAATTCCCAAACGGGCATAGCAGAGCTTACTGCCTAACATAAGGCTATACTTAACCTTTTACTTTCAGCTGCATGGAAACCCATTATAAACCCCATCATTTTAATGTCAGTTAGTGATGCTAATTTATAGGCAGCATCACTCTAAAGTAGGTGTATTCTGCCACGTGATTTAGAGCCACAAGAGGGAGAAGAACACAAATTGGTTTCTCTATCTATGATTAATATAAACCTATTAATGGTTCTTTATTAAAACATGTGCTCAACAAAAGGAAAGTGAAGGACAAATTAAATCATTTTGAAAAAACAGGCACACAATTACAAATGGCCTCATGATTATTGTTTGCATTCTCTGACATTAGCACATGACCCAAATAAGAATATAAGGAGATATGCTTTTTATTTTTTTTGCCAATTCTCTTCTGTTCATCAGGGCATGAAGTAAGGGCTTTCTTTCAGTAGAGACAGGGAGAAAGAATATTTCTAGCCATTTTTTAAATGTCTTGTACTGAGTGTACTAAACCTAATTAATTTCCTTTTTAAGTATAAGACACTGTACTATCAGATTGAGATGGCTACACAATACATTCCAAAACAGAGTTGTACCCTTCTAAATCCACTGAAGTTCGTCCTAACTCAGTTTAGGATTGCACTGACAAGTACGGAACATACATGGAATATTTACCTTGTTACAGTGTTTAAAGCTGTGGCAGGTCCACCCATCCACCCAATCTAACTACATTCAATTCACTATAAATCACTTAGGGATGCAGTTTAGATAGAGAGTACTAACATTCAACACTGGTTCCACACCTCTGATTTCAAGCAGAGCTAGAAGATCAGTGTTAGGCACCAGTAAAAGCAGCTGTACTAAGGACTCCTGGGAAGCCCCTAAGGCCACAGGCAGTTCAGCTTAGGTTTGTCAGGTCCCCTCTGACCACTGGCAGGGGATGGGGGAGTACAGCTGCCACATCCAGGTTAGGAAACTCCTTGAGATTTGGGGATGGAGCCTGGGGAGGAAAGGGCCCTCAGTGGGGTATAATGCCCTAGAGTCTATTCTGCAAAGTATCAATTTTCTGCAGGGGAACTGATCTCTGTAGTCTGGAGATGAGCTGTAATTTCTGCAGGGGAACTGATCTCTGTAGTCTGGAGATGAGCTGTAATCCCCAGGTCCCATCTGGAGGCTGGCATCCCTAAATCAGTCTTGCCTGTTTAAGGATTTTGGCAAGTTCTCCCTTAAGATCCCAGAATATAATTTAACCATTCAGACAAGCTGTGAGACTAAGAACCACCACAATTTTCATTGTTTTCCAAACACAAAAAGCTGATATATGCCTCTGTATTCCTGGGGGGGGGGGAGAATCACAGGTAGCCTGGTGCACATCCGTCTATTCCAGGCCTACCAGTGATTTTTCCCTGTCACACTTTGCATTCTCAAAGTTCTATTGCATTTGCTTCCAATGCAAAGAGGATGGTCAAGAGAGCTTCACAGCTGAAGGCTTCATCTACCAAGGGTGACCTGACCCACTGCTAGGGTTGCCACCTCCAGCTTGGGAAATTTCTACATATTTGGGACAGTGGCTGAAGAGGGGAAGGAGCTCAGCGGGGATGGGATGCTACAGAGTCTACCTTATGAAGCTGCCATTTTCTCTGGGGGAACTGATCTCTGTAGTCTGGAGATCAGTTGTAATTCAGGGAGAATTCCAGGTCCTGCTGAAGTTAGTAACCCTACAACTGCTTTTGAAGGGGCTTTTGCCCACTGTGATACATGAATGGGTAAGAGGCTTCTTTCTAAGGTGGAGAACATGTAGGTTCACTTTTAAGTTGGGCAGATTCACACATCACAAAATCTGCAAGAAATATCATAGAGACAATTAAGTGACATATAATTATCAATACACCTGGGATGTGATGGTAACGCTCTGGAGAGACAGCTTGCACCTGATATTTCCTACACAACTTGAGCTCTCAACTCAGCTCCCAGTTGCCATTTTGCTTAGTGTTTATTATTTGTCAAAAATCTGGCTTTGACTAACCCTCTTTTCAGCTCATCTTGGCCCGGTTTTACAAAGTGTGAAAAAGGCCACCTGTTCTGTGGGAGCACTTCTCTTTATCCTAGTCTGAGGCCTCATATAATCTCTAAAGGTCTCTGGATTGGTTTTCCTTCTTCAAACACTTCTATTCTACAAAAAGAATGGCAAGAGATACAAGCCACTGAAGAGTCCTTGAATCACATAAGCAAGTTCCTGTGCCAAACCAGATGGCTGGTGAATTGTAAATTGGGCAATCTTGTTTAATCTGTGCTTAAGAATCAAAAGTGCACTGTTATTTTTGTGGAATTCTCAAAAATTTTAAAAGCAACTACGAGCAAACTGAGAGTGTGAGGAGAATCCAAAGCAGACTCCTGCTACTGGCAATGCAATGAATTTTAAATGCTCAACTTCAATGATACTCTAATATTTAAAATTGATTCACAATGAATAATATTTTATTATTACAGATGTCAGAGTCCTAATTAGGGCCTGTCAGCTCTATTTGGGATGAGGAATGTAGAACGAAGTAATGACTCCCGATCTGGAAAATTCGCCCTCTCTTTGTTGGGCAGGCAGACACGCATAGGCGCTCTCACACATGCACACGCCTTAACTAGCTGAAGCCAATACAAAATGGCAATTTGGGTATTTGTAACGTTTCACAGAAGGCCCCATCAAAAGTCATTTTTTTCTATTATGATTTCCACATATGCGGTGACATTTATGATAGCATGATTGATGCTGGGCTCAGTTATAACAAAACGTTTATTCTTTCTGCTGCTGCAATCCAATTCTGTGTCAGACCAGATGAGGTCAATGGGGCAAAGTAAAAAAAAACCTTATATGACTGTCTCCTTCCCTCCCCCATTAAACAATCAAAGGTATTTGTTTCCAGGCTTTCTATCCTTCAGGACAGGAACAAATCCAGAACAGCACAATGTTTTGCCTGGCCTGCAGAAACAGAATGTGTTTCCACTAGAAAAATGAAGAAGTATGTTACTACATATTACCTAATCAGCACACACTTTCCCTCTCCTAAGTCAGCATATTACACAGCAGCAGCCAGACATTTAAAGTTTTGTGGAGAGCCCTGTTCCAAGTTTGCTCCTATATCATTTAGGGACATGGACTTGTCTAGTTCCCCATATTTCCCTGCCGACATCAGCAACATAGGTCAATGATATTTGGAGTAGGAGCCAGAATAATTTATATTAGTATATTGTTAAATTTCCCCAAAATTTGAGGAGAGGGGACAGCACTGAGACAGGCAGCCAGCCCACTGCCAAGTGTACCATCTAGATGGACACTTAGAATGGAAGCTGAACAACAAGACAAATGACAACTAAGTCTTTGAGATCCTTCAGTCCCCAGGACAGTGATACTTACTCAGTGGTTCAGGAACCACATGTGGCTCTTTGACATGCCGCCTGTGGCTCTTACGAGCACCATGCTCTAAGTTTCAGGAAAGTGGGCAAGGCCCTTGCCTGGTGAGGTTTCTGGTTGGCAGCTGGTTCCCAACTTGAAACAACTGCTGCCAGAGGACCAAGTAAGCTGCAGACCTCCCTGAGGTTCAGGTGTCATGTCAAAGCTAAAAGTAAATGTCACTCTTTTGGTTGATGATAACTGTGGATGTGGCTCTCTGCAAGTTGCAGAATGAGTTCCAGTGCCCTAAGGTATTCAAAACCCTAATCTTGTTTGGTATGCAAACAGCATACACCAGCAACTCTTCAAATTTGCTGTTTTGCAGCCTGATATTGTAGTTTCTTTGCTCCTGGGAAATGGCTGCACTTCAAGTTATGACTGCATCAATAGGCTTTCAAATGCAAGCTGAGGTACTTTTGGAGGAACTGCTGCTTTTTTTGAGGGGGGGAGGCAAACACCACAATGACTCCACACACCAGGGAGAGAGTCTGCAAGTGCATTAGCTGAGGACTTGTTTGCAAGAAGAGGACTGTTTAGTTACTGAAAGACATGGAAACAACAAAGCCTAATGTTTCTTGTAGCCATACCCACCTGGCAAGAGAGCAGTCGGTCCTTTGACCTGTTAGGAGAAAAAGAAATACATTTTGAAAAAAATTACAACAGGGAGAAAGGAATAGAAAAAAAATGGCTGCAACCCCAGTTTGGGAGAAAAGGAGATGAGTGGGAGGAAATGTGAGAGAATGTGTTTTTAGGTGTGACACAACAGCTGCTCCCCCCCCTCCCCCCCGCACTGCTGTTACTGAGATCAGGACAGCCCATCCTCACTGGCAAGACCCCTCTGTGGCTGACCAGGAAATGCACAAAACAGCTTCAAGCTGCCTGTGACCCTTTTCTTTGGAAAGCATTGTTTTTGGAAATTGGTTTGCTATAGATGCACTAATTGTTGGCTTCCACTGCCAAGGAGAACTACACCAATCCTCCCTCTGCCTGCTTCTCTGGGGAGTTGGTAGGGAAGAGATATTATTACTTTATGAAACCACTTAGAGAGATTGAAAACATTCACAGATTTGCTAGCCTACAGGCACAACATGCTTGCACTGCATCTATTTCAGGAGGTACAGTTTTAATGATATTTTCTGCAATCATATTTACCACAAAACTCCCAAACTTGTTCCACTAACCTTCTTTCAGCTTGGAAGGAAAAGGGCTAAACCACTATGCCTGCTGCCAACACAGGCAATATTTAAAAATAGCACAGTTAGGAATAAAGGAGACACACAAATTACTTGACACATATCAGTGCTACGATAGATTTTAAGTTGATTTCTTCACTGGAATGTTGTTCATTGGCATCAACTAAGGATTCGGCCTGAGTATTCAAGATTAAAAATGAAGTGATGGGAATGGGGCTAATTGCTGATCATGGAAAATAAATAACACATTTTGAACAGTCATTTCCCCCCTCCCATCACAAGCCTCAATTACCCAGAATGGTGCATAATTTATAACAACATTATTCCAAACCAGAATTTTTTTACCATCTGTCCCATTTCCATCACAGAATATTCAAACGTATAAATTACATGCCCATAGCAACTTCAAAGGGATCTAGCATTACAGTGACAAATGCAGAAGGAAGGCAGGGAAATAATTACTTGCAGAGAGAAAGACCTGCTGGTACTTTTTATTAACAGGACTTGTCATCTTTAGATTAAAGTAATTTGCAAGAGGAGTCAAATGTCACTTTACTGGTGGGGATAGCAGGAGAAAGGAGCACAAAACAATATCGAATTCCTCTAGAGTTCAACAACTGGTCATATTTTGCACTTTGCCATGCAAATGCCTCACAATGGAAGAGGTGCCAAAACTGCAACAGGATTGCAATCACACATTCCATAGTCCATACCATTTATAAATCAGCATTCACAATCTCTTTGGACCAGAGGAAAACCAATTTTTCCAACTTCCCTTGTCTCCTCAGAGACAACTACATCTATCGCACTTTGTAAATAGCTTCATCTCATGGTCTGACATGTACTGGGACCTTTGTAACCCAATCCTAACCCAATCCTGAGAGAGTCAGGCATCACAAAGCAGGCAAAAGCAAAAGGAGCCTTCTGCCTTTAGAAAGTCAGACAAGAAATATATTCAGCTCCCCTCTTGCTCTCCCAGCAGGGAACCAGTTTAAGGGGGCAGGCAGGTTAGCAGGTTAAGAGGAGCCATGCTCTGGAATGCAAAAGTCAGCTATGACCTATGAATGGGATTCGTCACAAGGCAAGCTTGATCATTCTTCGAAGAGAAGAAAGTACTCCCAGGAAACAGTCTTCCGGGCTTTTTAACTCTTAGAAAAGTTGAATTGTTTATTTTGTCAGAAAACCTGGAAACAGTGTCAAACTTCCTCCTCTCATTTTCGATGGATTGGAATCAAATTAAAAATCAAGACAGAAATACTTTCTTCCAACATATTTGTGGACCCAATCTGCAATGTACTTCTTCCATCATTCATATTAACATTCACAGATGCAAAGTCTTCTGAAGAAAGAAAAATGTCATGTCCCCATAATCAATGTGCCAATGCAAAACTCTACCAAAAGGGGGGGGCAGCCAAGCTGGGACTAAAAGGCGATATATGTTTCAAAGCAGATTTCACAATAGTCAAAGGACATTACAGTTCTGACTCCTGCAAATTCTAGCTATTGTACAAAAAGATCAGTTTGTTGCAAATATAAGTTAGATCAATATAGACAGACACCTTGTTGGTAGTAGCTGGTCCCTGCAGACATACCATTATGCATAATTCTGAACCAAGCAATATAATATGGGCCAGAAAAATCCATACAATGGGGCCAGTGACACACAGAGGGGTCCCTCACCCAGCTTGGAAGAAGCCAGCTAAGCTCTGAGAAAGAGCAGAAGACAGAGCTGCTAGAGGGGTCAGTGTTTTTTATTTGCTTTCAGCTGATGGGATTTAGCTGAGGGTATTGTTTGGGAGGACTGTGTTTGGGAGTGTATGGAAGAGATTAGAGTTGTTGCAGAGTCCTGCTTGAGAGAGGGTGAGAAAGGGCCATTGTTTGAATGTAAATTGAGTGCCTAGGTGAATTTGAATAACTGCTGCCCTGCCCTCTCCTGGGGGAGGCCTCTATTTAAGGAAGCACCTTGCCAGAGGCAGAGCTGACCCAGCTGAGCTCTGAGAAAGAACAGGAGACAGAGCTGCTATAGAGGTGAGTGGTTTTTATTTGCTTTCAGCTGACAGGATTTAGCTGAGGGTATTGTGTGGGAGAACTGTGTTTCGGAGTGTGTGCAAGAGTTTAGAGTTATTGCAGAGCCCTGGCTGCTTGAGAGAGGATGAGAAAGGGTCAAAACCATTGGGGAAGCTTGGAGACTATTTAAAACTACAATCCAAGAAGCTCAGAAAAATATATACTGCAGGTTAGGAAAGGCACAAATAGGTATAGAAAAAAGTCTGCATGGTTGACAAACAAAGTAATGGAAGCTGTAAAAGGTAAAAAGGATTCCTTTAAGCGGTGGAAAGCTAGTCTCAATGAGGCTGATAAAACGGAACACGGGCTGTGGCAAGTAAAATGCAAGTCTGTGATCAGGCAGGCAAAAAGAGAATATGAGGAACATATAGCAAAAAACAGAGATCAACAATAAAACTTTCTTCAAATACATTAGACGCAGGAAACCAGCCAGGGAGGTAGTGGGGCCCTTGGAATACTGAAGGATGATAGGGAAATGGCTGAGAAGCTGAATGCATTTTTTGCCTCTGTCTTCACTGTGGAAGATGAGAAGTGCTTGCCCACTCCAGAACCGCTGATTTTGGGAGGGGTGTTGAAAGACCTGAGTCAGATTGAGGTGAACAGAGACAACTACTGACAGACAACTTAAAAACTGATAGAACACCAGGCCCGGATGGCATACATCCGAGAGTTCTGAAGGAACTTAGATGTGAACTTGTGGATCTCCTGACAAAAATATGTAATCTTTCATTAAAATCTGCCTCCATTCTTGAGGACTGGAAGGTAGCTAATGTCACTCCCCTCTTTAAAAAGGGTTCCAGAGGAGACCTGGGAAACTACAGGCCAGTCAGTCTGACGTCGATACCGGGTAAATTTGTGGAAACTGTTATTAAGGAAAGAATTAGAACTGTTATTAAGGAAAGAATTAGTAAGCACATGGATGAACTATTGAGGCAGACTCAGCATGGGTTCTGTAAGGGAAAATCTTGTCTTATTAACCTGTTAGTGTTCTTTGAGGGGGTGAACAAACATGTGGACAAGGGGGACCCAATAGATATTGTTTACCTTGACTTCCAGAAAGCTTTTGATAAAGTTCCTCATCAAAGGCTCCTGAGTAAGCTCAAAAATCATGGGATAAAAGGACAAGTACTTTTGTAGATCAAAAACTGGCTAATTAATAGGAAACAGAGAGTGAGTATAAATGGGCAATTTTCTCAGTGGAGGGTGGTAAGCAGTGGGGTACCACAGGGATCAGTACTCGGTCCAATGCTTTTTAACTTGTTTATTAATGATTTTGAGTTGGGAATAAGCAGTGAAGTGGCTAAATTTGCGGATAACACAAAGTTGTTCAGGGT
This sequence comes from Gekko gecko, assembly GCA_029375565.1. Classification (NCBI taxonomy): domain Eukaryota; kingdom Metazoa; phylum Chordata; class Lepidosauria; order Squamata; family Gekkonidae; genus Gekko; species Gekko gecko. The sequence goes on along the minus strand of JAPDNY010000006.1, from coordinate 121,245,399 downwards.
GGTGAAAACCAGGGAGGATTGTGAGGCACTCCAAAGGGATCTGTCAAGGATGGGTGAGTGGGCGTCAACATGGCAAATGGGGTTCAGTGTGGCCAAGTGCAAAGTGATGCACATTGGAGCCAAAAATCCTAACTATAAATACACATGATGGGGTCCAAACTGGCAGAGACTGGCCAAGAGAGAGATCTTGGAGTTGTAGTAGATAACTCAATGAAAATGTCAAGACAGTGTGTGACTGAAATAAAAAAGGCCAATACTATGATGGGGATTATTAGGAGGGGTACTGAAAACAGATCAGTCAATATCATAATGCCCCTATATAAATCAATGGTGCGACCTCATTTGGACTGCTGTGTACAGTTCTGGTCACCACACCTTGAAAAGGATATTATAGCTTCGGAAAAAGTGCAGAAAAGGGCAACTAGAATGATAAAAGGGTGGGAACACTTTCCCTATGATGAAAGGTTAAAACACTTGGGGCTCTTTAGTTGAAGAAACGATAGCTGAGGGGTGATATGATCAAGGTTTATAAGGTTAAGCATGGGACAGAGCAGGTAGAGAAAAAGGTACTTTTCTCCCTGTCTCACAATACAAGAACTCGTGGGCACTCAATGAAGTTGCTGAGTGGTCGGGTTAGAATGGATAAAAGGAAGTACTTCTTCACCCAAAGTGTGATTAACACATGGAATTCACTGCAACAGGAGGTGGTGGCGGCTACAAGCATGGACGGCTTCAAGAGGGAATTAGATAAGCATATGGAGCAGAGGTCCATTGGTGGTTATTAGCCACAAGGTATAGATAGGGTTTCTGGGGCAAGTGATGCTCTGTATTCTTGGTGCTTGGGGGGGGCAAGAGTGGCAGGGCTTCTAGTGTCCTGGCCCCACTGGTAGACCTCCTGATGGGACCTGGTATTTTTGGCCAGTATGTGACAGACTGTTGGACTGGATGGGCCATTGGCCTGATCCAACATTGGCTTCTCTTATGTCCTTATGCTAAGCCCTAGGTTTACAGAAAAAGATGAAGGGGAGGTGGTGGTAAAAAATCTCAAATAATAAAATTAATGCCTGCTTCTTTAAGAAAAGTATGCCTTTGAGAATTCACAAGACTATGTTGTGAGATTTTGGTGGCCATTTTTGGTAGTTGCTAGGTAGCCCCCAACCAACACTGCTATGTCTTCCAAGCCCTGTTTAGTGTCAGCATGGGGTTGGAGGAAAGAAATTAAATGTAAAAGCTAGGAAGAAGGTGGCAAGAAGGGGAAATCTGAAGACAGTAGAGAGGAACAGAAACATAAGAGAAAAGACAAAAGCCAGGAGGAGAAACAGAACAAAAAGGTGAATGGAAAAGAAGGAAAAAGGAGGGACTGATAGGGAGAGGGAAAGCTGAAGGTAAGTGGGAGAGAGAAAAGGGGGGAGGGAAAAACACTGGCAGGGATGAAAAGAATAAAAGCAAGGAGAAAGGGATTGGGAAAATGAAATTCCTTCTGTGAGTGGGTGCCAATACCAAGAAGCTTCAAAAACAGCTGCAGACGACAGAGAGAAAGAGACAAACCAATGAATCCCATTTATTACAGCTACAAATGGAAAGGGCAAGCTATGTCCTAAGATTTCAAGGCATCTTGGAAGAGAAGGGTGAGGATCTGAAGCAGATCATGTGTGATGCTTTGGGCCCGATTGCAGATGTGAAAATGGATACATTACAAAGCGAAATTGATACGATCTTTAGGTTGTATTCAGAATTCATAAGAAAAAATAATCTGCCCGGGGAAGTTGTGGTGAGATTCTCCAGAAGACAAGTGAGGGATTGAATACTTAAAGTGCCAAATGGACAAATCAAGGACAAAAAAATAAAAATGTTGAAGGATATTCCATTTGAAATAAGAAGGAGAAGAAGGAAATACAGGGACTTGGTTTTATTTTTACAGAAAAACAACGTCGCCTACAGATGGACTATACCCGAAATCATAATCTTCAAAATTTATGGATATAAAACAAAAAATTGACCCTGTTGAAAAAGCACATGAGTTTCTGCATCTTCATAGTCGTCCAGCAAAAGGAGAAGAAGAAGAGGAAGACAACAGCACCAAAGAAAGTGATGAAGAGGGAGCAGTGGCATCTTCTGATGAGAACTCAGACTCAGCATTGGGGGCGACAGCCCCAAAAACAAGCTACCATTTGAGAAAGAAAAAGGACACTCTGGAACGTCTTATTTTATTTTGTATAATTATGCCTTACTATACTCTTTATAAAGGCAGACATGGGGGAGCTTTCAATTTTATTATTTTTCAGTTTAAACAGATTAATAGATGAACATATTCAATGAATTTTAACTGTAATCTTGAGCTAATAAGCTGATTTTGTAAGCATTATGTATGACCTCCATCTCTTGGGTTTTTAGTGGGTTTTCTTTATTTTCACCATTAGTTTGTAGTTCCCTTTCCCTTTTTTATTGTAGTTTATAGAAAATGCAATTAAAAATCCCCTTTGGGGGCCAAAAAATAAAATAAAAATAAATTCCAGCTCCAATTGCTGAGGATCCACTCAGCTCAGGGAAGTGCAAATAAGGCTGAGTATTCCAGATTTAACTTCCAGTTTTAGCTTGTAAACAGCCTATTCTCACAAACTGCTCTATAGTCTACATGGAAATGAAAAATAATCTACTCTGGCGGTACAAAAATCCCTCCCTAAAATGATAGAATGTTTGCATGCAAGGAGAAATCAATTACAAGGATTACCCCAAATTGGTTCTCTGAAAGTACTGGAGGGGGGAGGGATAAATGGGCATATGCTTCATTTAAACAAATAGATGATGCACATTATTGGCTCATTAAGCACTTCCCTTTCACCATTACTTAAGCAGCCCTGTAGGGATAGAATAATAAATTCATAAAACATGACTGTGTCCACTTAGCACTGATAATCCAGGATGGACATGCTCAGTCAGCTGCCTAATTCAGTAATTACAAAGGATGGTCTGACACAATGACAAGTGATTCCCAGACTTACTTTCTCCCAAAGTCTTCTGAAGGAGGTCATGTTTGGCCTGAAGTTTGGTGATAAGGTTTCTCCCTTCCAAATACTCCTTCAACTTCTGTTGGAGTAAAAAGAAATTTTAAAAATCACCACATATTTCTTGACAAATGAAGGGCAACACATTGTCCTTTGCTTGTTGCCATGCTCCACCTAAAACCACCTATGCAACAAGGAGCCCGGGGGAAAAACAAACCACTTTATTTCTCATGCAATTAAAATGGAGACCTGTTACTGGACAGAAAATCTGTACATCGATACTTTGCGTGAAGCAGCTACTATGAATCAGATACCACTTACACATTTCATAGTAGATAAACCCAACATCCACCACCACCTATAATCTTTGTAACTGATAAGTTTGATGGCTCTGATCTTAGCAAATGAATTCATACCCTTCATACCTCTCCATTTTGTAAATTAGAGAAAACAGCAAATTATGAGGGTAGCCAAATTATATTGCAAAATATGGAGGTAAATCTCCATTTCTAAGGTAGTAGAGAAGTTTTCTTCCATGTACTCCATTAGTAATGTAAACCACTTTGAGTCCCCATTGGTGAGAAAGGTGGGGTATGAATGAAGTAAATGAAATAAAATAATGAGAATCTTTCAGGGGACAAAAGAAGTTTCATTAGCTCCTGATACAAATAAATTTGATGTCCAGAGGTTTTTATTAATTTGTTTTAGCGTGCTACCTTTATATTCTGTAAATACAAATGTAGACTTACCCCCTCACATCTGTCTTTTATATCAAGACAGAATAACTGAATTTCCTTAAAGGCCTTCCAGAATAAATTCATATTTCTCTTGAAGACCTATAATGATGACACCATGGCCTTGGACCCTCATATCTGCTGGACCACCTCTCCTGCTATGCTGTTGCAACAGCTTCATGGGTCTGAGCTAAGCCTTCTGAAAGTGCCACCCTGCAGATGGGTAATATCGAAAGTAGCCCACACATGTGCATTCTCTGTTCTGCCCCCACCTTGTAGACTGATCTGCTTGAGGTGGTTAGGAAGGCTCCCAACAGATCTGTCATTCCTCTAACAATGTAAAACAGAATTGTTCATGGGGGCATTTTATAAAATGTCTATATTATAACAAAATGGTTTGAGAAGGCGCTTCTATGACGTGGAAGGGGCTGTAGATTATACCACAGTGTATAGTCTGTATTCCTATTTATGTAATACTGTTTTCTGCCTTGTTGAACATATCATGTCCAATATTTTTTCCTTGGTTCAGATTTCTATTTATATTGGTTTTTAGATGTCTCATTCTACTGACCGCATTGACTAACACTGGGTAATCTGATTTGAGTCTTGGTGAGAAAGGTGGACTGTAAATACAGTACATCTCTCCTTATAATAATTATCTTTTGGTTTCGTAAGATTCCATGTGCTCCCATTGGCTGTAAAATGCCCTCCCTCAGCCATTGGCCCATCTGCCGCCACTCAAGAGTACTTGCGTGCCATTGGCCGGGTGCTGGGTCTGCTCTTCTTCCCCACCCACTCCCCCTGGCAGACAGCTCTCTCTCCTGAGGAAGACAGTTCTCTTGACTCCTGTGAGGGACTGTCCCCTCAGTGGCTGTTGGTAGGCAACCAAGCTTGGTTCTGTGAGTAAAAAAACAAAGGACTTTCAGCATAACCCCTCCCCCACCCATAACCCCCTCCCCAGTGGCCACTTTCCTGTCAGAATAAATGGAAAAAGGCTCTTTCTCCTGCTTAGCTTCAGCATGGCTGGCTGGCTAATGAGGTGGGCCAGCAACCATCAAACCATTTTCTTCAACTCCCCGCTGTGCGGCTGACTTTCCCCTAGGGTTGCCAATCTCCAGGTGGGACCTGGAGATCTCCCACTGTTACAATTGACCTCCAGATGACAGAGATCAGTTCCCCGGGAGAAAATGGTTGCTTTGGAGGGTAGACTCTATGGCATTCCACACATACCCCAAATGCTGGCCTCCACATGATCCACCCCCCCAAATCTCCAGGTATTTCCCTAATCAGAGTTGACACCTGTACTTTCTCCTCTGTCAGTAAAAGGCCCTTTCCACATCTATGTTGGCCTTTGGGAGAAAACTCATTGGGTCCAGTCCTGATCAGGTTGCCAACTCCAGGTGGGCAATTCCTGGAGATTTGAGGGATGGAACCTGGAGAGGGTGAGGTTTGAAGAGGGGTGGCAACTCAGACAGGTACGATGCCATAGACTCCACCCTCAATCCAGCCATTCCCTGATGGGGAACCATTGTTGCCAATCTCCAGGTGGGGGCTGGAGATCACTCAAAATTACAACTGCTCTCTAGGAGAGAGGGGGGAGGAGATGGAAAACTAAAGGTAGGTTGGTGATTGGCTGGGAGGGAGATAGGGTTATCAACTCCAGGTTGGGAAATTCCTGGAGATTTGAGGGGTCGAACCTGGAGAGGGTGAGTGTTGAGGAGGGGTGGGACCTCAGACAGGTACAATGCCATAGACTCCACCCTCCAAACCAGCCACTCCCTCCTGGGGAACCACTGTTACCAATCTTGGGGGTGGGCTGGAGATCACTCAAAATTACTACTGCTCTTCAGGTAGCAAAGATCAGTTCCTCTGGAGAAAATGGTGGACTCTGTCATTATACCCTGCTGAGATTGCCACAGCAAATTATCACTGAGTGCCCAAAGCTGGGGCACTCTCCCAGAGCCTCTTTCTAGAGCCCATTGTATTTATTTCCACAATGGGCCTTATTCCTAGTATATAATAAATACAGCTTAATAGTAGCAGCCAAGAAGGCCTTCCTTTGAGTTCCTGCAAGCTGAACCAATGAAAGCAAATCTAAGACTTCAATGATGGAAAGCTTTAAAGGTCAAAAACACTAGTTTACTTTGGGGACCAGAAACAAACTGAGAGCTAGTGTAACTGATACAGCTCTGGTATTATATGGTCATTGGGGCACAGTATTAGCAGAATCTTTTCATTCATGTTACTGGTTACTGGCTACTGCATCTAGTATCAGCTGGATCATTTCTGGATCATTTTCAAAAGCAGTTACATGATTAGCACATTACAGTAGTATAATCTGGTTCTCACCAAGACACATGAGACAGTGGCCAGATCAGCTTTCTCTAGGAATGGCCAGTAAAAAGCACTCCTAGCTGCCTCTGCTACCGTTTATCTAGGGACAATGAGAAGTCCAGAGGCATCCCCAAGCTGTATTCCTGATCTTTCAGTGGGTGTAACATCTCATCTAGAATTGGTTCCACATAGAGTCCCAAATCAATTTTTACTTCCAATTCACAACTCCTTTGTCTTGTCAAGATTCAGTTAGTTTCTTCACCTTCAACCATTCCTTTACAGGCTGTAAACACTGGTTTAGCACTTCCACAATTTTCCAGGAATTAGATGAAAAGAAGAGATAGAAATGATTATCAATAACATTCTGAAGATATTTTCACTTCAGGTCTCCAGGTGATCTCTCCCAGCTGTTTCATGGAAATGGAGGACAAGAAGGAACTCTATGACACCCCTAACTCAAAAGTCCCCATGCACCACATTCTGTAGCCCATCCTCCAGGAAGGATTGGAGCCAGCATAAAAACAATGTCTTCTAGGTCCATCCTGGCAAGTGTCCCAGAAGGACACAATGGTTGATGGCATTAAATGCTACCAAGAGATCTACAAGAGCCAATAGGAAGACATTTCCCTGTTGATTAATTGGTGTCAGGGTGACTGAGGTAGTTTCTGTCACATGCCCAGAATGGAATCCAGGTCTCGTCATCCAGAAATACTTGGAACTGCAACGCTAACACAAATTATACAGTGGCTGAAAGTGATTTAAATGTGATACATCCAAGGATTTTTTAAAAAAGCAGTCTCACTTTTTTCAACGGTACAGAATCTTCTATCAAGAAGGTGTTAATAACCTGCTCTCTATTTACTGAGATAACTCTCCTCTGGCAGATTTTACTGGCCAGAATAGACATGGATCCGATGAAAAAGTAGTAGACCTCCAAGTATTCCCACATTCCCAGGCTGTACTAACTGAAAAGAATCAGAATCATTCACCATCTGTGTAATTAATGTATAGTCAGAGTTAGATTGAATATGCTTTGTATTATCCACCAAGTGCTTTACAAACTACTCATGCATTTGGTGAGATGTCTGTTATTTCCACCCAAGGACCAAGATGTAAAAGGCTGCTTCCACTCACAGCAGTGTCACTAGATGGTACTGTGTGAATGTCATGCGGGTGGAAAAATACATTTCATTTTTTACTGCCACCATCATAGAGTACACTATAAAATGAGCTCCAGGTTAAGTTCAATGAGACTCAAGATAGATCCTCCTCCTCTTCCTCTATCCATCGTCCTGGATGTATCATTACTTCTACTTCTTCTGAGAACTAGGTAACCAATTGGAGAGGGCATTTATGATTTTGTTTCCTGCAGTGTTACTATGTGTTATCAGAAGATATATGTACAAGTATGAATATGGTCTGTCACTTCTAAGAGCTAATTGGCCTCATTTTTACACAGGGTTTAAAGAATGCCCCCAGTCTGGGCAATGACCTACACAATGGCTATGAGCAGTGTTCCCTCTAAGCTGAGTTAGTGTGAGCTAGCTCAGTTTTTTAGCCTCCAGCTCACACATTTTTGTCTTAGCTCAGGAAGGATGGCTTCAGAGCAAACTGATTTATGCAGTAGCCAGATCACTCACTCACAACTTTAATGCCAGCAGCTCACAAAGTAGAATTTTTGCTCACAAGACTCCACAGTTTAGAGGGAACATTGGTTATGAGATGTCTTTGACAAAAGAACGAGGTGCCTCTACAAGTCGGGAAGGAATACTGAGAATTTGGGCAGAGTGAAAAAACAAATAATGCTTATTAAGGGAATTGTAGAAATGCTTTGTTTGGGGAATGCTAAGCATTCAATATTGACACCCAATACTAGAAGTTCAGTGAAAGAGCCAATCAGTCCAAGCCATCCAAACGGTATACAAGTTACTTGACTCAAGACAAGAAGTAATTATAGAGGGCTATAATGGTAAGTAACAAAAAAAGCAGAGATGGCTATGAATCTCTACAAGTCCAAACAGAAGTTTCAGTTCTAAGGCTGGGCTCCATGTGTCTGAATAATCAGTAACCCAAAGGAGGAAAAGAAAGGGGGACACATTACACATGTGAATGGATGTTCAGAAGACAGGGTTAGCCCTGGACAGGCAAAATCTTAACTTTGGGGACAAATTCTGGCCTTAATTGTAGGACAAGCAGAGTAGTTTTAAAAAGATAATTGTCTTTCCATACTTGGAAAGAGGAAAGGGAAGCAAGATGGGTGACCACATGTGCAACCTATTGTTTTATTTATTTACTTCATTTATAGCCTGCCTTTTTCCCCAGGGGAGATCCAAAATGGCCTGTTCTCCTCTCTTCCATTTTATTAAGACAACCACTCTATGAGGTAAGTTAGTCTGAAAAGGGGAACAGTGGTGCTTCCAAGAATAAATCTAAATAAGATAAAAAGAAGTTTCCAGGCAGGAAGGTGGTCTGGTCAGAGCTACAGAACTTTGCAGGGCAATTCAAATAGTCTTCAGTGGATCATCCAAGATTGGTGGCCAATGCTAATGCGGGGCAGATTCTTTCTTTGGTGGATGCTCATGCGGCAGGTTCCTTTCATGGCTAAAAGCACACTGTTCAATCACTGCAAGTGCTTGATTAACAATCTGATGCTCAAGATGCCAGGTGAGGCAATTTTTCTTCCCAAGACAGGCTTGTTCTACTGTAGCTAGTGTTACTATACCAGGCGCAGTTCTACACCTCTGCCTTTTGGCATGAAAATGGTCAGATGCTTCCTTACCGTCCTGCTGTGACATGCAAAGAGAAGCTGGTTGTGGCATCAGGATTGGGCAGAAGGTATGAACCAAAATGAAGATAGGTTCGCAACAGTGACCACACAATATTTATATACTTGGCTTTCCCCCTGATATTCCAGGATCCAAGGCAGAAATGCCTTTACCAGAAGCCAAAACAATGATAGATACATTTTTCTTTTGCATCTCTGAATCTACACTAGCAGCTGAATGTCTGGCATTCCTGGACAGCTGAGTGACTGTACTGTATCTCTCATTTCATACACAAACAGAAATGCCTTTCTATCATGTGATAAATGAGCAATCTGTTTTTAACAGAACAGAAAGGCTGCTACTGTATGCGCTCTCTCTCTCTCTCTCTCTCTCTCTCTCTCTCTCTCTCTCTCTCTCTCTCTCTCTCTCTCTCGTCCTTAACCTCTTGAGCTCCACTCATGGTATCTGTCTCAATTCTTTGCAATAAAAATAGAAAATAAAATACAGTGTGTGTTCCTATCCAGTCATGCTGTTTCCCTAAAACTAAACCATCCCAAAGATGCATATTCAAGTATGAATTGAATTCAGTGGGCTTTCTCAGCATAAAAGGATTCATCTACTAATTCTTGATATCAACACATTAGTAATTTGCATATTGCTGCAACATTTCCAATGGCATGAAATAGGTGGTAGTCAATGTCTGAGATAATGTTTCCCACACAGTGAGTACTTATCATTTTTACAAGGCTGAACACAACATAATGTAAGTCATATTCAAGTAAAATCTCATATTTCTCAGAAAAAGAAATAAATGGATGCCATACATATCATGAAGTTGCTTTATACTGGGTTGTCAGCTAGCTGCCATACTTTTTTGTTTTCCTTCGTAAGATCATTGGTTCATTGTGGTTAGCACTGTCTAATCAGACTGGCAAGCAGTTCTTGAGGGTCTTACCTAGAGATCTTTCCCATTACCTACTACCCAATCACTTTAAGTGATGATGCCAGGGATTGAACCCAGGACCTTTTGCATGCTAAGCAGATGCTCTTTATCTTTATGTTTCATGCATGTGCCCATCTAACTTCATGCAGCAATTTAGAGCTCTAGCCAGGGTGCCAGTGCTTGTACTTTTGAATCAGTTTTGCTGCTTGCACATGTATTGCCCAAGTACCTTTCTAGGTAACTACTTTGCGACTGCTGGTAAAGGCATCATAAGAAAAGTATAAATGCATAAGAAGGCAGGTTATGTGGCACAAATGTCCCCATAAAGAGCACCAGTTATCAGTAAACCACCTCTTTTCTTTCTTTGTGGCTTCTGTGAAGACATCTATATGTGTAAACAATTAGCAAATACACTTTGAAGAGAGGGTGCTAGTATCCTCAGATGTGAAGAACTGCTCCACAAAGAGCTCCATCTGCTCTTATGAAGATGTCCAGAACATGCTTTACAAATGTCTGTTACTAACACATTTCATGGGAGAATGCACAGGAAGTAGCCAAGCTCTCACAACAGATGGCACAGGCCCTTTGCACACCCAAAATATGTGCGGCATGCTCCCTGTCATCCTGGGGATTAAGGAAAAATACAGGAAGGGCAATATCCTGGATGAGTTGAAAGCTCAAAAGGCTATAAATGAAGATTTGTTTCATGAGTCCTTCACCACTTTAAGAAGCATAGGTAGCACAGGTAACATGACTGCACTGTCTTAAAACTGGGCTGTCGATAGATGCTCTGGATTTTGAGACTAATGAGTAATCCTTTTGATGTGTTGTACATGAAGATGTCAATCTGATGCTGGCAAAGTTAAGGTGAGGTACCAGAATCCTGGGATCCCAGATCACTGCAGATGGTGACTGCAGCCATGAAATTAAAAGACGCCTGCTCCTTGGGAGGAAAGCGATGGCAAACCTAAACAACATGATAAAAAGCAGAGACATCACCCTGCCAACAAAAGTCCGCATGGTCAAAGCAATGGTATTCCCCGTAGTAATGTATGGCTGCGAGAGTTGGACTATAAGGAAGGCCGAGCGCCGAAGAATAGATTCTTTTGAACTGTGGTGCTGGAGAAGACTCTTGAGAGTCCCTTGGACTGCAAGGAGATCAAATCAGTCAATCCTAAAAGAAATCAACCCTGACTGTTCCCTGGAAGGCCAGATCCTGAAGTTGAAACTCAAATACTTTGGCCACCAAATGAGAAGGGAGCATTCACTGGAGAAGACCCTGTTGCTGGGAAAGATTGAAGGTCAAAGAAGAAGGGGACAGCAAAGGATGAGATGGTTAGACAGTGTCATCGATGCAATGAACATGAAATTGAGCAAACTTCAGCGGACAGTGGAAGACAGGAGGGCCTGGCGTAATCTGGTCCATGGGGTCGCAAAGAGTTGGACTCGACTGTGCAACTGAACAACAACAACCAGAATGAGATGTGAATATGTACAGTTCTACGCAAAGACTGCAATGGCAGTATTTACAGATGCTACCATACTATCTCTACCAATCTTTATTTCATGACTATAGGCATGTATAGCCATAAAGGATGCAGGAGACCTTCCTTAGACAACACATGGTGGTACCAAAAACAGTCTGTACCAAGAAGTATGGTATATGGCAGCCAATGCCCAGGCTACTGGATCTGCTATAGTCTGTACCTGAGCAGAATTTGGCACCAGACAGAACAGCATGCAAAGTAGCAGGACGTTATGTAGACAGCATCTTTGGTGCAGTCACGGAAGATAGGTCCTGTGGAGCCAGGGAAAGTATATAGCAGCTGCCGAAGAAGACATGACATGTTCTTCATAGTAGATTAATGGGTACCTGCAATGTGATTGTCAGTCAAAACAATAGAGAGATCTTTTCTTCACTGAAAAGAAGAGTCCTCAAGCCAACAGTCTACATCCCAATCATGTGTTTTGTTATGACATTTCAGTTCCATGGCACAAGATGGTAGATGGTACAAGAAACACTAGTGGATGGTCAGGAGCCCATGATAATGGGGCAGCACTTTTACCCCAATGGCTGCTGGCTTCCTCAGCAGTCCCATTCAGTCCATTCCCTACCTGACTATCCTCCTCCTCTCTGTCTGCTTTTAATAAGAGTGGGACATCAATATCCTTAGGAAATACTATCCCATTCTGATTGTTATGGGTCAAGTTGTGCTTCCTAAAGATATGCAAGTTCCCCTAAGTATGGCTGCAAAGAGGGGAGGAGTCAAAAAATAGTATGACTGGAAAAGGGGAGGGGACAAGGCTTTTAAAACTGCAAAGCCTTTGTCTCTATTTTATCCCAACTTTGTAGCATGACTTTTGGGATGAAACTGTGCAACAACTTGCTCCAAGGAAATCTCAACAGCTTCTGTAACAGCAGTATTAACTACCCGCTACATTGTTTTTAAGCCTGAAGTATACATGGCAAACTACTAGAAACACCTCGGAATGCTGTTCCTACTGCAAATGGTGGTGAACTATTTACAAAATGAGGAACATATAATGAATTTCACCTCATGTTTCTGCATATCATCTTTGTAAACCATGTACAACCACTCCTAGAGTAACTATTACTGTAAGGAGTTATCAGCAACAAAATTCAAGATGGTGGGTGACACTATAAATGGCATCTGTTAAACCTTCTGGCCACAGTTCCTGGTTTTGTCTGGGAGCTGTTGGAATACTCACTATTGTACCAGGATTGTTAGTTTTCTGTAGTTCCCCCCTTTTAAATATCAATTAAAATATATTTTTCTATTGTTTGATTTTAAAATCTGGCTTGCAAGACTCTGAGAACAGCAAGAACTTCTAACAGTAATTGAAGATTCTTCAATATAGCTGCCACTAATATATCCTAACTGTGATGTCCACTCCATGGTCAGCTGGGTGAATGCTACCAATGGAACCATGAATTTTTTTCCACTTCCTGTACTACTAAGGCTGAGCAACAAATTAGTCAGCTGAAACCCATTACCTCTCAACAACCCCCACTGTACACGGGATATGGCAATAATACTACCCTAACATTGAAAAGGTTACTGAAAGGATTACTGTGCATGAGTAGCATCTGAACATTCAGTGCTTTAGTCTAAGAAGAAAGCCATCATCATTTAAGAAAAGAGCTGAGGCACAGTTTCACTGATGCATCAAGCAAAAATCCACATTGTAAATCAAAGTTCACTCCAGTCCAAGCTTGTTTACAAGTCAGACTCCATGTAGTTATGCATATCCTTTATCTTCAGGATGCTTTTCCAAAATGCACTGCTGCAACAGCTATTACTTCCAATGCACTTTCCATGTTGTCAATTGACATGTAATCAAATTCTTATTCTACAGTGAGCCTGTCTTCACACTGAAGCACTCATCAAGGGAAAGTACAGGGATACAGGACTAGCAAGCTCAAATTATCAGACACGTCCATTCCCTTCTTTGTCAGCCTTCTTGGAATTTGAAGATTTACTCTTCCAGACTTCTAGGTTTGTTTGTTTGTTTAGTGAACAAAAGGTGAATGGAGGCTTGCCATGTTAGGGGATGGCTCTGATGCTTATACTCTTACTTTTCTGTTGCTTTTAACTTTGTTTTTACTTGGTTATTCTGTTTCATTCTGCCACATGATACATACCTGATTTTATATTTGTAGCCATTGTTTTGGAATTTGATTGTAAAGCTCATAAGATGGCTTTCAGTTGTAGTTTTACAAATATTATATTTTACAGTTTTAGAATCATAGAAGGGACCTCCAGGATCATCTATTCCAATCCCCTGCACAATGCAGGAAATACAGAAATACCTCCCCCCTCCACACCCCCAGTGACTGTTGTTCCATGCCCAGAAGATGACAAAAAACCTTCAGGATCTCTAGTCAAACTGGCCTGGAGAAAAATTTCTTCCTGACTCCCATGTGGCAATCGGCATTTCCTTGGGTGTGTAAGAAAGGGCCACAAGAACTAAGCACTAATGTAAGCCTTCCTGCTCTCCCCTTTCATGATCTGCCTAAGAACACAGAATCCGCATTGCTGTCAGATGGCCATCTAGCCTCTGTCTGAAAACCTCCAAAGAAGAAGAGCCCACCACCTTCCGAAGAAGCCTGTTCCACTGATGAACTGCTCTGTCAGGAAGTTCTTCCGAATGTTTAGCCGAAAACTCTTCTGATTTCATTTCAACCCGTTGGCTCTGGTCCAACCTTCTGGGGCAACAGAAAACAACTCCACACCATCCTCCCTTCAAGTACTTGAAGATGGTTATCATATCACCTCTCAGTTGTCTACTCTCTAGGCTAAACATACCTAGCTCCTTCAACCTTTCCTCATAGGACGGTCTCCAGACCCTTCACCATTTTTGTTGCCCTCCACTGGACATGTTCCAGCTTGTCTATATTCTTCTTAAATTGTAGTGCCCAAAACTGAACACAATACTCTAGGTGAGGACTAACCAGAGCAGAGTAAAACGATACTATCACTTCACATGATGTGGACACTATACTTCTGCTGATAAAGCCCCAAATCACATTTGCCTTTTTAGCTACCACATCACGCTGCTGACTCATGTTCCAAATATGGTCTGCTAAGACCCCTAGATCCTTTTTGCACATACTATTGCCAAGACAAGTCTCTCCCATCCTATAATGATGCATTTGATTTTTCCTACCTAAATGCAGAACTTTCCATTTATTCCCACTGAAATTCATTTTATTTGTTCTAGCCCAGTTTTCCAGCCTGTCATGATCATTCTGACTCCTGACTCTGTCTTCTACCATATGTGCTACCCCTCCCAATTTAGTATCATCTGCAAATTTAATAAGCATTCCTTCTATCCCTTCACCCAAATAAAGATGAACAAACCAGGTCACAGGAACTTCAGTGGTCACCCCTCTCCAAGAGGATGAGGAACCATTCACAAGCACTCTTTGGGTATGATCTGTCAACCAGTTACAGATCCACCTAACAGTCATAGGATCCAAACCACATTTTTCCAATTTGACAACAAGAATACTATGTGGAACCTTATCAAAAGCCTTACTGAATCAAGATAAACTATGCCCATAGCATTCCTCTGATCCAGCAAGGTAGTAACTTTCTCAAAAAAAGAGAGAAGGTTAGTCTGACATGACGTGTTCTTGAGAAACCCATGCTGGCTCTTAGCAATCACTGCCAGGCTTTCTAAATGTTCAAGGACTGTCTGTTTGACAATTTGTTCTAAAACTTTCCCAGGTATAGATGTCAAGCTGATAAGTTGGTAGTTACCCTTTTCCCCTTCTTGAAGATGGGGACATCTGCTTGCCTCCAGTCTTCTGGTACCTCACCTGTTCTCCAAGAATTCTCAAAAATGATGGACAGAGGCTCAGAAATCACATCCACAAGTTCATTCAGTACCCTTGGAAGCAGTTCATCTGGCCCCAAGGACTTAGTTTCATTTAAATAAAGTAGGTGTTTATGTACTACCCCTATGCCAATCCTAGGCTGCAACTCCTTTCCCTCATCATGTGTTCTGTTTTTGCCATGTTGAGTACCGTTTCCCTCACAAGAGAAGACTGAGGGAAAAAAGTAGGAATTGAGCAGTTCTGCCCTCTCTTCATCACCTGTTACAATTTCACTTTCCTGTCCCTACAAATTATAGTATATGGTTGTTTTCACAGAAATAGTATTCAGGTGCACAACCAGGTTGATTTGAAGCAGCAGAACAAAGTTTGGGTCCAGTGGCACCTTTAAGACCAACAAAATTTTATTCAAAGTTTAAACTTTCATGTGGAAAGCACACTTCTTCAGACAAATGGTATAAAATTTAATTCCTCCCACCCCACATTTCCACTCAAGTGCAACAACAGAGCAGTGCTCTTGGTCAACATAAAAACTATTTACAATAGCAAGCTCCTTCAACATTAACCCCTTATTTGCTTAAACCAAATTTATACTGTAGTATTTTTCCTGCACAAAACAGGTTAATTTCGAAGTGTTCAAAATCTATTGTGGTATTGTGCAGTCATGCTATAGCATCATTGGACCATTGTAGCACTGCGCAAGAAAGAGAAAGAACTAGAAAGATAGAGAAGTATAAAAATAAGTTCATTCAACAAACTTTGTACATCACACAATGTTAAGAATACAACAAAAAGTACCAAAAATAAATTAATCCTTTGAACAGATTTCTGCATTTATCCTTCTCTCCCCAGATTATGGGCTCTACTATAGCAGCTGCTTCTTTTGCTTCTATTGTCCACTGCTGGTGAAGGCTTGTAGTGAAGGCTTACTTGCATTCATAACTCATCCCTACTTTAAATAATGTTTTAAATGGGAAATATGAAACCTCAGCTTCATTAACACAGATTTTCACCAATCCAGTTATAGCAAGATCTGGGAATATTTGTAAATGTAAATGAGACATGAGAAAGTCTGAAGGTTTGCTTTGAGAGAGATCCCTGTTTTCATCATCTGCAAACTTCTGAATTTCCAAGATCATTGGTGGAAAAAACCTCTCTGTAACTCAGCTATTTCACATCAGATTTTTGTGAAATCTACTGGATCAGATAGATTGCAATGTTGCTTCCCTTTACCAAATTTCAGAGTGCTGGATGAATTGACTTGCTTTTATACTGAATAGAATTTTCAGACATTATGTAGAAAGCTGATAAAGTAATGTGCCTCAACTATTCAGTAACTCCTGCGGCAATACTTAAAAAAAGTTTGTTTTTAAGCAGCAGAGCGAAAACGAATAGCAACTAAGAAAACCCCCAGTGAATAGAGTGAATAAGGGTGAATTTATTCCCACTGCTAAACTCTTAAATTATACAATTCTTCAGAACAGATGTGACAAATGTGTTTTTACTTATAATAAAGCTGTTCAATGCTAAATGCACAATTTATTTGGTATGTGAGAAGTACACAGGAATAAAAAAGCATTTAAATCTGACACTATAAACAAAAAAAGTCATACAACGGAGATTAAATTTTGCTCTAGTGTCAAAGCACTTCAGCTCCTGCCTTGCAGCTTATGCTGTATCTCAAGTGAAATTGCATTACTGTACTTCAGAGCAATAGCTCTTTGCTTCTTACCAAATTAATGCCAAATACCAGCAGATGCTATACAAAAGAATTACTACTAGAAGATTCTCGGCACTGGACAATTCTGATTAATTTTATTCTGTTTACTGCCTTGTAAAGTAATACCAAAGTGTTTTAAAATTTATTTACTGGGTTGAACCAGGGGGAAAAGTCCCTTCCCCAAGTAGCCTGCTGCCTGTTTTAAAAATCCTCAGAAACAAAATGCACCATGGTACTGCAGCAATGAAGGGGCAACAGGCAGTGTTCCTTCTAAGCTAAGTTAGTGTGAGCTAGCTCACACTTTTCTAGCTTCCAGCTCACAAATTTTTGTCTTAGTTCAGGAAGTATGGCTCCAGAACAAACTAATTTATGCAGTAGCCAAATCTGCTCGCTCACACTTTTAATGCCAGTAGCTAACAAAGAAGAATCTTTGCTCGACTGTGTGACTGAACGACAGCTCACAAAGTAGAATTTTTGCTCACAAGACTCCACAGCTTAGAGGGAGTATTGGCATCAGGTAAAAATGTCTCTTCCTCTCTCCTGTGGTGACACAAACTGCTAGGGCAAAAGGAAGTAGGCGATTTTATCTCCTTCCCCCTCATTGCTGCAGTACTGTCTACTGTAGTGCCTGTTGTTCCTAAAACCCTACCAGACTTCAGAGATTATTTTGAGCACAAAAAGCAGACTGTGTGGAGAAGGGATAGATAGGAAAGATCCAGCTCCTTCCATGAGCTTTTCTGCTCAGACTTCTGCATTTGTATATCACATTCGTAATTAAAAAAACAAAACAAAACATGACGTTAGATTACTTACAGTGCAAGTCTAATCACACTTTGCCCAGAGTAACCCTATGAAATAGACCTGAACAGGATTCTGAATAGACCTCTCTTAGACAATGGCATGTTTGTTTCTTTGTCAGTTCTCACATTTATTCCTTACTTAATAGTTATTTCAAGTATTTCAGATTTCAGTGCATGTTACTACTAGCTAATTATGGAGTACAGTCTATGATTTCATGTGATAAAATAAGCAGTGTTAAATTTACTGTTTTAAAGGGCAAACTGACAAAAGAGCAAAGAGGGCAAATGGGGGGGGGGATTAACATCAAGTACACAGAATTTTTAAAAACATCCAGATTTCATGTAAATTAAAAAGAAGAAGAGGAGATTGGATTTATACCCTGCCCTTCACTACCCAGAGGTGTCTCAGAGTGGCTTACAAACTCCCTTCCCTTCCCCTCCCCACAACAGACACCCTGTGAGGTAGGTGGGGCTGAGAGAGCTCTGGACCGAATTGCTCTTTTTCAAGAACAGCTCTTATCAGAACTACGGCTTGCCCAAGGTCATCCACTCAAGTGCAAGTGGAGGAGTGGGGAATCAAACCCGGTTCTCCCAGATTAGAGTCTGCGCACTTAACCACTATATCAAACTGGCTCTCTTTTGAACATAAGAACATAAGAGAAGCCAATGTTGGATCAGGCCAATGGCCCATCTAGTCCAACACTCTGTCACACAGTGGTCAAAAATACTAGGTGCCATCAGGAGGTCCAGCAGTGGGGCCAGGACTCTAGAAGCCCTCCCACTGTTGCCCGCCCCCAACACCAAGAATACACTTGCCCCAGCTTGAGAGTTCCTATCTATACCTTGTGGCTAATAGCCACTGATGGACCTCTGCTCCATATGCTTGTCTAATTCTCTCTTGAAGATGTCCATGCTTGTAGTTACCACCACCTCCTGTGGCAGTGAATTCCATGGGTTAATCACTCTTTCGGTGAAGAAATACTTCCTTTTATCTGATCTAACCCAACCGCTCAGCAATTTCACTGAGTGCCTACGAGTACTTGTATTGTGAGTTCTGAGTTCTTGCACTGTAAGTTCTGAGGAAGCCTTCAAATTAATAGAATTGTTTAGCTCAAAATTAACCTAAGTTCCAGGAAATGAACAATTTAAATGAGCATTCTAACCAACCCACACCATCCTGAGATGTAGGAGAATCAGAATGCCAAAATACAGTGATTACAGAGCCTTTCATCCTAGCATGTTCACAGTTCAGTGGCTTACTCCCTGCTGTCAGTCAAGTCTCTATTAAAATAAACAACCACCTGATAATAAGACATGACAGATTGTCTGCCTGGAGCCAATTTAAACCCTGAAGGAGCAACTCTGAACCTTGAAGTATTGGGTAGCTATATGTGGATTTTAAAAAAATACCCACAGTACAAACCAATTACTGGAAGAAATCTGATCCTGTATAATACATAAATTTTAAAACAGTATGCCAAGACTGTAGAGACAAGTTCCACTGTGGATTGGGCTCTCATCTACAACATCAACAGAACTGGTTTATATTTCCATGAAATATAGGCAATGAACAAGCCATGACAAGGACTGATCTTAGACTCCAAAGCAGCAGTACTGTCCCAACAGATGAAGCAGTACCTGATCTTAGAAACGCTGGTACCATACAGAAGTTTACAGAGTAGCAGTTCAACCATATTCTAGTCTAAGACCCACTGACCTCAAAGGTTTTAGCTGGGGGTAATTCTACGTAAGATACCAGTGTAGGTCTTTTGCTTGTACTAAGTACTTTATCTACCACGCCAATCCAGTTCATTAGGTACTGTTTCCCCCCCCATCAGCTAGAGGTATTTCAAACAAAGTTTTAGACCAGTGGCACCTTTAAGACCAACAAAGTTTAATTCTGGGTATAAGTTTTTGTGTGCATGCACACTTCATTATGTATATCCATCATATGCCTATGCCCATAAAAAGCTAACATTTTGAAATGTGACCCTCCCCAAATGTCAGCACTATAACCTAGTTTATATAAAGCTCAAATATAAGGAGACAAAGGCATCTTGAAATTGCAGCATTATTTCTCTGCAACAAATTTCTCCAATGGAAGAATGTATTATGCTACACCATGGCAACCTTGCATCCCCTCCACAACTGCAAAACTTCCAGTACCGTCCCTGCTCCCACACTGGTATTTACCAGTAGGAAACAGCTGTCAGGAGCAAGAGATAATGAGTTAATGTGTAAGCCAGTGTAGATCTTCCTGCCTTCCTGGCAATCCACAGTGTTACGCTTTTGAGGCTGAATGGAAATATCTTCTGTCACATGTCTCAGATCTCTCCTCTTCCACAAACAGAGCTAGCAACTCATATAAACTCAGCTCATTTTTTAAAACAACATCAAAAGCAGAGGCAGATACTCAGCTCAAGTAATGCATCAGGGAGGAAAAAAATCAGAGCATCACAATGCTCTGGTAGTGTCAATGATTAAAAAAATAGCACACTGATTTAAAAAAGCAGCATGGTACTGATTATAGACACTGTTATAAACAATACTTTTATGAATCTTTCAGATTTTGTGAAAATTAGCAAATATTTTTACAAAGCACTTTGAAGATGAAGGGCTCCACAGTGGTTTAGTATATTTAACAAGTGATTGCAATTAACTACACACCACAATTATCCACCCTTTCTTCAGATGTCTATTTATTTTTGCTGAATGTACACCTCCCCCTCCATGCCTACTTCTCTGCAACTTATTTCATCTATTTATTCTCAAAACATCACTGCAGAGGTATGGAATGACACTGATAGCTGCTTTTCCAAGGAGGTACTGAATCATAGAGAATAAGAAATAGAAATTAAGTCAGAAGATTTTGGCTGGCCGAGAAATAGACCTGGAGATTATCTGAAGCCCCAAAATGTGCAACACCCACTAAGATTTCCACCTCCTGCTTGATTATTACCATTTCCTTCCCTACAAACTTAAAAATTGTTATTACACATGCTGAACATTTCAGAAAGCATTCTCTTCCACAATAACCCAGCAATATTAACATTCTCTTGGAAAATAGTTGTTCAGCCCTGACCTGGATAGCCCAGGCAAGCCCAGTCTCATCAGAACTTGGAAGCTAAGCAGGGTCTTTTCTGGCAAGTATTTGGATGGGAGACCTCCTTGGAATACAAACAGTCAGGAGTCAGGGGCAGGCTTTATTCAGCCACCTCTCTGAATGTCCTCCAGGCCCCCAGTAGGGGTCAATCACCAGAGGTAGTCGTGACTTACAAGTGCACACACACTCACATGCACACACATACACACGTATGAAAAATACACACAAAAAAAATGAAAAAGAAAAGAAAATAGTTGTTTGGACCACAGCTACTTGTTAGTCAGTGCTATTTTGTTTGGATATTGGCAGTTAGAGAGAAAAATATGTGCTATAGGTGTGCTATGCTTTTTGTTCCTGTTCCTACAGGTAGGAAAAAGCTAAGCATTGTATTACGTTGAATTCAGGAATGCATGATGGGCATGACTAAGGTCAAGCAGAAAGACAGTGAAGTATACTGGTTCAGAGTGCTGGATTAGTATCTGGGAAACCTGGGTTTCAATCCCTACTCATGGCATGGAAGCTTGCTGGGTGACCTTGGGCCAGTCACACTCTCTCAGCTTAATCGACCTCACAGGGTTGATGTGAGGACAAAATGGAGGAGAGGAGAATGAGGTAAGCCACTTTGAGTCCCACTGAAGCCAGCTCGATGGGCGGTGGTAGGGCTCCTGCTACCCCAGGAGCGGCGCAATCTTTGCCGGGGGGGATTGGTGGTGGGAGGGAAGGGCCACTGGGAAGGAAGGAGGGATGGTCCCGGGCAGCTGCGAGGGCGCCTGAAGAGGGGCATCAGAAATTGGGGGGCGTATGGGGACACCAGAAGGTGTCCTCGCCTAGTGTGCCAAAATACCTGGGGCCGGCCCTGCTACCTGCAGTAGTTGTAATGTTATTTCTCTCTGCATACTACTGTTCTTAAGACACAGAACAACACTGATTTTCAAAGGAAGGGAGACTGAGACAGACACTGATCATGCAGGTGGACCAGTCTCGTTACTCACAGCAGCCATCATCTGCTCCTCATGGCCTGTTAGTCTGAACTGTGTGTGATGCACACAGATTTCAAGCTTCACCAGGCATAGGTTCTGCTGTAAGCACTTTAAAAGCCAGAGCTTACCGTAAAATAGAACTGTTCTGTCTCCTGCTGATTGGCCCGTCTTTTGGCAATGCTAGGTTTGCTCATAAAGGTTTCAGAGACTGTTGATTTTACTGATTCCATGGAGTTGCTATACTGAAAGCAGTCTGAGACATCAAAATCCTCAATGGTGACTATATCCTGGATAGTCTGCAGCGTTGCTTCCATTGTTTTCTTGACCTAAGATGAAAAAACAAAAATAAAAGACAATATTCATGACAGTTTCTACCTATCTCAAGCCGGGGAGAGGCAGCTCTCCAGCTCTGGCCCTCCATTTCTTTGCAGCAGGGACAGCGTCACAGCAGCAGCAAGTAGGGAGCAGTGAAGAAGTGGGAGCAAGCAGCTGTCATTGGTATTCCCAACTTCCTGTTCTGCCAGCTGTTGCTCTTTTTGTCTTGAGAGTCCTGCTGGCAGCAGCAGAAATACACTGAAGGGGCAACAACAAAGGAGGTCACTGTTTCAGGCAGAAGTGAGAGTGGGGGGCAATGTCCCACAAAAACATTGGTCATCTCAGATTTTTCATAACTGCCTTATACTGAGTCAGGCCATAGTCAACACGGCATAGCATTGTGGTTGGCAGTGGATCTCAGGGTCTCAAGTACAAATCACTCCAGACGTACTCCAGAAATCTTTTACCTTGACGTGCCAGCATCAGATCTTCAGGACCTACATGCAAACCACGTACCCAAGATTAAGCCATAGTTCCTTCCTTTGTATGGAAAAACAGTATTTAAAGCAATATTGTCTACCCTATGTAAACAGATCCTCTTATCTGAAAAAATGCACTCTGCTTTAGGAAGAGTCTTCAAGGTACCACAGAACTCAGCATTTTTGGGAAACTTGCAAGAAAAGCAATAGATATATTGCTATTATAATACACATCATAGGGATATGATATGCCTTGATCAAACTTGGAAAGGTACACGGGGACATTGGAAAGAATATCATTCCTTTATTCCTTAATGTAGGTGTGTCTGGATAATGGATATTGTCTATACATGGAAGGTTATGACTTGTATCAACCCATTCCATAACTTAATATAGCATCATTTTTTAATTCATTCTGTGCCTGGTCTGTTTAACTTTAGGTAATAAACAGTAGTTCTATTGATATACTGCCCAGCCCACTGCCCAAACTGCAGGAAGTGGTCTCAGACTGGTGCTTCTGTTGCTCAGGGATTTCAAATATCCATGACAAAGTCCTTTCAACAGGGCAGCTCAACACATCTTGGCTGTCATGACAACTGTGGGGTCACCCAAAATTATCTTGCCTATACATACAGATTGTCATACTCTTTGGGATTTTGTTCTGATCAAATGTGTTCTGGAAGTGAGGGAATTACTTTCTATCTTGCAATTGTGGTCAAATCATGCAGTGGAGGAATCTATTAAGATGGTCTGCCCTCTGAGGCGGATGTATTCAGATATATTCCTCAACATCCTCTAGCAGCTTTTGGTAGGAGTGCTCCTATCAAAGCCCTGGTTACTCTTTGGAATGTAAATATTTTTTCTCTGTTCACAGAATGTACTTGGCTTCTTAATATCATGAGGACTAAGGATGATAAAATGGTGTCTTGAGTGCAAGTGGAGACATAAAATGGATCAGGCCTACTAAACACAAATGTGTACTCATTATTGTGCCTACCCTGCTTTGCTGCCATTGCTGTCTCGTGAGGGGGCTTCTTCAGACACCTCCTGCTAATTTAAGCCTGGATAATTCTGTGGCTTGCTATGACAAATTTGCAAGGCATTTAGTAAACAAAGAAAGAAAGAAAAGTACATTGGTGCTGACTTGGCTTCTACATGTATTGCAGTTTGATATCAAGATGTTGCATGGGCACTGTTGGATGATTTTCAGCTGTTGTGGTTCAATAACATGGCCTTGGAGAAGTGTGGCCTGCCTACCACATTTATGTTTGACCCTCACCCAGCTTTTTTAAAAAGTGGGCTGGAGGGGGTGTCAGAGAAGGACAAAGAGGTGACTAATGCTTCCATGAAACATATAAAGAAGTTTCAGATGGATTTAAAAGAAGGAGCAATGCAGCTTCTGTTTAAACATCTTCCTTAGACTCACTCCATTTTGGGGTAAGGTGGCTCAAGTGGGTGGTGGCACTTCAGTTATAGGTGGGTTTGGATGAGATTGCTAATCTTGGCCCATTCAATCTGGTTTCAGACCCAGATTGGGAAGAAAATACCCTGATTGCTCTGCTGGATGGCTTTACTGCGTGGGGATCAGGATTAATACATTTCTGTTGACTGAACAGGATCCATCAGCAGCCTTCAATACCATCAACTATCTGGCATCCGATGAAGGCAGCCTTGACTCTTGAAAGCTCATTCCTTGAAAATCTTCTTGGTCTTTAAGGTGCTTCTGGACTGGGAACTAGCTGTTCTGCTGCAAACCAACAGGGCTACCCTCTGGAACTACCATCAACTATAGTATTCTTTTGGACAGATTGGCCACTTTTGAGTATCAGGGGCTTCAGTGGTTCCACTGCCAGAAGGTAGTGCTGGACATTTATGTTATGAAGTTCAAAGTCATCCCCCCCATGGTTTTTAGCGTCTCCTTGAAGCCACTGGAAGAGGTCCTCTGGAGTTACAGAACTAAAATCAGTATTTGGATGACATACCTCTTTGTCTCCTTCCCATCAGGATTGGAGGAAATACTAAACATATTCCTGGAAGCAGAACATAATGAATGAGGGCTAATAAGGCTCAATGTAGATAAGGCAGGGCTCTGCTAGTAAGTGGTAAGTGGTGATGCTGACTGAGGAGCCGGTATGCACTGCACATACAACTAGGGAGTGTTGTTACCTCTAGATCTGCAGATGAAGCACTTTTAAAACCAGCCTTGGCCAGTTTGTCAGCTGACCCCCTTCCTTGAGAAGTGAGACCTGGCCACAATAATCTACATCCTGGTCACTCATAGGTTACATTACTGTAATATGCTCTACTGCCTTTGAAGATGGTTTGGAAACTCCCATTACTTCAAAACTACCAGCAGGGTTGCATGCCATGCAACATATTTCTCCAGTGCTCAGAAACTTCACCAGCTGATTGTTCTTTTCTGGCCCCAATTTAAGATGCTGGTTTCAATGTCTGAAGTCCTGAAATGGACTGTGACCCGTGTACATTTATGTTATGTACATCATATTGGGTGCTGATTCATATCCCTTGTTCTACCACCACCACTACCTCCCAGCGATGTAGGCGGTCACAAGGGATGAACCTTCTCAACTACTGTGCCTCATTTGTGAATTTGTTCTATTCCTTAACCTGGTGCACCTTTTCAGTTTTACCAGGCATTTTAAACTTGTAGTTTTCATACTGCTTGTGCTGCTGGGTAACTCTTACTTTAACTGCTGTTTTTAAACTGAACACTCCTTTAATTAGAGCTTAGCAATTTAGTTGTTATTTCGATTTTAGTACTTTATATGATGATTTAGGAACTATCTCAAGCAGTTTTAAATGAAGGCTGCAGTATATAACTATTTTAGACAAATAAAATTAAGATAGGATTTGAAGAGATCAGTGTACTGTGCAATTAGGTATATGGGCTTTAAATGCAGTACAATGCTCAGCTAATTAACACAGAAGAATCCACAGAAACAATGACTGAAAACTGAGGCTACAATCCTATGCTTACTCACTTGGGAATAAACCCCACTAAGTCAAGGGCAAGTTACACATTACATTACATTTTTGAACATTCTGCTCAAAGCACTTCATTTGCAATTCATTACAGTATACCAGTTCTTGATACACAAATTGCATAGCTGATGTTCATTAAACCAATTTGATACCACAATTCTATTTATCCCTTCTCCTCTCCAAAAAGTACACAAGAAAGACCATAAAAATGATCAAACTTTAAGTGTTTTTTTGTTACCCAGCTGTAAGAAACTAATTTGTCAACAGAGGGAGGAACTGTAATCCTCTTTCAGAAGTATTAACAGCTTCTGCTATGCCAAATGAGAAGAATTATGGGCTCTCAAGAGTCCCAGGCCGTGATCTAGTTAGCCACTTTGTACATGCACACTGGTCACCTACAGTGCTATTCTAAGAACAGTCACACCCTTCTGGGCCCAATGAAGTCAGTTGTAGGACTTTTTATCCTTCCTGAACCAACTACAGCTCTTGTTATGCTACACTAAGGTAACTTCTTAAACTGGAGGAGGAAACAGGAAGCCCAGATTCCAGGACTAATATAAAGCCAATCAGCTATCTACGTGCACATCCTAACAGCCATGAGCACAATCCTAACCTCTAGGTGATACTGCAGGACTGCATCACTGTAGCAAGGGAGCTGCAGCTCAGCCAACTTGACTTATATTGGATGGCAATTCAGCCATTGCAGTACAAGCATCTGCTGGATGCAACTGCAGCAACTGAAGTAGCTGACAGGAGCCTGCTGGAATCCCAATTTTCTGTAGAGAAGCAACAAGATCTGCCATTTTTATTTCTGAAATGTTCCCCTCGAACATTGTAATTTTATAGCACCACCTAATGTTGAAGCATCTTTTTTTCTAACTCTAATACACTCTTACTAAGATTTAAATCACTAGTTTCTAAAATGTTCAAATGGGATATTTTACCTTAGGAGTATTAAAGAATCCAGCAAAATCTAAGCAATCACAACTTTAAATTTCTACCTAGGTAGAAAGTAGTTTAGGATTTTTCTCTTTCCTACAGAATGGCATCAAGTTTCTGCCTTACAAAGAGGGGTAGTTAGTTAAAAGTCGGCTTTCATTCCAAATACAAACATCTCACATTAACCAGAGTAGTTCTGTAGAACACAGCTATACTGTAACTTTCAGAATCTGTGAAAAACACAAAATTCCATTACATCATAAAGAAACTATGTAGCTTCAATTAGTGTTAACACATAAAGTGAAGAAAATTCTAGACGAAAAGGAGACAACATTGATGTATGGGACCACCTCATCTAAAGATCCACTTTGAATACAGCCAGCCAAGGGAATTTATGTGAGGAAATTGATAGCATTTGGTTTGCTTTGGAAGTTTTTGGATCAGATGAAGAGATTATTACCCTCACACTTCCCACTGCCCCTCCTTTTTTCACTGCAGGCCATGGCAAACAAGATTATAGGAAAGATGCACGCACGCGCGCACACACACAAATGAGTGACAAAGAGGAGATAGATTATTTTTGAATTTTGTTAGCTCACCTCTTCGTTTTCAATCTTTAGTGTGGATAATCTAGACTGCAGCTGCTGACATCTCTGTACCAACTCACTCTGTACTGGCTGCTGGGCACACAGTTGGGACACCTGGAAAAAAACCAGCACTTTTGAAAAGGGATTCCAGACACTTGGCCCTAGTTCCTGAGTTCTGCATTAAAAACCATATGCCAAGATGCATGAGAAGTCTGGACCTTTGTGTTGAACCACAGAACAGGAGATTCTTTGCTTTCCTTGTTCTGACTTCTGGGCTGTGTGTGCGTGGATACAGAGAGTAGAACAGTCAGAAACAACCACTAGAAATTTCTGTATTAATGTCTGCTCTGGAATAAATTGCATGGAATGGGATTGGTTTAGAGTAATCACCAGTCTCTTTAAATAGTGTGAAGGATTAGTGAAAACATTTTAGCATCCTATTCATCAAGGGTATAAGATGTTGCTCCAGTCTTAGAGTTGAGAAGGATGAAAACTTCCCCTGCATAGTTTGGTAAACCATGACTGAGCTGGCTCCAGCAATCTACCAGCAGAAGATGCTGGTGGTCATGAATCTTTACTCTCCCTTCAGAAGTATCTTCAAACCTGAGACACACACATGAGTCATGAGACACACACAGACCAGAAGGCTGCACTGAGAAGGGGAAGACAGTAAAATCACATGCCTGTCTCTTGCTTGTAGAATGGGGAAGAGGGGGCTATTGTATCTCTTTTCTCCCTTACTCCAGCTCCCGCCCCCCAATCTGCATGGCTATTAATATGGGAACCTTCGGAATCAACTTTCCCAGACTTAAAAGGGACTGCAAGAGGGAAGAGTATATGGGAAAGATTTGTGATTCTTGCACCAATGGGTCATGGGATCCAACCCACTATGTTGTTTGGCTTAATGAGGTTGTAGCAACACTTATTCAGCCACCCCTTTGAGCACTGTGTAAATTGCAATGAAATCAGAAAAACACTATCCTAAATCTTTAAAATTAAGAAAAATATTCAGCCCCTACATATTAAACAACCTTATTTTTTAATCTTGAACTTCAGACTCTTGAATTTCCACAAAAGAACTCCTTTCGAGTTTTCATTGCTAGTTAAACCAATCCCTGGGTGTACACATAGCTGTTGGGCAAACTTCACAACAGTTCTATAGCTGATGCTACCAAAAAGGGGGAGCAGTCAAATACTCCACTGAAGATTGGTGGACAGTCTTTCATTTGTTCAACACAGTAATTTCTTTGAGACCTGCCATAAACACTGTTTAACTGAACAGGATTTGGGTGACTGGTGAAATTCAGGCATTTGGAGGTTATGTAACTGTGTTATCTGTAGATGGATTTAATTATAATAGCTCACAGATCCCCACAATGGAGAAGGAAGCAACCACTTGGTGGTTGTGGAGGCAATCCCCTAGACAACATGCCGGGCTGAAGAAAGCAGAGCAGGGAGCCAGGTGACAATGGGGATGCCAAGACAATTCATATTCAGCTGGCCAAGAGTAAGGACCCCAATGTTTTCCTCGACTTCCTCACCAAGTCCTGGAGCCTGCAACTCTTGAATTGATTGGCCTATTTAAACCTGAGCAAGGCTTGATTGGCCTATTTAAACCTGAGCAAGGCCAGGCAGAATATGCCTGAAGGCAGAAGTGGCTATCCCATTTCTGGGTTTCAGCCTTCTCCCATTCATCTTACACATGCAAACCATCAGTTAAATCTGCTCCTGGCTGTTAGTAATGCATTAAAAAAATGAAAGATCTGCTAGGAGCGGAATTATCTGTGGGGTAGTGAGAATATGACACAGAAGTAGCAATATTTACTTTATTTCTTTAATTAGAAAATGTATGTACTTAAAGCAGCTTGAAAAGTAAGAACAATATGATAAAATCATAAAAACAAATAAGAATTATCAATAACAAAACAAGTTATGAAAATAAGCTAGGGATACTCAAGATAGCATATTAGCTGGTGGGCTGGAGGAGGCAGTCCTTCAAAGAAATCCTTAAGATAAAGGTAAAAGTTCCCTTGCTCGAAAGCCAGTCGAATCCGACTCTAGGGTTGCATTGCTCATCTCTGTTTCAAAACCGAAGAGCCAGCACTGTCCGAAGACGTTTCCGTGGTCATGTGGCTGGCATGACTAAACACCAAGGCGCACAGAACACTGTTACCTTCCCACCGAAGTGGTACCTATTTATCTACTTGCAATTTCTTGCTTTTGAACTGCTAGGTTGGCAGGAGCTGGAACTAGAGACGGGAGCTCACTCCGTCATGCAGCACACTCGGGTCTTGAACTGCTGAACTACTGACCTTCCACAGCCTGCAGTTCAGCGTCTTAACCACTTGAGCCACTGCAGCTACCTTAGCACCTAAATAAATCTTAGCACCTAAATAAATCTTTAACATCCATCAAAATATTATTTGTTGCATCATCAACTTTCTTATCCAATAATAAGGTGCAATGGCTACACTGCAAGAAAGTAAAAAAACCCTATGCCTAAAGGTTACTTATTTTGGGATTCCATTCCAGATAGACCCCCAGGTATACAAAATCATATTCAGAAAAATTTGGACTTAGGCATTTCCACATAAGCTGATACCACTTTCATATACCAGTGTATATACAGAGAAACTGATACACCTGTATCATGTGTGAAGCAAACCTAAATCTCATTGCTTCCCATGACATGAACCCAGTTTACATCCCAATCTATTTAAGTGGCTATGAGGCACACAGAAACAATAAGCTTATGTATATCAATCTAATTGTTTCACATCCTGAATACTGCTGTTGTTACCAATGGTTGTAGAATTGGGTCTTCCAGCCTAGAACCCTTCCAGTCCGGTTTTTGCCCAGGTCACAGGACAGTGACAGCTCTGGTCACCCTCACAGATGATCTCCGGAGGCATCTGGATCGAGGTGGAGTGGCAGTGCTGTTGTTGTTGGACCTGTCAGCTGCATTCGACATGGTCGACCATCAGCTAATGGCCCACTGCCTCGCTGGCGTTGGGATTCAGGGGTGTGTCTTGCAATGGCTCATCACCTTCCTCCGAGGCTGGGGACAAAGGGTGGCGTTGGGGGAACAGCTTTCCTGAAGGCACCCACTTGATTGTGGAGTGCCTCAGGGAGTGGTGTTGTCTCCAATGTTATTTAACATTGACATGTGCCCCCTTGTCCAGATTGCATAGAGACATGGGCTGGGGTGTCACCAGTACACTGATGACACCCAGCTCTATCTGTTGTTAGGTGGCCGGTCCGACTCAAACTGGAAGATCTTGACCAGGCATTACAAGTCATGGCTGGTTGGCTTAGGCTGAGCCAGTTGAAACTGAACTTGATGAAGACAGAGCTCCTGTGCCTGAATTGGGGTACCAAGGGTAGGGATCCCACTCCCGACCTTCAATGGGGCTCAGTTGGTGCCAGCGCCAGAAGTTAGGAGTTTGGGAGTGCTTCTGGATGCTTCCTTGACAATGGAGGCCCAAGTAGCAGCCATTGCCAAGTCAACCTTTTATCTTTGGCGGATTGGGCAGCTGGTTCCCTTCCTTGAACACAATGACTTGGCTACAGTGATCCATGTGACGGTCACCTTGAGGTTGGACAACTGTAATGCTCTCTACATGGGGCTGCCCTTATCGCAAATTTGGAAGCTACAGCTGGTGCAAAATGCTGCAGACAGGCTGTTGATGGGCCTTCCAATTTGGGAGCGCATTCAGCCTGTGTTGAAAGCATTGCACTGGCTACCGATAGCATACCAAATTCGCTTTAAGGTTCTTACCTTTAAAGCCCTTTATGGTCAGGGACCTACATACCTGAGGGACTGCCATTCCCCACATGTTCCCCAGAGAGCACTGCGATAAGGTCTCAACACCAACTCACCCTGCCCAGACCAAAGGATTCCAGGCTAGCCACAATGAGGGCCAGAGCGTTCTTGGTGGCGGCTCCGCTCTGGTGGAATGAGCTCCTGGAGGAGATCAGGGCCCTGTGGGACCTTATGCAGTTCCACAGGGCCTGCAAAACAGAGCTGTTCCACCAGACGTTCAGTTAGGAGCCACCCTGGGGGAGAGTGCCCTGTCCCCTGAAATTCTTAAAGCAGCCTGAGCCACCCATACAACATTAGTTTGGGATCGACCACTAGGATGGCACGGAAGTCTGAGCGCCATCTCAGATGTAATGTTAAATTGTTATCTCTTTAATGGACTGTTACTGCTAGCACCTTTTAATGTTGTGATTGTTATATGGTTTTAAGATTATACTATTTATTGTTGTTTTATGCTGCTGTAAGCCGCCCTGAGCCAGCCATGGCTGGGAGGGCGGGGTATAAATGTAATAAATAAATAAATGACTACTAATAGTTTGGGTATGTGTGCATGTTTAATGATAATCCTGGTGGATGCACCAACACAGATGAGGGTACGTGAACAAGTCTCTATTAGTCTGTCATATTTCATTAAGGGTGATTTCCCACTAAAGCTGCCTCGGGGTTGTGCCGCCGTTTGCCCCGATACTATTAGTCAATTTCACACCCGAAGCCGTGGGGCTGCATTTTGACCTGCGGCTTCGCCCGATTTCCCCGCAGTTTCGTAATCCGCAAAAAATAGGATTACGAAACTTCGGGGGAAATCGGGCGAAGCCGCGGGTCAAAATGCAGCCCCGCGGCTTCGGGTGTGAAATTGACTAATAGTATCGGGGCAAACGGTGGCGCAACCCCGAGGCAGCTTTAGTGGGAAATCACCCTAATATAATTTTATAATTTCCAATATACATCTCTTTGCAACTTTTGTATTCCCACATTTTAACATTCATTATTAACATACTGTAGCTGCTGCTGCTGCTGTCTTTGAGATGTGGTCAAGTGAATGAGGGTCAACAAGTTACAATTTAATCTAGGTTTAATTGATTTAATCTAGGTTAAATTTTACAATTGGGATTTAACAAAGTTTTTTTATCAAGTCCTGTTCTTATTGCATATTTAATTTTTATTGCATTATTGTACATTTTAACTCTACTGTAAACCACTTTACCCAACATTCAAAGTGGTAGAAAAATATTCTGAATAAGATAAGCAGGTGACAGAAGTGAATGGATTCTACAGTACAGCTCAGACCTACTGAATGTCTGAACCATGAACTTTCTCCATGCACACAGATGACTGCAAACTACAATACTTCAAGTTTTATACCTTATGAACAAACACGAAACTAAGAAATGTTGATGATAATATCTTTAAATCATTCATAATTCTGAGAATAATTATATCCAACACAAGAAACAAGACAGGGAGACCTAGCCCCTTTAAAGAAACTGTTAGCATTCTTCATAGGATCCAATGGCACTTACAACATCAACTCTAACATGTCACAGCTGTGTGCAAAAGCTGAGAGAATTTCACATACAAGAAAACTGCAAATAGAACTAATATAATGTGTCTGCAACACCATCTCCTGGGACTAAATAAGGTGGGATGAAGGAAACATGCAATAAATACCAGAAAATATGCAATAAAATACCAAGCTTCAATTTTATGGCTTACCATTCAGCAAACACAATTTATGAGACATTTTGTTATAGAGAAGGACTCACAGGAAAAACATTACAAAAAGAAAAATGATGAATTCACCATTCTAGACTGGCACCTTAACATCATTGAACAGTCACATGGACACTTAGAGCTGAAAGCTACATAATCTTCTTTCAAAACTCAAAATGCTGTTGCTCACAAGAAATATCAACTCAGATTACCAGAGAAGACATCAGGACCTTGGAGGAATGCCAGCCTGAATTAGGGACAATCTAAAGATTCTAAACCAGAGATTTCATTTAAGGTCTGGATTGAATAATACAAAAAGTGACACAACCCCCTACACAAGGTAGGAACAAGGGCACACCTTCTGGTGTACCTGCATCATGTCTCAATATTCACACTTGGTTTTAACATTCAAATTGAGTTCATGTACAACTAGACTACATGGTGGTTTCGCACATTTTTTTGGTAGGAAACTGATCTGGTGATCCATACAAGACTATACCAGATTTAGTCATTGAAATACATTGTCAGTTTGCTCAGCAAAGTCTGAAGACTTCTTCCAGCCTCAGGATCCTTCCTCCAATGTAAGTGGCTTTTCTATTGAGCCACTTAAATTGAAAGATGGCTTAAAACTGTGCTGGATGGTGTCATTCTGGGGCCTCCATATGGCTATTGCAAATCTGGGCAGACATTAGGGGTATGCACAAACCCCTCCCCCCCGAAATCTTTCAGGTTCAGGTATATTAAACCCCCTAAAAATCAGTATTTCCCAAATCCCAATATTGGCATGGTATTGGGATTCAGGGTTGACAATTTTTCCAGCTCCATTATACCCTATGGGAACCATTATAGTCAACGGTCCCCATAGGCTATAACGGAGAATTGAGCTAGGGGTATCCAGGGCTTTGGGGGGATGACTGTTTTTTTGAAGCACCAAATTTGCAGCATAGCTGCTGGTGCCTCCCCTCAAAAAGTTTCAAAAAGACTGGGCCCAGGGGGCCAATTCTATAAACCCCAGAAGAAGGTGCTCCCATCCTCCATTGTTTCCAATGGAGGGAAAAAAGACATTTTAAAGGAATGCGGTCCCTTTAAATGCTTTCTCCAAGCCATGAATGAACTCTGAAGCATGTGTGCACATGAAAGCTTATACCTTGAATAAAACTTTGTTGGTCTTAAAGGTGCTACTGGACTCAAACTTTCTTTTGCACTTTGGAATTCCAAAACAGCAGGAAGGTGTTTAAAGGGAAGGCAATCCTTTTAAAAACCAGCTATCCAAGGCCCCCGAAAAATGTCAAATATTTTTGGGATTTTGGGGGCAGCTATTTTTGGATAGTAAAATCAGCAGCCCACTTGGTAACTGCCTAAGAAAATATTTTTTCAGTTTGGTTTATACCCCCAGCAGACATACTACATTTGATGGGAGGCAAGTGCAACTTCACTCAAGAGCAGTGGCCCATCTTTGTATAATCTGATTTGTTCCCAAACATACTACTATCCAACTTTGAACTGGCTCATAAGCCGGATTCACACAAAAGTAGGTAGTAAATCACAACCTCACCACAGAGTGAACACATTCACACAATCACCAAAAATGGTAATGAAAATCCTAGAGGGCTGATAGCAACGGGCTTTTTAAACTCATATCAGTCTGTTGCAAACTAGAGAATGAAGCTGGAAAATACAACAAATAACAAGAATTCTGGTTAAGATGTATGTCATAAAAGTAGAACACCTGGCAATTCTGAGCATTCCTAAGATGGCACTTTTACAGTCAGATGGAATATACGTAACAGTCAAATTGAGCTATTTCAATTTTTAAAATCATGATCTTACAATACTTTGATTTTATATACATGATACAAAAGGTATTTTCTCAGATTCATTTCTTACCCAAAGACAAAATAAATTCATAACTCCTTTTCTCATTAAAACTGCAGTACAATTGCAATATAGCTACCCTGAGTCTGAAGAGACAATGCCAGATAGAAATGTTTTACATAAATAAGTTGAATAAATAAACACAGTAAAAATGGATACTAAGAGATCCAGAGGTTTTTCTACCCATATTTTCCACTTCTATGCAGTCTTCACATGAAGAGAACCCCACTCAATAATATGCTGCTGAAATTGGACTCGGGGCCTTCTTTCATATTAGAGGTTTCACCTGAAGAATATATTCACTGACCAGCAAAAAGGACAGATGGTTTCTAATTATGATTGGAGCAGAGATTCCTGCATATGCACAGTCACAGAAAGAAGCTTACCATATCACCCATGTGAGGTTGAAACTCAAACTTCATGGGCGGGCAGAAGACATTGTTGCACATCTCCATGAGGCGCTGCTTGTCACTGTTGGCATCCAAGTTCTCCACAGCATTCTCAATGGCATCTAGGCCTTCATGTTTTGACTGTTCTAGGTTCAACTCTGCTGATAAGAATGTCCTGAGTGCCCTACCAAGGCTGGCATGGTATCCTAGGTCACAGCACTGCTGAAAAACAAGCAATGGAAGAAACCTGAAACTCAAGAGTCTTGGGAGAAAACGAAAATTACAAAGGGACCAAACACACACTGGATACCATTATTTTTACTGATAGGCTTATCATCTATTATTCATGGTCTCATGTGGTTCAAAAATCCAATATGACAAAAACATGGCATTTATTTAGACACCTAAAGTATGTCTACCCTGCAAATTTAAGTATATACAATAATGATTTTCCACACAGTTTGAAAAAATCATACAGCCAAAGAGATTTTGTGTACACCTGATAACATCAATTAAAAAGTTTTGAGATGACTGTCTAGCTTCAGTAGCGGTTCTACAAGTTGAAACTATGGAACCCCTGGTAGCCAACAGTCTTCCACTTAATATTGATCTGATCTGCATTACCACCCAAGTTCATTCAGTCATATAAAACTGGTTTGAGGTGGGAAAACACTAAAAATAGGTTGTGTAAACTGGACTTAGTAACTGCATTCTAAATAAGAGGCTTTAAACATCTTAAGCAAACTAAACAGCTTTCACTACTGTTCAAGAAAAAGATTCTGTCTGCAAATATCTGAGCAAATGACTTTGATGAGAGAAGAGACAGAGACAGTGAAGGAAAACTTCAAGTAGAAGAACCCGTCAAACATTTGCTGAAATTACTGACATCAGCATATCAGAACTGAAAGCTCATCAGCTATCTGAGCCAAATCTTAACGAAAAGAAGATTCAGCAGAAGTAGTACCGATTTCTTTCTTTTAAGACATCAATAGACCAAAAATAAAGGAACTATCCTTGCTCCGAGAAATGAAAGCTAAATTAAATATGCTAGGAAACTGTCCAAAAGGAGGAAGTGCCCATCTGCTTGATGACTGTCTTGCTCAATAAGCTGAAGTCAATGGAAACTCTTCTGTCTGCATAATCATTACGAAGATTACAGAGGCAAAGTAGAAAAAGAAGGGGGGAAGGAGAAAGAGGGGGCAATTAAAAGAGGAAAAGAAAGAAGCATGAACTCAGTCTCCTTCTACATTTTTACAAACATTTTGCCATTGCCTGCTACAACATGCCTAGGTACTGTGCCAACAGGCTGTAGCAGGTGTGGAGCTCTTGTAAAGGGGGAATGATTGTTGGCTTTACTGGCAGCAGACAATGAAAGGACACTGGATTCAATCAAGAAGCGCAACAACCAAGCACAAAAACAAAAGCTGCTTGATTGAGAATTTGCATATGTGTGTGTGAGGATGGGGATGTTCCCTTTGGTAAAAAGCCATTCAAGTTGCAGCTTTGCAGGCACATTAACATTTCGTGTTTAGGACCATGCAGTTTGATGGAAACTGGCTTCATAGAGAACTGTCATCCAATTATGAGGTGGCTCAACTTGAAATTGAAGAAATTGAAGAAAAATTAACACCCATCAAGGTTAATCTACTACAGAGTCTCAGCCTCATGGATAAATCTCTCCTGGGTACAACTGCCCATTTGGCACAACATGTTCCAACTACTTAGATTTACCTTTAGAAAACAGGCTGAAAATATATTTGTATGCATGTGCGTGTTTCTGCATGCATACATACAAAGACAACTCTCTGTTCATAGCATTGCAGAGTGAAATGAAATCATTTATATTTTATAAGGTACCTCCATAAGCAATCAGACAGATTTGTTTAAGACAGCAATGCTTTATATCGCTATAGCAAGTTTTGGCAGCAAACATTTTTTGGCACTCCCTTCCCCATCCTTAACATTTTAAAACATCCAGAATACTATATTTATTAAATGTGTCAGTCCTGCCGGTCTTTTCTGGGTTATATAAATGTTTGATGGAAACGTTCTCCAAGGAAATCAATTTTTTATAAGAATTTAATGATAGCTCATCCAAATTCACTTCTCAGCATGACAGCTGATTAACTCTTTGCCAGCTAGGAGACTTTAAAAGCATACCTGGAAAGATACAAGCTAAGAAAGTAATCTTTTTTTTAAAATTCAGAGCAGAAGGTTGCTCAATGGAAACAAGTGCATATATACATTAATAGAGGAATATCTCGTGCACAGCTACAATCAAGTAGTAGGAAGAATACAGTGGCAAGAGAAATTTATTGCACACTGGTGGTTCATAAGTACTGCTGAACTGAACACAGCTTTCCCAGTTTTCTTGTTTTTGTTTTGTTCAGCAGAGTACCACTATTTCTTATTTTATAGCTATCACAAGGGAGAATTACAAAGTTCAACTCATCCAATTGTATTGTGGGGCTGTCATCCATGAATCTAGATGAATGACTGAACAAACACAATACATGGTTTCTTTAAAGTTTCTACGGCAATTGCTTGCATGGCTGCAGAGGCAAACTGCTCTTCATTGTATACATTCAGATTGAATTTAAAAAGGAATTGCCTCTTTATGTGGCAGATATTTGTAAACCTCTGGTTCTTCACCATTTTTTATATTATTGTCACTCTAGATTCAGAAACACCTTGGGAATTCACCAAAGGCTGTTGTTTAAAAGTCTGACTGGTGTTTTATTCCCACAGAGTAGATGAGCTTCTTTTCCATTTCTTAAGGTTACATGCATCATTTAAAAGTAGGTGGGAAAATCCCATCACACATGGGGTAATATACAACTGTCACTTTTGTGTAGAATATCTGTGATTAAGATGAATGCTTTACCTAGAATGTTGATTATTGTTTCAGACAATTCCTGTTTGGACAACAGATGCACCATTTAAACAGCAACAGAAATAAATATCTAGATTTGTATGGCAAGGGAAAAAACCTAAGAGTTAAATATAAGATATTTACAAGATGCTAAAGAAAGAGGCAGCCTAGGTTTGCCTGATTTGAAATTGCATTTTGCTGCTTTTTGCTTGGTATGGATGAGGATTGGATTTTGTTAAAATAACAAATGATTATTAGAGATTTGGATCTGAGATTTGGATGGCATGGATATCTGATGTATGATAAAGCTAAAGTTAATGTAGAATTCAATAATCATTTTGTTAGATATGCCACTTTGAGAATATGGAATAATCACAAACCTAGGTTTTGCCCCAAAATACCATTGTGGTTATCACCAGAAGAAATACATTTTAGAAAAAGAAATGACAGCTTCAATAAATGCTTAACATATCATGATATGTTAGAATTGTGGCAAGGTGAATATAAATTAAAATCTAGAGAAGACTTAACAATTGAAGGCCCTACTTGTCACTAGTTCACATATTTACACATTTTGGAAAGGTTTAAAACTGACAAAATGTATCATGATTTTGAGCAGTCGGTCTGAATTTGAAACTGAACTATGTACAAATGGTCATGTTATTGCTAGAATGTATCAACTTTTGTTGAAATTTGGTGGCGGCTACAAGCATGGACAGCTTCAAGAGGGAATTAGATAAACATATAAAACAGAAGTCATCAGTGGCTATTAGCTACAAGGTATAGACAGGAACTCTCAGGCTGGGACAAGTGATGCACTGTATTCTTGGTGCCGGGGGGGGGGCGGGCAACAGTGGGAGGGCTTCTAGTGTCCTGGCCCCACTGCTAGACCTCCTGATGACACCTGGTATTTTTGGCTACTGTGTGACAGAGTGTTGGACTAGGTGGGCCACTGGTCTGATCCAACATTGGCTTCTCTTATGTTCTTAAAAAGTTAAAGAATGTATGGTAAAATGAGCTAAAAACGTTGGTCATGACATATATATTGAACAATGGATACATATGTGGACAAAAGGGTTTGAAATTTACTTTAAACTCTAATCTTAAGGAGAACTTTTATAAGATGATGTATCATTAGTATATGTTGCCAGAGAAATTGTCTAGAATGTATAAAGGTACTTCTAATTTATGTTGGAAATGTAATCATTACATGAGAGGTCATTTTATCATTATGCGGTGAACTTATAAGAAAGTCAAAAAATTCTGGGCACAAATATGAATATTAATACTTAGTCTTAAAGACTAATATATAATTGAAACCAGAGTCCTTTTTGTTAGGACTAATGGACAATCATCTGGCAAGAAGCCATGGAACTTTATTTTTATATATGACCACGGCAGCAAGAATATTATATGCACAGAAACAGAAGTGACTGACAATACCTCCAGTAGAAGAATGGTTGGAGAAGATGTTGAACCTTGCAGCAATGGCTAAACTTACTGCGTTGGTTAGGGGTAAAACAATTAATGTGTTTATTATGAACTGGAAATCCCTTATAGATTTTTTGCAGGAAAAAGATAATAATGACTTGATGATTTGTGGTTTTGATGATTAAGATATTAGGATAAAAAAATGGGGAGAGTTCTTTATTTTTCATATACAGCAAGGAAAAGCTTTGTAATCAGACTTATCTTTGTTGTAGAGAAAATCAGAAGTCCTTTTCTATTTTATGTTATATTCTATGTATGATTTTTGTTTTTTCTCTTTTATCAATAAAAACCAGAAAAGAAGGAAGGAAGGAAGGAAGGAAGGAAGGAAGGAAGGAAGGAAGGAAGGAAGGAAGGAAGGAAGGAAGGAAGGAAGGAAGGAAGGAAGGAAGGAAGGAAGATCCCATCATGGAAGTATCTTTTTGTACCTTAGGTTTGTTTAGAAAAAGAGGACAAGATTAGGTACGCTTCAGCAATTCTCTGCTACAGCTTTTAACCTAGATAGAAATTTCTGATCCCAATTTTATTAGCTGTTGAGCAGAGCTCTCTCTAATTGCATCCCTCTACCCAGCTAGTCCAACCAACTTATCCTTTAACCAAAAAGAGAGAGAGAACTTAGTATAAATCAAAAGAATTCTATCAAATTCAAAGGCATCAGGGAAAATTTCAAGTGAATGACTGCATTAATGACTCCAATTGTTTCAATATGCCATGCTAATAACATATGTGGGGGCTTTGGCAATTTATATATATTTAATCCTGAAAGAATGACTTTGGTAGTTGCATGAAGTGGTTAGGTCAAGGGACTCATCTACACACATTCTGAACACCCCTTGAATACTGTCATCTTAGTTTTACTTTTACTGTCTTCAGTTTTCCTAAACATCAGTCTTCATTTCAGCAGTGAAATGGAACACTGGTGTTACAAAAAATGTCCTTTCAATTCAGAGGTAAAGAGAGCATTCTTGATTGATAGGTGAATCCTATTGGATTTGGAGGCAGGGCTAATCTTCCACCATCCGGTCTCCATGGCTAGGAGGGAATATCCATCTGAGATTACTGAAGCATTTCCAACACCTTCCCCCCAAAAGCTTTACTAAAAGATAAGATTGAACTGTCCCTTAATAAACAAGTGGGTAACTACTTACAGAACTTCACCTAACTTTATTTCTTTATTTCCTAGAAAAAAAGACAGTAGAAAAACAGGAATATCCCAGACTAATAGCACCTGAGCAATGCAGTTCAAACAAATAATTCTGTTGTTTACTAAAACCTATTTAGTTTACTAAAACCATGCGCCGGATGGGAAAGCTGACGGGAGAAAGTGAAAGACCGGGGCCAGCCGCCGAGCCGAAACGACAACACTCCACTGGGTGCTGGTAGGGTAGTCCCTTCCCTGACTATATGTGGCCGTAGATAGGATACAAATTGAGTAACTGTAAGCCGCTCAGAGACCCCTTCAGGAGTTCGAGCGGGGTATGAAGTTGAAAGTATAAATAAATATAAATAAATAAATTTATACCTGCCTTTAAAAAAAGCTGGGGCAAAGATGTCCTCCTTACCACAGAATAGATGGAATGTTCATGGTCAATTCAGTGTTCCAAGCCGGGGTGGTGGTGGGTGGGAGGTATCCTTGATTGATGGGAAATTCTACTATTTAACATCCTATCTATCTGAGATCTGCTGCAGGTGACAGAAGTACAAGAACCTGCAGTAGAACTCTATGCTTCAAGCCACATTGCCAAGGAGGGGTATTCTGTACTGTCTAATGAAGATAGAAACTACAGCCCTGCTTGAGGCGTTGTGTATGTCCAGAGGTACTGATATCAAAATTCACTGTAGTAGTTGCTGCAAAAATGGAGTGTGCTGGAAACCCTACAGGTACAAAATGAATGTGGACATTGTATGCAACAGCAATAAATTCTCTAACCTACCTGCTCTGAGAAGTCTTAGACACCTTTTTTTCCTGAATCATGGGGATGAAAGACAAAAAACTAGGAGACTTGTTTCTGGAAAATGTGAAGTTATCCAGTCTTACATAAATTTAGAGAGCACTGAAAACCTCCAAGATATGCCACTCTAAATATAAAATTAAAGAAGGCATAGTCTCAGAGAATAATGGAGGGTTGAATTAAACTTGATTAAGAGGCTGGGACCTTTACATAATATGATCTTGTACTTATGAAACATGAACAGACCTGGTCAGATCAAGAGTAATCTCAGTTTTCAGGTATATGTTGTCAAGGTTACCAACCCCTCCCCAGGAAAGGAAACATCTGGGGTATGATGCGAAGCTGGGGAAATTAAAGTGGAAGGGTGGCCTAGGCTCACCAATATTGCAGAGTTCCACTAAAGCTCTGCCCAGGAGATGTGTGCAAATCTACCCAGTTTACTGTGTAAATCTTATGCATTCCTGTCTCAATACAACATTAAGCAAAGAGGAGTACTACAAGTGAAGATCCACAAGGAACTTGCAGGAGCAGCCATGCCATTCCCATACCTTTTCTTATTCCCCTCTCCTGCCACCTCTTCTCTCAGTCTCTCTTGCTCTCCTTCCTCCCATTCTCTCTTACCTTATGTTTCTCTCTTACTTATGTCTTTCTCTCTCTTTCTCCATAATGCCTATTGTCCCGCTTCCCTTTTTACCTTTCTCCCTCCCTCACCCCTATTACCCTTTCTTTCTCTCCTCCCCATTACTCTCTCTCCTCTCACCACTTTGATTGTGCCTGCTGACAACCCTGCTAATCTCCCCCTCATGTGTCTGCTAGCCATCCTTTCCTTCCAGATACTCCCCACACACTGAAAGAGCCAAAGGGCTCTTGGGCTCACTTGCTGTCTGGTACCCTTGACTGTCCACTGAAGGGTCTATCTGGATAGCCCTCTTTTCTTGGTGGAATTTCTAAGACTGTGTGGGTAGGAGCCCTCTGCACCTGTCTCCTCACTTGCTCCCAGCCTCTGCCAGGTCGGCTCCCTGTGCACCTGTCTCCCCACCCATCCCAAGCCTCCATCACACTGGCCCTAGCTGCAATGGGGGAAACCACACCAATGACATAGGAAGCCATGCTGGGCCTGGGCCTGCCGGTGATGAAGGAAGCCCCTCATCTTCTCCCCTGCCCCCAGTTTCTTTGCTGCCTTGGCCATTCACCCAGGTACTCAGCCTCTTGCCACCTCAATGGCAGAGGCAACTCCTTCCCCACCCATCTGCAGCTCTGCTTCATCAGAAGGAGTATAATAGCTGCACAAGCACAAAAAACATTACTGGTTTAGGGTGGTAATTAACCCCCAATTAATTTTTTTAATGTTTTAAGATTTTTTTGCATACCTGGTGGTCCCCCAAGTTTAGAGAAATATCTCCTTTTTCACAATGTGGGCCCAATCTGTGGATTTAGATATCTATAGATTAATCCTATACTTGAGAAATAGATATATAGATTCACCAGATTCTTAAGCTGTTTTGGATGTCCTTTGGTTTGAAGTGGTTGTTTGATTCTTACGCACATTTATGATAAATTTTGTTTAAATACCATTTACAATGTCTTTGAAACCATCACATGATGAGCCAACATACAAAAGCAAAAGTAACTAGGAAGTACCGATATAGTGTCAGTTTTTAATATTGTTCTGTCAGCATACTATGTTCACAAAATGGAGCAAAGGAAAATGACGTAAGTCACTCTGGGTCCTCATTGAACAGAAAGGTGGGATATAAATTAAGTAAACAAATTCAATAAATAAATAAATAATTCTGCACCACCAGGTTCTCTAGTATTAATAGGATTACAGTTCAGAGAAGAGAGAATACTCAAGGCCTCCAACAAATGCTTGAACAGTACAGCAGTGAGCATGACCTGTTTGATTTTATAACTGGCTGAATAACAAACAGAGGACAGCAGGCAAAGAGGATGAATTAATTTGCTTGTTTGAAGGTCCCTTTCCCTCTCCTTCAACCAATTACCCTCAAGGCTTCCCAATGACTATTTTTATCCTTTATTATAGGACACTATTATAGTGACCACCAAGAAACAGAGAAAAGCAGTGTCCATCAGCAATCAGTAATTCTGCTCTGTTCAAGGAAGCCATTCATTGCAGTTAATGCATCAGTCTTGCTGAACTGGATACCCAAAATAACAAATTACAATGGTTTTAACTAGATGGCCTGTATGGCCCCTTCCAACTCTGTGATTCTAATCAACCAAGCTCCTTTCAGCTTCCCAAAAATTAGCTACTGGATCAGTAGCCCAAATAATTCAGAATTAAAAATGTAATAGTTTGTTCTGTGAAAATCTCATTTCATAAAATTAGCTCAATGACCTGAGAAGCAATCTGAACTTATTCTACCATTCTAGGAGGACTGCTGATACTAAAGGGGTTAAAACAGGACAAAGGCATAATGGGTTTTTGCAGCAGTGACATTCAATCCAAACAACCCAAACAATCCAAACAACCCAAACAACAGCACACTTACATCAATGAGATCAGACAGGTCATGGATGTAATACTTGAAGACAGATGCATTGGTGGCCTCCAGAGCCAGCAGATATTCATTTCTTGCCTTAATAGCCTTCAGTTTATTTTCTGTGTATTTTGCCTGGCGCTGAAAAGAAACAAAAAGGATTTTATTTGAAAAGAAAGAAAAGGGACTAGAGGGAAAAAATCCCTGCACTTATTTATTGCACTTCTCTCAACCCCACTTTCATTGGAGCTGGGTAAAATATTTAATATCTTTATGCAAAACAAAAGTGTTATATATAATGTGACTTACAAAATTATTGTGAAAGAACATGAAGATAAATCTAGCTGACTGGCAACCTGTGGGCAGCAGCTTCCTGCAAGACTATTTTGTCCACCCCCTGCATGCCATTCTAGGCTTCCTCATCCTGAAGATTTCAACAAAGCATAATCCAGCTCTGTGGCTGGCACCCAGGGCTGACCTCTGCAGCAGGCATCATGAGGCCAGGTGTGAATTCCTGTTTGGGAGAGGCTGCCTGAGGATTAAATAGGCCAGATTCCCTGGGAGGTTGCTAATGGGCATTTCTTTTGCACAGCACAAAAGAATACAGTGTAAAACTACTTGGTGAAGAGAGAAGGGCAACACTTGTACAGAATTACAACTTTCCTTGAACTGGCTCCCCTGAGCAGCTAGAAGTTCTCATATAGGTGCATACACTCATGGGAACGTACATACACATGCTTAAGTTAGCATTGGAAAAGGTGCAGAAAAGGGCAACTAAAATGATTAAGGAGATGGAACACCTTCCCTGTGAAGAAAGATTAAAAAGGTTAGGGCTTTTTAGCTTGGAGAAAAAATGATTGAGGGTGATGATAGAGTTTTACAAAATTATGCATGGGATAGGAAA
This sequence comes from Gekko gecko, assembly GCA_029375565.1. Lineage (NCBI taxonomy): Eukaryota > Metazoa > Chordata > Lepidosauria > Squamata > Gekkonidae > Gekko > Gekko gecko. The sequence continues at coordinate 121,200,822 of JAPDNY010000006.1, read as the reverse complement.
GGTTGAGAAAGAAGAACTTTTCTCCCTTTCTCATAATACAAGACCTTGTAGGCACTCAATGAAATTAATAAGCAGTAGGCTTAGAACAGATCAAAGGAAGTACTTCTTCATCCAAAGAATAATTAACACGAGGAATTCACTGCTGCAGAAAGTGGTGGTGGCTACAAGCATAGAAAGCTTCAAGAGTGGATTGGATAAACATATGGAGCAGAGATCCATTTGTGGCTATTAGCCTCAAGGTATAGATGGAACACTATGTCTGGGGCAGTGATGCTCTGTATTCTTGGTGCTTGGGGGGGCAACAGTGGGAGGGCTTCTGGAGTTCTGGCCCCACTGCTGGACCTCTTGATAGCACTTGGGTTTTGGCCACTGTGTGACACAGAGCCTGGACTGGATGGGCCACTGGATGGGCCACTGGCCTGATCCAACATGGCTTCTTTTATGTTCTACTTGAGCCAAGGCAGTTCCATATGCCTGAAACTTAGCCCCTTAGTCATAAAAAAACAAGTTTATTCCCTCAGTACAATCAGGCTACAATACTATAGACATTTTACTGGGAATAAACCTGTTGAATGGCATGGGACGCATTTCTAAGTAGACCTGTTTAGGATTATTCCCTTGGTCTTCTAACACAGATTGACTACACCCAATATCCTGGCTTCCGACTGGCTGATGCTTCAGTAGAAAAAGGCAAAAACGCAAGTCAATGGGCTTAGACTGCAGTAATGCTCCATGGGACTGCACTGTCAGTAAATTAAAATGAAAGGGCCTTTTTTGTTGTTACTTTAATTAGTTTGTCATCTTAGAGATAATTTGATTTAAAGGATATAAACATTTTCAGTAAGAATAAAATATATTCTAACATTCTACTATTCCAATTATAGGAACTGATCTCCTAGCCACTATATTAAATATATTCTTGTACCTTTCATTTTCATTCACCAAAATAGAACCTGTGGCTTTGGCCATAAAGAATCAAATTCTCATCTGGCATACATCTGTTTTGCTCTACCAGAGTCAGATTGCAGCACAAAGTTAACTGCTTGGGAGGCACACTTTAGAAAAAAGTGATGAAGGTGCAATAAGGCTATCCAGAGAATACATTTTTGTCATATGTGATTTCTCCATTTATCTACTCGATTTCATCTAAATGTGCATCAAAATATCTAATTCTCAACATAGCCAAATCTGTGTATACTTAAATTCAGACACTGAAGCCATAAACAGAAGACAGATTTTCCTACAAACCTGAAAAAAACCCTCAGGTTTGCAGAAAAATCTGAAGGAGGGGGTTACCCCTCAAAAAATAATAGAAGCAGCACCTGGAGAAACAAAGGCTAACTGAAATGGACACTATACAGGTTGCTAGACAATCACAACACTGTTGGCAACATTTCAACCTTGGTTTCTCTCAGTAAAGGCAGGACGCTTTCCAGGGCTGTTCTGACCTTTGAGGGTGGACTCATTAGGGCCAGGCTTGGCAGCAACTACCAGGTGACTTGCTACCATGCAAGCTGCATGACTTACTCAGGACTGGTGGCTTGCTACTGTTCAATAGGAGCCAAGTCAGCAATATCAGTGTGGTGTGATGGTTAGAATGTCGGACTAGGATCTGGGAGACCCAAGTCAGAACCCCCCCCCCGCCATGAAAGCTTACTGGGTGGCCTTGTGCCAGTCACACCCTCTCAGACTAACCTACCTCATAGGGTTGTTGTTGTGATGAGAAAATGGAGGGTAAGAGCCTGATGTGAGCCACTTTGGGTTCCCATTGTGAAGAAAGGCAGGGTGTGAAGTAAATAAATAACAATATAGCTGAGGATGAGGCGGGGGAGATAAAAGGTATGTTGGTTAGTGGGTACAAAGTAGAGGATGAAGCAAGGAAAGGTGAAGATACGAGGGCACCTAGAAAGAGTGAAAGACGAAACCGTGTGGGAAAGGAGATAAGGGGAAAGTGAGATACCACTCACAAGTCCTGGCAGGTTTCCTTGACACATAACTGGGCCTGGCCTGTCAGCTAGCAATGTGTAACTGGGCCATAGTTTTTCAGGCAGAGGCTGCCAGGGGGAAGGAAACCTTAAGACGGGTGCAGATAAAGATAGGTTGGCTGGTGGGTGGGAAAGAAAGAAGGAGGCTGGAAAAGGGAAGAGGTTATGAGGGCATTCAGGAAAGGGAAAGAGGTAATAGTTGGGGAGGAAAAATGAGATGCCCCCCATGAGTCCTTGCAGGTCCCTCACTTGCGCACAATATATTTCCCAAATGCAGATATTCAGACTACTGGGTAAGGTTTAACAGTTCTGGAATTTTCTAGCTGTGCTTCTTTAATACTCTGTTCGTACACAATGTTCAGTTTATGTAGGTAACTCTAGAGGAACAGAAAAGCTTTGCTGCCACCCAACACCTAGCACAACACTTAGCACTTACACACCTTTTCCTTCATTTTCTCAATCTTCTTGACTGAACTCCGCCGGACATGTTTTTCTTCAAACTTGACGTTGGAGGCTGAATCAGGGGACCGTGGTGTTTGCTTGTCTTCTTGCTTCACAGACTTACCAATCTGCTTCTCTTCTTGCTTTTCTGCCTCCTTCAGCTTGCTCTGAGCACTGATGCTGTCTGCATTGTACATGTGGTAGGTCTTCATCACCTTAAGAAACAATTAACAGCAAGCAAGTTCTAGTTTGTTATTTTGCCCAGTGGAAAATATGGAACTTGACTCACACTTAGGTGCATATAAAGTCAGATAGGGAAATACTGACCAGGGAACACATAAGGTACACTGAAACAACAGGTGATGTGAATTCAGTCCAAAGGCCTTCCACAAAGGAAATGTCTTAAAATTAGATTGGAAGGCCTGTAGACTGATGGTGTCTCTCTCCTCCACAGGAAGGGAATTCCATCTGGTTCCATAAAATACATATATATGTATTTAATAGTATTGAACAGAACAGAACAGCTGCACTAAGTTATGTTGTAACGTATCAGAACTTAAAAAAATTCCTATCAAGCTGTTCAATTTATTAAAAAAAAGTTATAAAAGGCTAGAGGAAAATAGCAAGGAAGGACCAGCAGCAGTAACATATTTGTGCTTCTAGCTGGAATCTGAAAATGCAGTAAATAGGGGAAATTAGGGAAAGTGTCTTCTATTTGGATTTGGGGTAACAAAAAAGATATAATTTGTTCATTTTCTAGTCCAAGATAAACAGGTGCTTTTGTTGATTTGGACAATAATTTAAAAAAGGCAGGATGAATCTCTTTTGAGAACTGTGCCAGGGGAAGCAACAAGTCTTCCATGATCCCGTCTATATGCACATTTTCAATGGACTGACAGCCAGATAGCATGCTAAATCCACCACTTCCATACAAATAAGGAGCTGTATGGCCCTTGTGGGATGACTTTTTGTGTGGTAATAGTGTATCAGGTTTATGGCATAGAAAGCTTTTTAAAAAATTAACTTCCTCCCTCAGAGTGGAAATTTGTTTTTGATCAGTACTGACTTGTTACTATTTTTGCGGATGTTCTGTAAATATAAACAAACTGAGGCAGATGAACAATCTGAATTCTTCCCTCTTATTGAGACTTAAGCACACTTTGAGTACAATCCTATGCAGCTCTGCTCAGAATTCTACTCAGATCTAGTCAATGGGGCTTGCTCCCAGGAAAGTGTTCCTAGGATTGCACTGTATGTTGATTTTTAAAAAAACTTTAATAAGGTGAAGGCTGGAAAAGTTTGAGAACCTCAGATCAGGGTATCAACTCTCTACCTCTACCATGTGCCAATCAGCTTTTTATGTTGTTGTATCTATCTACTTCAGGCCCTGTTTTCTAAAATTGGGTTGAAAATTACTTCTGTCTTTTAATGGCATAGAAGAGGAGCAGTTGTGCCGGTGACAAATGCTTTAAGGATGCAAGATCCTCAAATATTATTGTCAAACATTATTCTCAGGGGCTCTAAGCAGTTCCTTTGAAATCCAACACCAACTGCCTTATAAACATGCTCAGCAGAGAGCAGATGCCTGTTCCAACCTTGAAATCCTGAAACAAGCCAAGCTGCTGCCTCAATTCCTTTCAGTTTTTGGGCACAAAGCCACTGAGGCTTGTTTCACCTCAGTTTGAACTTGACTACATTTTTTAAGTGGAATACATTCTCACTCCTCCTGCAGTGATTAACTAATGCTTCTTGGTTACAGAAGGAAGTTGTAGTTAAACATGCAAACCTGGTCAGCATTAAAGAGAGATTTTTTTGAATAATTTACAGGCCACACTTGAGTTACTACATATTGCTAGGTTTTAAAAAACAACCCTGAGACCAATCACCACAAGCAGGTCATAGCCTGCATTCACCCCTAACCCACAAAATGCTGGGAAGGAAAACTGGTGTCACAGAATGGCTACACTAACCCATGAATGCTGTTTCACTTCAGGTCCTCCAAGTAGTAGAGGCACTCAGCAGCCGTCCTAGGTCTCCACCCAGTTGGTGGCACCACTCACCCAAGACCACTGGACTCACAGAGCGGTTCTTAGCAGAGGGATTCTCTCTGGATATCTATATCACCAGCAGCTGGTCATTTAGAATATTTCCTGTTAAGAGGATCAGCTCTCCTAGAACTCTGATGGTGTCACCATTTACAGGCTCTGCCTAGTGCCTGTGTTTCCCTCTCACTCCAATTAGGCAATGCCAGGACAGCTTACTTCACTTGTGTACTCCAGGGATCCAGAGATCTATTGACCAACTGCCTCCTTTTCCCTTTCAGTAATGCATTTGAGTGGGGCTTAATGTGATTATGAAGAACAAACTTCCAACATTCAAAATAATAATAAATGTATTAAAAGAAAATGGCCACACAGATACTCTGCACAGCAACAGATTGAGCAAGTACACAAATTAAAGGTGTCTACACTCAGTCCTATGTCCCTGTGCCATATATAGCCTGATTGCTGTTATTCTAGAGTAAGAAATGGACCTCTAAATGTACTGGATCAGATCTTCCCTTTCTGTTAATCACAGGAAGAGATACAATCTAGTATTTGGCCTCCTCATGTCTCTTCCCCTCTCCTCGGTGTCACATTCCTGCCCTGTGTCACATTACTGTTTGGGTATGAGATGGCCCTTTGACTGTTCTCTACTGGCCAGAAGCATTTGTATAACCAAACCATAAGTACTGGGTGCTTGTGAAAGCCATTGTGGGGAAGGGTGAGGCTTGAGAACAATTAACCTCTCTCTTGTCCGTTTACTTGCAGCTCCAAAACTCCCAAGTGTGATGTAGCCCAAACTGGAGGGTACTTCTCAACAGCTGGGATACAGCAACAATAAAAAAGTTAAAGATCTCTGTTTTAAGTGACTTCAGGCTACACATATTGTCTTATTTGTTGCACAGCTCCATATCTGGCTATCAAATTGTATCATTGACCAACTAATGGTCAATGATACAATCCAGCTACAGCTGGATGGTCAAAGATGATATCAATTACATGATGACTTGCAATGAAAAAAAAAAGGTTGCTACAAGTAACAACAGAGCCTACTAGATAAAGTCATTATAGGCCCACATGCATCTCTATGACCCAAACACCTGCACTAATCCTTTGGAGAAGTGTAGTTTATTGTTGTGAAACTGAACACAGCCAAATGAGAATTATGATCTATTTTCTCAGACTGATAATTGCTGAATTCTCAAAACTGAAGAGGCAGCTGCAACATCATTCTCGTAACTCCACATGTTAAAAATTGTATTTGTTGCTAAGCTACAGATAAACCAGGAAAATTGATATATTCTGAGAATGCTCACAAAATCATATATATGATGCAACACTATTCTTTGTATATAGTCAGATTTAAGCATATGGATGTTAGCAAAAACAGTCTGACTTCTGAACCTGTGCATGATGTTGTACTGGACCTGGCATCACTAACCAAGGAATAAACCCACCCCTACCCCTACCACCACCAAGAGTCCAGTGGTTTCTTAAAAATAGATATGTTATGGTGTAAACTTTGTGATATAGCCTGAATTTGAGTCTTAAGGCAGTTATAGTTACAAAAGTTATACCTCACCTTTCTGCCATCATCAGAGCTACCAAGGCAGGAAATAGATTAAAAATATTCATAATAAAAGTACATCTTAAAAACCATTAAAAATAAAATTGTTCAAACAATTAAAACAAAAGCTAAAATACACACATGGAAACAGCAATTAAAACATAAAGCAGGAGGGAAGGATCACTGAGGGAAGTTCAGACAAAACAAAAAAGTCTTCACCTGCTAGAGGAAGACAGAAACAGAAGGGGCCAGATGATTCTCCCTTGGGAGAGAATTCCAGAGTTTTGATGCCACAATAAAGAAGCCCCTTTCCTGGGTTTCCACCCATCTAACCTCAGAAGGTGGGGGCATCTGAAAGAGGTCCTTAATGGTCACCTAGGTTGGTAAGGCCATCATTCAGGTATGCTGGTTCTAAGTCATATGGGGCTTGAAAGGTCAACACCAGCAACTTGAATTGGGCCCAGAAAAAGACTGGGTGCTACTGTAGATGGGCCAAGACTGGAGTGTGTTTGGCTGAGAGAATCCACCTGAGAATTCTGTATGCCTGGCAGATGAACAGCTGTAAGATGGATGTCCTGAGCTTGACACCACCACCATAGGCCTAGAGCTCTTCTGCAGAGCTTTGCAGACACCGTCATTCCCTGCTTGTTGATATAGTAAATTGTGGCCATGTTGTCTGAGGTGATCTGAACATGAAGGCCTCACAGGGAAAGTAGGAAGGATTGAAGAGCATGATGAACTACCATGAGCTCCAGGCAGTTGATGTGCAGGATCCTTTCTGACCAGAACCATTGCCTTGAGCTGTGAGTGTTCCACAGTGGGCTCCCCAACCCCACAGGGAAGCATCGGTGGTGAGAACAGCACTTGGGGAGGGAGTTTGAAAGGCATCCTGCCCAGCAGGTTTGCCTCTAGGGTCCACCAGCTAAGAGTTAGGCGGACATGGGTGGTGGTGGTAAGAAAGGTTGGCTGATGTTGGCAAATACAGTTGAATGCACGGATGAACCACAGCTGAAGAGGCCACATGTGAAATCTGGTAAACAGTATCACCAAGGTGGTCGCAGACATCATCCCCAAGAGGTGCTGAAAGATCAGAACCAGTTTCATGGATGAGGATATCACATCCAGTGCTAGAGAGTGAAGAGTGGAGGCTCTGTCCACAGGGAGAAAAGTGTGCCATTGAGGGGTGCAAATATCTGCCCCTATGAAATGCAAGTCCTGAATGGGGGTCAGATGTGATTTGATGAGATTCATGCAGAGGCCCAAAGAGATCAAGAGGGTGATGGATGTATCTCGATGAAGTTGATGCGGGGAGCGAGTGTCAAGCAGCCAATCGTCGATGTAGGGGGAAATGGTAATCTATTTGGTAGTCGAAGGGTCGCAGCAACCACTTCCATAAACTTCGCAAAGACCCTTGGTGCCATCAACAGACTGAAGGGAAGCACCTGGTACTGGTAGTGGTTGGGCTCTACTGTGAATCTCAGCAAGCGACAACATTGCAGTTGGATGCTGACGTGAAAGTAGGCATCCCGGAGGTCAAGGGATGCTTGCCAAGCATTGTCGTGAAGCAGTGGGAGGATAGCCTGCAGGGTGATCAACCGGAATTTTTTGCGTGGGATGTAGTGGATGAGTTATTGCAGGTCCATAATGGGATGTTTGCTCCCATCCCATTTTGGAACGATGAAGTACCAGGAACAGAATAGAGATGGTGCGACATTTTCTATGGCTTCTTTGGCAAGGAGTGTTGGGACTTCTTCATGAAGGAAATTATAGGGGGGTGTCGCCACAAAATGGTGGGCCTGCAGGTCTGAAAGAAACTCAACAACACATCCTACATGGATGATGATGAGGACCCAGGCATTTGTGGTGAAGGACTCCCAGGCTTGAAGAAAAGGACATAGCCTTGTGCCCAGAGGTGGAGTAAGGCTATTCAGCAATCTGTAGCCTTTGGCACCAAAGACTGAAGCCAACTTAATCTTTTGTACTCTTCTGATTTTTCAATGGAAGTTGACTACTCCTGGTAAACTGTGTTAATTGAATAAGATAACACACCATTGATGTTCTGTTGAACACTGTTTGCATCAATTTTACTTCTGATGAAGTTTAGAAACGAAGAGATGTAATCCGGAAGCTTCGTTAATCTTTTGGAAAATATTTGGACAGTGTTGATACTTATTGATTTTCTGTACCCTTTTGAAAAATATTTGGACAGTGTTGATATATATTGATTTTCTGTAACTTTTGATGAGCAATTCTTGTTATAAATATTTTTGTTGTAAAAGCAAAACCACAGTTCAATAGTGTTTGAGTACTTTATCCCGACTGTTGTTTCTATTTTTTCACTGATATGATTATGAGACATCCAGGCTTTGTGCCCTTTTCCAGCTATCATCCACATTCATGAGGATCTCATCTGTGGTGGCATGGAAGAGGCCCTCCCCATCAAAAGGTAAATCCTCCACCTTGGACTTTATGTCAGGTTGTAAGCTGGTGGAACGTAAACAGGCATGCCTTCGAAAGGCGATGGAAATGGCCAGAGCCTTTGACGAGCAAGACACCACATGCCTGAGAGAGTTGATCTGCTGTTTTGCCAGTCTGGACAACTCACTGACAAGGGTGGTGGTAGTCTTCTGAGACATCTTCAGTAATTTGGTCATCAAGGTGGAAAGTTGACTAGTCAAGTGAAAAGAGTAGGCAGAGAAATATGCAAGGTAGTTATGCATCTTGGCTATAGTAGTGGTAAAGGAGTACATTTTCCACCCTAGGGTGTCCAATTTCCGACCCTTATGGTCTGGGGGTGCAGGATGTCGGGCTTGCTTGGATTTTAAGGCCAAGTGCACTATGACAGAGTTCGGAACTGAGTGAGAGGACAGAAACTTTGAATCTGAGAGCTGGATTTGATAGAAGGAGTTGAAGTGCTTCGAGGCCGTTGGAATAGAGGCAGGTTTATCCCATACCTCACAGAGGGCTCTAGGTGAACAAGGAGCATGAGAAACAGGGATGTAGATGGCAGCTCAGATTGTAATAACTTGTGCACCAATTCCGTAACCGTCAGTGCATCGCTGGTAAGTTGAATGTTCAGGGCAGCAGCTGTATGAGTCACCAGTTAAAGGTAGGGAACAAGGGTGGATGATGTCCAAATCCAGAGAGGTATGGAGTGTATCATCAGCTTCCAAGTCTGAGATGTCCGACAGTTCCAAGGTGGAGGCAGGGGATCTGAGGTGGTCATCCAACAGGATGGTAGGTACCAGAGTCAGCTGGACAACTGTTGTGTTGGAAAGCAAATCAACTGGAGGCCCAGGGAGTGGTGATGATGGTGGAGGTTGGAGGAGCCACAGGCAACTTGATGATGATAGGGGCATCTGGAGGACCCAAGATTAGAGGCTGCGGGACTCAAGGGAAATGAACTATCAAGTCCTCCAACCTGTGGGGTGAGCGAGGCCGCAAGTATTGATCCTGGTCATGGTATGACAGGCAAGATGGAGAGCTGTAACACTCTGAGTAGGCTCAAAGGAAGTGCTCATGTGGTGAAGGAGAGCGTGAGTCCGAAGCATATCTAGGGTAGCCCTCCTAGGATATAACATAGGAAGCTGGAGCATAGTGGAGATGCTGTCTGCTTCGGGATTGAGAATAGCTTCAATAGAATCGACGGTGAAGTGATAAATATGGTAATTTGGCAGGCTGTGGCTGGTCCCAGCGGATGGGGTTGGATTCAAGAAAATCCGACTGCAAGCAGCTGCAGACCAATGGCTCTCTGGATGGAACGTGCACTACTTGCATGAGGGGAGTGGCCACAGTAGATGAAGTCGAAGACAAGGTCAGAGCAGAGGTGGAGTCCTGCAGACCAATAGTTGTCTCCGAAGGTGGTACAGGAGCTGGAACACTCGTCGGGACCAAAGCAGGTGCCAGTACTGATCGATCCTTTGACTTATGAGATTTCTTTGGTTTCAGTGTGTTGGGGGACGAAATTGAAAGTCCCTTGGACTGTTTGTCAGTCTTACGCTTCGCTGCCGTTGAGGCCGAGGGGGCTGCCAACTTAGCATAATCTCCCCTCTGGGCTGGGGGAGGAGGTGAGGCTCTGGAGCTTGAAGACTGGGACATCACCAGTTGAAGAGAGGTCACATTTTTTTTGAGCCTGTTTGGTAAAGTTGCTGCAATGAACACAAGAGTCGGGTTTGTGAGTTTTGCCCAGGCAAAAAAGGCACAGGGAATGTCCGTCGATAATAGGGATTTTCCCCTCACGTTTTCTGCAGTATTTAAAACAAGTCTTCACTTCCATGTGCCCTGCCCAAGGTCGGGGGGAGGGGGAAGGAAACAGTCAAAGGTGAAGAGGATAACTCACAGAGGGTCCTTTTTTGTAGAAGGAAGGTCTACAAAGCAAAAGAAATGAAGAGAAAGATGAAGATGAGGATGAGGAGAAGCCTAAGAAGCAGCTCAAAAGTGGAGGAACGCAGCAACGTAGGTCTGATCAGCGTGGTGGTCGAGAAGAAACTGCGTGGGAGGGTGTTTCCTTCCTTGTTCTAAGCATGCACAGTTGATGCCTGCTCCCCAGATCATGGGGAAAAAATGTGACAAAGCCAGAGGCTAGCTCCTGTAGTTCGCCGAGTTCGAGTTCGAGCACAGGCACAGAACCCAGGTGTGGGACTGCACAGAGACCATGAAAAAGATTTATTTGAATCATATACCTACTTCGGCCTCAAGAGGATAGCATGATCTACCGTATCAAAAGCTGTGAATAAATCCAATAAGAGCAGCAGAGAGGCATGGCTTTTTCCACATGTATACCAACTAAAATAGATTAACATCCATTTCCATGCCTGTAAAGTGGGGGGAGGTGTCCTTATACTACTTAGAAGAAGAAGAAGAAGAAGAAGAAGAAGAAGAAGAAGAAGAAGAAGAAGAAGAGGAGGAGGAGGAGGAGGAGGAGGAGGAGGAGGAGGAGGAGGAGGAGGGGAGATGAGATTGGATTTATACCCTGCCCTTCACTCAGAGTCTCAGAGCAGCTTAAGAACTCCTTTCCCTTCCCCTCCCCACAACAGACACCCTGTGAGGTAGGTAGGGCTGAGAGAGCTCTGACAGAAACTGCTCTTTTCAAGAACACTGCTGACACAACTATGGCTTTCCCAAGGTCATCCAGCAGCTGTGAGTGGAGGAGTGGGGAATCATACCCAGTTTTCCCAGATCAGAGTCCATGCACTTAACCACTATACCAAATTGGCTCTCCATAGATCATGAAGAAATACTAACTCCCCCCTTCTGTTCATACTATTAGCCAAAGTTTGCTGCTATACTACTATTAAATATGTTCAAAGCTGCAAACCAGGGATGAAAGAAAGTTGACGCCATTTTACACTCCTTGTACACCTGGGCACAAAATCTAGCTACCTGTCTTGTTGTCTGGTGGTTCCTGTCAGACAGGAAGTAATCAAGTTTAAGGAAAGGTAGTTCTATTTTCAGCTTTCAGCTGGGCCTGTCGTAATCTGGTCCACGGGGTCGCAAAGAGTCGGACTCGACTGTGCGACTGAACAACAACAAAGTTCTATTTTCTACAGCACACTAACAGTGCTACCCCTTTGCAAGAGCTGGCCAAGCATACAAAAGTACGGAGCTTGATGGAACAAAAAGAAGAGGGAAACCACAGACTGCTAAAAACAACAACCTTGTTAGGAGGATGCAGCCTGGCAATGACTGTTTGAGCAATGAGCTGTGCTTGGCTGGCCTTGCCTTGCTCCCATGCTGGCTTGGTTGATAGGTTTAGCAAGATATGCAAGTGTTTGCCTCCTTATAGTTAGCTTTGCAGAAACACATGGCAAGCAGAAAGAAGTGATTGCATTTATACCCCACCCTTCACTACCTGAAGGAGTCTTAGAGCGGCTTACAATCTCTTTCCCTTCTCATCCCCACAACAGACACCCAGTGAGGTACGTGGGACTGAGAGAGCTCTCTTGAGTACTGTCCTTGAGAGAACAGCTCTGAAAGAACTTAAGACTGACCCAAGGTCACACCAGCAACTGCATATTATCTCTTCCTGTGATTAACAGAAAGAGAAGAGGTCCATTTCTTACTCAAGAATAACAACAATCAGGCTATATATGGCACAGGGATAGAGGACTGAGTATAGACATGTGCCCCCTCCCCCAATCAACTGGAGGGACTGCGTGCCATGGCCCCCACCCCACTCACAAAAAGACCCTTTAAAGGGTCTTCTTGAGAGCTGAGCATGTGGCCTGTGACCATCCCTTGCCCACCCTCCTGCTAGATTTAAAGGGCCCTCCAGCTGATCGGCAGGCCATGTGGTCCCAGCTGAATCCCTTTAACTCTGGCAGCAGGGGTGGGAGAACGTTGGCTGAATAGGTGGTCATGCTTGGGGGTGGGGCTTCCCCCACTGGCCCACTGGCTGAGGGAAAATTGGAGCCCCCAAAAGCGGGGGAACTCCTGCCCAGACCTGGGAGCTGGCAACCCTACATCTTGTGTTGCCAGAACTTGTGTGCAGAACTGAAGCAGAAGTAAAATAAACTGAAATACACTGTCTGATGGCCATGAAGCTGGATTTGGGGGCACTCCAGCTGAGTTGGTCCCCAGGGAATTTTGTCTCCCCAGCCCTCCCCGCTCCTCCTGGCAGTCCTGCTCTCAGAGGCATTGTGAGGATAAAGTGGAGAAGAGGATAATTTGGGCCCCTGTTGTGGAGAAAGGCAGAGTATAAATGAAGAAAACACATAATAATTACAGCTAAAGATGACGGGGCAGATAAAAGGTTGGTTGGCTGGTGGGTGCGTGGGAAGGAGAAAATGAAATAAGGTGAGGATATGCAGGCCAAATGGATGAGAAAAAGAGGAAATAATGTAGGGAGGGGATACAGGGGAAAGCAAGGTGCCCCCACAAGTCTTTGCATGTTCACCATCATGTATATGGGCCTAGCGGCTGGCACAGTACAACTCAGCCAGGCCTGGTGACTGGCACTGCACAGAATTTTTACAGGGAGAAGCTTCCAAATGGAGGAAAGGAAAGAAAGCTGGAAATAAATTAGATTGGCTGCTATGTGAAAAGGAGAGAACATATCAGGAAAAACAGTAAGGCTATACAGGTTTTCAGGAAAGTGAAGGAGGAAACAGTGAGAGAGAGGGAAATTAGATGCCATCCACAAGTCTTTGCAGGTCCCCCTGCTTGTGGAATTCTATTAGAGATTTCTGCTATTGGTCAGGACTTGGACAAGAAAAGATCACAGTATCAGCAAAATAAGCTACTATCTTCTCCCTTGGAATACAAGGACACTAGCACTCACATTTCCAATTGTTTTTAAACTTAGAGGGATCTCATAAATGAATTGCAAAGAAGTACAGGCAGCTCGTATGACAAAGTAAAGAAATACCTTCACTTCATGCACACAGTATTTGCAAGTATATAATGGCCTCTCTGGACAACAGCATGAGGTCATTATTTTCTGACGCAGGATCCCCTAAAGACAGTCTTATCTCTAGCAAGCTGTACATTCATGAAAGAAGAGTAATTCTTTCACCTTTAATGGTGTCAGGAGATATTCTTGCAAAACCTTTGTCCCATGGTACACAATCTCACAAATTAAGATTATTTTTTTTACATTTCAGGTGCATTTCCACAAGCTCCATTCCAGAAGGGACGTAAGTGGCAGCCAACTTACATGAAATAAGGCAAAATTTCTGACAGCTGCAGCAGCCAAGTGATACATTCTGTATACCTCTTCCCATTTGGTATCAATCTATCCCCTCAAACTCCTCACAATCACATCGGGTGCGTTCAGACGCGCCGTTTGAGCCGTTTTCGGCACGGCTCAGAAATGGCTTTTACCTGCGCGTTCACACGCCCAACATCTGCCCACCGTCCCCAGCCGTTGCTTTCTGGAGCAAACCCCCTTTGAAACGGAGTATTTTGACACCACTTACCCAAGTGGTGTTTTCCATGATTCTCCGTTTCAAGCTGCACTTTTCCCTGTCTGATCGCTCCATCCAGCCACTTCCAGGTGCCTCAACCCCCCCTCCCCTCTGGGAAGCTGCCTCCGGCTTCCGGTTTTAGCCCGCCATTTTTTCAACCCCCTTAGCGGTGTGCGCTTGAGCGGAGCTCCGCTCCTAAGTTAAATGAAAAAAAGCTTTACTGGTGCCTAATTAGGCATTTCGACGAGTCCGGGATCTCGGGGAGGCCATTTTCGAGGAGACAATGTAAAAGGAGTCTTCATTTAAACTTTAAAGGGACCAGTTAAGATCGCTCTTCTGCGCACCGCCAAACTTCCTGTTCGGGAGAGGGCTGCCTGTGCGCATGCTCAAAGGAGAGGGAAACCCCCCCCCCACCTGCAGGAGGACGGCAGGGAGCTCCGAAGGAGGGAAGGAGGAGGTGAGTGTGATCGCGATTCTCCAGTTTAAAAAAAAAACGCATCGTGCCGGAGCAGTTTAAACCGCTCCAGCACGCTGTCTAAACGCACCCATCATGTTGCTACTTAGTAGTCACAGTAACCCAATGGAGCATAAACTTTCCTATAGGAACATGCTTGCAGAGTTACTAAGGCTAATTATTCCCATTTTCCAGGAAGCAAGAAAAAAAGTCACAAGCAACACTCACCCTCCAGTCTCCTGCAGAGCATGGCTGCTATGTCACCACGCCAACCTAATGTTCAAAATGTTAAACATCTGCAGCTGGAATTCAGTAAAGTACTAAAAATTCCACTGCACCACACCAAGCACCAAAGGCTCTGAACTCTGCAAATTTTAAAAGTAATTCAAAACATTTGGCTATAATAAGATGTAACCTCTATCCCTCTGTGATTTGCTGATTCATGTTGGCTCAGCACCACCAGTCTGTACCTCGAGTGTTGTGATTAATAACTTCAGCTCCATGCCAGGGTCAATATGTTTCAGTCTCTAGAGCATTCTTGAACCATCTTTTCGCAGGGGATGTGGGAAAGGAGTTTGGCTGTGCAATGACTGTTCTTGACTAGGCAAAATCCATGAGCAGCCTGAGCAACAGCCCCAAAGAAAACATTTGCAAGACCTGGTTGTTAAAATAGAAACAATTTGGTCACAGCTGCTGAGAGGACAGGTTTAATCAACATGAAAACGTATCCCATTCAGCTGTGCCTGAAGAAATGTCCCAGAGCTGTAAGTGAACTTTATGAACACATTTATTCTGCCTCTCTAGGCAATGTCTCTTCCTTGGAGTGCATGCTAGCTAGCTATGCTACTAAGCAAAAAGACAAGAACTGAGGCTGGTAATGTAATGACTAAGAAACAAGCTACAAGTAGATAAGACTCTGGTTTCAACCCTACCTCAGCCATTCAATCCACTAAAGGGCCTTAGGCAATCCACCATTTCTGATGATTAAGTCAACAACTAAAAACTGCTGAAAGCCAACAGCATGCAACACTACGCAATGCACAGACAAAGGAGTTCTTGATAATATATTCCAGAAGGGTAGCTGTGTCAGTCTGTGGCAATAAAAATAAACAGGAGTCGAATAATGACCATTGCTATTAAAGAGGAGTCTAATGGCACCTTGGAAACAACATTTTATTCTTGCATAAGGTTTCATGGAGTAGACATCATTTTTTCAAATGCACCACAGCAGCTCCACACTAGGCTAGGGTAATTCTAGTATTTCTTTGCACTCTGACCCAGCAAGTTTTCATCTCTTAATATACATCTGTTAGGAGCCGTAGTTTCTTCAGTGGTATGTTAGTAAGAGCAGGATTTCCTTGCGCATGCACAGCACAGTCTACTGCATAGACAAACCTCAGGCAACAGATTACAGTAGGCTGCCACCAGTAATGGGGGCTCCAAAGTTTCAAACAGATACTGCAGGGGTTGCATCTCAGAAATGAACAACGTAGAACATCTGGGGGGTCTACCCCCCCCAAAATACAGAAAATGACTGGGTAGCTCTGCCTATCTCTTAACAAACTACAATTTTATGTTGTTGGACAGACACATGTTCATGCCCTGGTATTTATAAGAGAAGCATTACCCCATTTTTGAAACTGCCTAGAAATCTTAGGTCTGATAACATTGAAAACACAACAAATATTCCACCTTCACAAGTATTTGCTTAGCAAGAACACAATGATGGTGGGGAAGGAACTGGAACTGTACAAGGATAGACCAAGGTAGAAATCATATTTGTGGTATTAGTTGCATTTTTGTGTATGATTTCCATTCATAATCGGACAACCTGGTGTGGCAAGCGAGGGGATTACCTTTTGGGGACTCTGGTGAATTACAAGCCTAAGTTAAAATCAGTGCAATGCCTTTTACAAAATCATCAAACCACAGCAAAATGCTGCTAAGAGAAAAGCTTAATATCAAGACATATAGCTCATTTTGAACAGATCTGTGGTACAGAAATGATGCACTTGATACAGTGACAACGTGTTCTACTGGGCCTGGGTCAGCAGATTTTATTAATACTTTTTGAGCATAGGAACATCATCTTTTCAGTCGATTTTTGACAGATGCACTTATAGTGAATTTACAGCAGTGTGTACACCATGCATTCCTAAATATGGAATAAATGGAACCAAAGGTGTATGATAGATTGCGGCTGAAATTCATCTCAGAGTCACAGTTATTTTATCATTCAAAGTCCCTAAGACTTGCTACCATCTGAAGTCAATCTGAAAGATAATTAGATGACAGGAGAAAAGCTAATAAGAAATGCAGCCAAAGAATCTACTGTATTTACAGCAGACAAGAGAATGCATACTGCTGCAGAACAAGGCTATATCCATGTATCACTTCCAGGGCAGAATTTCTGTTGCTGTTGCAACAGGCAGAGGAAAGTCAAACATTTCTTTTCTCCTTTCTGAAAAGGCGCCCAGAAGGCAACTTGATTTACCGTGTAGAGCTCATTCAGGACCTTCATCAAGTCTTCCTGGAGCTGCTGTCCAACTTCTTTGCTCTACGATACAAAAGAAACCAAAAAAAGGTTAACTGCAAGAAAAGGAAGGAAAGCAGTGGGTAGTGGATGCAGGCATGCTGCACGGCTCACAAGTGATTTAAACACAATTGGCCATCATTATTCAAACTGGCAAATCCAATAAACACTCAGCTTAGCTCCAATTACCCTCAAATTAAACAAACAGATTTAATAAAATGAAATGGGTGCTACAGAAAACCAGCCAAATGTCGGTACTGCCTGGTTGAAGTCAGTATTCCTCTCATGAAGAAGGAGAAACTTTAGTTTCTGTCAGAGGCAGTTTATGGCTCTACTTGAATCCACTGATGCATTTCATTAGCTGAGTCAAGGTGAGTGAACAAATTAAAATATATAGGAATTGAGGGAATACTGCAGGTAATAACAGACAGGGATGCTATCAATTAACAGATTTCAGACTTGTATCTCAAAAACATTTCATGTCTCAAATACCCCAGGAGATCTATCACTTTTGTCTCTGTGTGTACTACTAATTTGATGTCTTAGCAGACGGCCACTTCCTGTGCTCTGAGCTGAATGCTGCAGTGCTCAGTGAGAAACCAGTCAGGCAGCTCATACTGATCCCATATTAATCCAGGTCAGCCAGACAGACAAACAGAAGCAGATAATACTTTTTCAATCCAGCAGATTTAAAGCATAAAAGGAGCAGGTGCACAGACTCTTCTTCAAGAGGAGTAATACTTTGATTCTAACATAATTTGTTCCTGAAAACATTACTCACCTCAGGTTACCTCTGTCAAGACTGACAGTCTGGCTTCTTGCGCTGTAGGAAGCAGAGCCAAGAAGAGCTCTAGAACACCCAACACAACTTAGCTAAGCATGCTGTTCCAGCAGGGAAGAAGTGTTATGTACTTGTGCTTCACTGTCCTCATACACATCTTCATCACTTAGTGATTGCAGCATCAAGTGATGACTTCGTATGTGAAGGCCACCATGTGATCCAAGACTGTAGGTAGCATTTTCATATCATAGAATCATAGAATGTTAGAGTTGGAAGGGATCTTACAGGTTATCTAGTCCAACCCCCTGCACTCTGCAGGAGCGTAGCCAAAAGATAGCCCTGCAACATACCCCAAAGATGGTCATCCAGCCTCTGCTTAAAAACGTCCAGCAAAGGAGCATCCACCACCTCCCGAGGCAGTCTGTTCCACTGCTCAACCACTCTTTCAGTTAGGAAGTCTCTCCTGATATTTAGCGGGTAACGACTCCCTTGTAATTTCCATGCATTGGATCTAGTCTTGCAATCCGGAGCAAGAGAGAATAGATCTGTTCCATCTTCTACATGACAGCTCTTCAGATATTTGAAGACTGCAACCATGTCCCCTCTCAGTCTTCTCTTTCCCAGGCTAAGCATACCCAACTCTTTCAGCCTTTCCTTGTAAGACTTGGATTCCAACCCTCTCACCATCCTCGTTGCCCTCTTCCAGACACGCTCGAGCTTGTCAACATCCTTCCTAAATTGTGGTGCCCAAAACTGGACACAATACTCCAGGTGAGGCCTGACCATAGCAGAATAGAGCAGAACTGCCACCTCCAGTGATCTGGAAACAAGGCTTCTGTTAATGCATCCTAAGATTGCATTAGCTTTCTTCACAGCCACATCGCACTGCAGGCTCATGTTTACCTCATATCACCTCAAATGCAATGCTTTTCAGTGAAGTTTACACATGCAGCTACCACCCATCCTGTGTACAGTAGTCAAGTGATATTTATGTACATGTGAACCAGCCTCTCTGCCCCTTTCTCCTCTTTCCCCCTCCCCAGGCCTGCACACATATTATGCCAGAGAAATGTGATCCATCAGAGTATCTGTGAACTAATTTTCATCCAGAGATTGCTGGCTTCTTGGGTAAAAATAATTACTTTGAAGAAAATCTATGGTAATAGCTTTCATATAGACCACAAAATATTAATAAAGATGTGCTTATATCTAAGTACTTCATTGAACGCCAGGAAGGAAGCTTTGTTCTCTCACAACATATGCAGAGATTGTGTTTTGAGCCATTTAAAAGTTTGGCTGCTTGCTCTTATTTTAGAATCCAAACTTGGTGCCAAGACAGAACACAAAAGAAGCCACACCCAATGTACTTTATATCCATATACAGTCAAGTCTCAAGATTTCCCTCAATTGACAATATTGTCTTCTATTTTTAACAGCTACAGCCACAGTGCAAGTTAGAGCTGTACTAAAGCATAAGACTCCAAGGTAAGAGAGGAACGAGTTACTGAACTGCCTAGTTAAACCTTAGGTGTTATGACTTGTGAACTTGCTTGCTTTAGAATGAAGTATGAGTGGGAGAAACAAATAAAAGCAGGCTGCACACTAATGTGAGGGATTCCTGGTAACAGAGCTGCAGCTGGAGCTGCCAGCAATCAAGGGTCTATTTTATTTTAACTTCCTGGCAGATGGCAACAAGCTGTGTTTTTGGCTTAAGAAATAAGGTACCCACATTAAAAGAAGTATGCCACCCTGGCAAATGGTTTACATTAGCTAACCAAAGCAGCGACTGCTTCCATGCCAATAAGCATCTCAGTGAAAGCAGAATTAAAGCTAATTTACACCAAACAGATGAGTGCAAGTTATTCTTCATTCTTGTGTTTCTGCAGAGACAGCTAACCATAGCCTCCAGCCTCTTGATCAATTCTTTTCCACCATGTTTTCCACTCTTGGGAGCTAGCTGCAAGTCCCATGAGGTAGATACCTACATTGGTCCTAATCTTGTGAACAATTCAACATATATTATAATGGCAGGCCTACATAAGGTCAGCTAGTCTGAGGGCATTAAATCATGAATAAGATTTGAATCCACAAAGATCTTCATTACAATGCAAGCAAAAACATTCCCCTCATTATGGGGAAAAACATACAGCCATCTTGGATAGTCTTTCAAAAGGCAGTGCAAATGTTTCAGGAGTGGACTGTTTCAGAAATGTCTGCGAAACCCCGAGATTACAAGCAAGGTAACAAATGAACAATTGCTTACCGGTTTAAAGAAGAAGGCAAAATCTAAACGTTCGGATAAGTGTAAAAAGCTTCAATGAACTAATCCGCTTGATTTAAAAGTAAAAAGAAAGCTTTCCTTTAGAGAAAACGGCTGAAAAGTAACTTTGTTTTGCATTCCTGTGGTCAGCTAAGACTAAACTTTGCGACTGTGATTCTATGATACAGGAAGTAGGCTAGAGTCGATGTTGCTGTGCCGGAAGTAGACGGACGTTTTAGAGTGTGGCACCGGAAGTTGGATTACAGTGACGGACAGATAAACAGGAAGTTCTGAAGGAGCCTACTCTAGCCAGAAAATCATAGAGAAATTGCGCCCGCCATTTTGAGGAGGACTAAATTTTAAAAAGTTATTTTTAAGCTGAAAAAGCACTGGAAGAAGTTATAAAGGTGGCGATTTGGCTTGAGGATTGCTAATATAAAGATCGATTAGCCCTGAACTCGCTTTCAAGACGGATTTGAGGTCAAGACCAAGGGCTGCCTCATCACCTAGTCCAAGAATGACTGCAAAGGAAAAAAAGAGTGGCAGGCTGCCATGGAAGCGATGGAGAAACGGATGACTGAAGTGGTGCAGAGTTTGGGAAAGCAAATAGAATCACAGCTGCAACAACAGTTGCAACAACAGCTGCAAATACAACTGGAGCAAATAGAACAAGTACAAGTCCAAGTACAGAAACAAAATATGGAAGAGTTAAAAGAACTGGTACTAACAGAAGTGGCAGGGATAAAAAAGATACAGAAGAAGTTAAAAAAGAGGTTAAAAGTCTGGTGACAAAATCAGAAGAAATGGAACAGAAAGTTAAAAGAACCCTGTCAGAAAATACAAGACTGGAGTCCATGATGGAATATAGGGCCACTCAGAACCACTTGAGATTGAGAGGAATCGAAGAGGAGGAAGATCAAGATTTACGGGCCCTAGTAATTAACACATTGACAACTTACATAGGGGAAGATGTTGGAGACTTGGATCCAGACTTTGACCTGATTTACAGAGTAAATTCAGCGTATGCCAAGAGAAAGCAATTACCCAGAGATGTGATTGTTCAATTTGTGACTACTAAAATGAAGGAAGACGTTTTCAAGAAGCAATTTACACAACCGTTGGAAATTAATGGAAAAAAAATAATAATTTTGAGAGAAATTCCGAGATCGATCTTACAAGACAGAAAGAAATTCAAGAAACTAACAGATAGGTTAAAAGAAATGAGTATCAGGTTTAGATGGGAGATTCCATATGGATTATCATTTACATACAATTCGGTGAGATTTACTCTTAAAACGGAAGGAGACATCTACAGATTCAAAGAGAACAACTTTGATGATTTCAAAGATATTTAATTCAAAACAACTATGGATTACAAATTTTTATCTTGGAATGTAAATGGACTAAATTCACCAAGCAAAAGAAGATTAGTGAATCATTGGCTAGAGAAACAAAAATGTAACATAATTTGTTTGCAAGAAACACATATCAGAAAACAAGATAATAAATATTTGGTTAATAAAAAATTGGGAGAAGAATTTCATTCATCAGCAGTTAATAAGAAAAAAGGAACAGTGATATACATTACCAAAGAATTGGAACCTAAACAAATCTTCTCAGACAAAGAAGGAAGATATGTTGGCGTGGAATTAATGATGAATAGAAAAAAGACATTGCTTGTAAATATATATGCACCCAATGGGGCAAAAGAGACTTTTTTAATGATTTGACTAAAGAGTTGGACTGTTTAAATTATGATCAAATAGTCCTTGCAGGAGACTTCAATGGCACAGTGAACAATGTATTGGACAGAAAGTCCAAAGCAAGTGGAGAGACGGTTGGAAAGCTGCCAAAAAATTTTTTCCAGCTAATGAAGCAAGAGAAACTAGAAGACGTTTGGAGGAAGTGGAACCCTAAGACAAAGGATTATACATTTTATTCTAACAGACATAACTCCTTTTCTAGAATCGATATGATTTGGATGTCAGAGGAGATGGTGCAAAAAACCTACAAAATAGAAATTTTACCGAAAACCAACTCAGATCACAACCCTTTACTTTGGATATCTAAAGAAAAACCTAAACAATTATATTGGAGAATTAATGAGGACTTATTGGACCAAAAATTAATTAATGAAACTTTAAAAAAAGAAACGAAAAGTTTTTTTGAACTGAATTTAAATAAAGGTACTGATATACAAGTCGTATGGGACACGTATAAAGCAGTAATGAGAGGTTTGCTTATCTCTTTGAATTCTAAAGATAAAAAACAAAGGATGCAACAACAAAACGTCCTTCATGAAAAAATTAGACAAAAAGAAAAGGAATTAAAGAAAAGGCCAGGGAAGAAAAAGATTATTAAAGAGATCCACTTTCTGCAGGATCAATTGAATGTTCTATTAAATAGAGAATTATATTGGAATCTGAAGAAATTACAGCAAAAAGCATTTGAGGGTGCAAATAAACCAGGAAAAATTTTAGCGTGGCAATTGAAAAATAGAAAAGAAAGGAATTTTATAAGTAAAATTACTGAAGACGGAAAGGATGTTATGAATCTGAAAGGTATAAAAAGAGTCTTCTTCAAATACTACGCCAAACTGTTCAAAAAGAAAGGAATTGACCAACAGAAAATTAAGAAATATTTGGAGACTATTGAAGTTCCAGAGCTGGGAAAACAAATTAAAGAGTTATTAAATGGTTTAGTAACAAAGGAAGAGGTGACAATGGCAATAGAAGACGCAAAGTTGGGCAAAGCTCCAGGTCCAGATGGCTTTACAGCAAAGTTTTATAAGAAATTTAAGGAGGAGCTAACCCCTATCTTAGTACTTCTGTCGAACGAGATAAGAAAGACTAAACGGATCCCAGATTCATGGAAAGAAGCAAATATTTCATTGATACCCAAAGAAGGTTTGGATTTAACTGAAGTAAAGAATTATAGACCAATATCGCTATTAAATAATGATTACAAATTATTTACAAAAATTATTTCGGAAAGACTGAAAAAATATTTGAAAGATACTATAGCGGAAGAACAAGCTGGTTTTTTACCAAATAGACAGATTAGGGACAATTTAAGAGTGGTGATTGATGCAATCGAATACTATGACAAACATCCAGAAAAAGAAGTTGGATTCCTCTTTTTAGATGCGGAAAAAGCTTTTGACAATTTAAATTGGGAGTTTATGCTGCAAGTTATTGAAAAAATGGATATAGGACAGTCTTTTCTAAACATGATTGTGGCAATTTACTCAGAACAGAGAGCAGCTTTGAATATAAATAAAGAAAGAACAGATTTCTTCCAAGTTCAAAAGGGAACACGTCAAGGCTGCCCGTTATCCCCGTTGTTGTTTATTTGGATATTGGTTAATATTATTGACAGCGATAAAAAAAGATAACAGCATTGAAGGACTCACAGTGAAAGGTTTTGCATATAAATACAGGGCATTTGCAGATGATGTAATGTTTATGATTCAAGATCCAATCGACAAAATACCACAATTGATGGAAAAAATTGAAGAATTTGGATCAGTTGCGGGATTCTACGTTAATAAAAGTAAAACCAAAGTGATGTGCAAAAATATGACGAAACAAAGACAAACAGAACTTCAAGAGAAAATTCAATGTGAAGTAGTTACAAAGACTAAATATTTAGGAATTGAATTGACCATGAAAAACATTGATTTGTTCAAAAATAACTATGAAAAGGTTTG